>LDAU01000192.1:886-167758 GCA_001447515.1 Pseudocohnilembus persalinus
TAGTTATTTATATTAATTTGATTTAGAGATTAACAATTATTTATTTTAGAGATCTATTTTATTTTATTAGAGATTAATTATTATTTAATTTAAAGATAAATAATTATTTAATTTAGGAATCAATAATTATTAATGTTATATTATATATTTTTGTTTTATGTTTAAGATCTCTAGATTAATTTATTTTAAAATATATTCAATATTATGTACTTTAATTTTCAGCCTATATAATAACTGTAATTATAATTATAATTTTTTATTTGCTAATAATTTTTTAGATTTTTACTATGATCTAACTCATTTAAATGCAATTTAATAATTTAATAATCAAATTGGATCAATAAAAAATCTTTTAACAAGAATAATTGTGGATAATTTAATAATTTATAATCAAATTGCATTATTAAATTATCAAAATGTAAATTAGTAAGTTAACTTAATTAATTTACTATTGAATAATTTATAAGTTTAATAGTATAAATTGTAATTTATAAAATAAAACTATTATAATTTTATTACTGATTTTAGATAATTTTTATAATGTTAAGTTGATAAACCATAATAGAATTAAAAATTTACTTTAGTTTAAGATAAAGCTTTAGCTACATCGATAATTTCCTACCCGTTTAATTAATCATTAAAAGAAAAGTCAAGTAATAATTTTTAAAGTTATTTTTCGCTTAATATTTCTGATATCCTTTTGACTCCTTAAGAAGAAACACTGGTTGTTTATATATAAAGATAAAAAGCATCTAAGTTTTTTCCCTTACCAGCTAGGATTTCTGACAATTAAATTAAAGAATTATCAGAAATATTTTCAATATCATTAAAGTTAAGGGAAATTGTTCTTAAATTTTTAAGAAGTGAAGAATTATCAAGAGTTTTAGAGAAAATATTTATTCCTTCATCTGTGATTTCATTATTTTATTGTAATTAAATTTCTAGGAATGAGAGTTTGGGCATACAGACTCCTAAAAGTGCAATTTATTCTGATATTTTTGATAATTTTTCATTGTTTATATTGCATAAACTTAAGTCAATTTTTAGTTTCTCTAAGTTATATAGGTATAATTTTAATACTTTTAACTACTCTTGTCTAAAATAAATTTAAATTTATTTAATCAGATTATGCAAAAATATTACTCATAATTTGTCAAAATAATATAGTTCTGTTATTTTTTAATTTAAAGAGTATAATATGATTTATTTTTTTGATTTGTTATTTTTGTATTAAAATTAATGATTTTGATTTCTACTAATTAAATTAATATTTTTTAACTTAAATTATAAGATAAAAATTTTTTTAGTTTTTAATAACATATCAAAATTTTTTAAAAATTAAAATTAACTTGTAATTATTTACGATATTTACGAATAATTATGCTTTAAAGAAAAAGACATTTAAATTTAAAATAATAAAAACATTAATTAAAACTAATTTTATTACATTTATAATAATTTTAAATAGATATAATTTAGATTACCCGATCTGTAATTAGTAATTGTTCAAATTTTCTTCTTATTAAGATAAATGTTAATTTTCTAATTTTTTCAATATATTTATTAATTAATTAGAAAAAAATTCCAACTCACTAAAATAATTCTATTAAAACTCTAATTCTAATTCTTTTAAATTTTCCAATTTTTATGTTCCAAATAATTTTTAAATAATTTAACTTACTTTTTATTAATCTAAATCATTATTTTAATATCCTAAACTCAATTTTCTAATTATTGTAATAAATTGGATAAAAAATTAAGTTAGTTATTTCATAAAAAATAAAAGATATGCTGCAAATATATAAAATTGATATTATCATATTAATCAAATAATCTAAAATGGTTTATTAAGACTATTTATTTATATGTTAAAACTATTATATATAATAATTTAAAATATAAGACTGGTACAATATTGGTAAAATTTTTTAACTACTTACTAAACTTACAATACGTATAATTCAATTTACATCTAATTTATTTATGGGGCTTAAGTATATAAGTTAATATTGGCAATATTTTAAGAAAAAATTGTGTCATTTTTTATCGTATTCGAAACTAAATTGTTGGACAAAGTAATTAACTTAATTAAACACTATGATTAAAATGAAGAATGTTTATTAATTTTTTATAAAATATGGTTACCGGCACTCTAACTATAAATGTTAATAGGTGGTAATAATTTATGTAACACAATATTTTTTATATGTATTGTAGAGAATTTTGTTTATATCATAATTATTTCAATAATTATAATTTTTTATTTTTCTAACTATAATTAATTATAAAAGTGAACACAAATTTGAAAATAGTTATATATTCTAATGGGTATAAAAAAAAATTTTTCTTCATTTAAAATTTATATTTTTTATTTAATATTCTAAATTATATTTCTTAAAAATGAAAATTAATTTTGTATATTTAACGAAATTTATGAAATATTATACTTTAAATTAAAAGGCTTTTAAACTGAAGGTTTTAATTAGAGGGGATTTTATTATATATACAATAATTTTAATTAAATATAGTTTAGCTTACAATTTACTAGAAAAAAATTCCAAGTCGCTAATATAATTATTTTAAAATACTAATTCTAATTCTTATAAATTTTCCAATTTTTATGTTCCAAATAATTTTTAAATAATTTAACTTACTTTTTATTAATCTAAATCATTATTTTAATATCCTAAACTCAATTTTCTAATTTTAGAAGTTAACTACCAACTTCCAAATTAACTAATTATTTATAAGTATTCCTAAATACTAAGTTTAGAACTTTCATAATTTAGTGACAAATTTTAAAGGTTTTTTAATTCTAAATTGTTAAAAACAATCTCATTTATTTCTTTAATTCCCTGCTTTCCCTAATTGTTATATCCGTATGACTGAATTAAATTTTTTAAATCGAAATAGTATCCTAATTAGACTCTTAAATCGGTGATATCATTTATTTGGCTCTTTGATAATTTTTTGTATTATTATTTGTTATTTATGTCAGGAAAATCTTCTAAAAACTTAGCTGAGTCAGTATACTAATGAATATTTTATTTTTATGTATTAATTTGGTCGGTTTCTTAATCTACATCATTATCTTATTATTTATTTTAAAGCAACTAGTTTATTAGTTAGTAATATTATTATTTTATTTCAAAATTATTCTAAAGAACTTACTTAAAAGGTTAATTTTAAATTTAACTTTCATTGAGTAAGGATGACATGTAATCTTTAAATTCTTAAATTTTGTTTTTGATTTAAGTTTCTATTTCATCAGAATATCTTATTTCATTAAATTTAAGCAAATTAATATTTTTCTCATTCAAATTTAATTCACCATCATTTTAATTTTATTCTTTATTTAATTATTAATTTTATTAACTATTATTATGTGTAGAATTATCAGGCTATGAATTGCTAACTTATATGTCGTTTACATCAGATAATTAGAAATATACATTACTATTCTTATTTTAATTCTTTAATTTTCTTAGAAAATTCAGTGGCAATCATAAGACTTTTTGTATTTTTTCTTAAATTTTTAAGTTAATTTTAAAACGCACTTTTATAATACTAAATACTTTATTTAGGTTCTTCTGATAACTCGCTTAAAAATTTTTGAAAATCTTAGGTTTTTTTTTCTGTTAATTTTGTGATTAGTATAGGTTTTTACAAATTTTGGCATTCTTCCATTTTTTAGTTAATATTTTTGTTAATTTAGTCCAGTTGTTCGTTAATTTCATATTTAAGATTTTAAAAATGAACTTGAATAGTATTTATGTGTTCAAGATATTTATTTTTTATTTGATCAAATTTCTAATTAATTTATAGACACTCATTTTCAAAATTTAGCAAACTTCCATTATTTTTTTCTTATATCAGCTACCATAATTTATCTCCAATAATCTATTTATTTTTAAAAATAGATTTTTTACCTACCTTATTTAAAACACTTATATGATGTAGTTTATGCTCAAATAGTTGTTCATTTTCATCAAGTTCTTCATAACAAAGGGTACAAAAAAATAACTGACATTATGTAGGTTATTACGAGATACATTGTTCTTTAAAGCATAAATATTGAAATTTCTCATTTTGATGTTAGGAACAATTTAACTATTAGTGGTTCATGCTATAAAAATCATATTATTAAATAAAATACATTTTGATAATTGAATTTTAGAAAATAATAAGTGTCTTTAATTTAATTTTACATTTTATTTTATTTGTGAGTGATTATATAATAAGAAAATATTTTAATATATTTTAATTTTTATTTATTTAAGATTTTATTTAAAAATTTTTTTTTTATAAGAATATTTAGATCAATTAATTATTATTTTATTAAACAAAATAAGATTAAATAATTACTTTTTTCAATTAAAATAAAAATAAATGTAAATTTTTGGTATTATACAATTTTTATATAAATATGAAATATATATTTTTTTCATATTAGAGATATTAAAAATTTTATTGTAATCAAATTAATAATTAAAATTAATTTGTATTTTTTATTAGAAAAAAGACTAAATTATGTAAAATAAAGATTTACATTAAAGAATGTTTTTGAAAATTAATTATATAAAAAACATATTAAATGAAACTAAATAAAAAAGTTTTATGCATTAAATCTATTTTTTTTATTTTATTTAGAATAAAAATGTAAGAAAATTTTTTTATATGATTTTTAAATATTTAAAGAAATTAATTTAATAAATATATTGGGTTATATCAGAATTGGGTTTAATGATTCTAGTTTATTTAATATAAATATTAAAAAATTAATATTTTTAGAATTTATAATGCATTACATGTATAAAATAAAGTAATTTTTATTTAAAAGTACATAATCATCATTAATTATGGATAGTTCATAAAAAAAAATTTAAAAAAAATAATTTATCAATTTAAGAAAACAATTTATAAATTAATTAATTATTAAACTAACAAAATTAAAAACAAATACAAAAAAACAAAAAAAAATAAAATATTATACATTAAAAATAATGGATAATATAATTTCAAAATATTTTTTATCAATTATTTTATTTATATTTTTTAATAAAATGTATGCTTTTAATAGAGGTATTAACTTTAATTTTAATATTAAAAATTTAAAACATTCATTGATATTAATTATTATAATATTTTTTATTTTTATTTAGATTAAAAATAAATTGTATACTAATTATTTCAGGGATACGATTGGACTGTATAGGATACAAATAATTGGGTATAGAATGGTGCAAAAGATGATCCTATGATTTTTGATAAAGATTGTTATAATGGAAAATATTTTGGTAACAAAATAATGATTTAAATATAAAAATTAATATGTATATTAAAGTTTTAAATATATTAATAATAATTGTTTAGAATTATAGCATTTAATTTGTTAAAAATTATATAAGCAAAACTAAATTTCATTAATATATGTATAAATTTAAAAAATGTTAAGGTAGATTCTAAAAACATAGTAAAAAAACATTTTAGTTATCATCATCTCATTACTAAGTAGGAATTTTACTAAATTAAAATTATATGATGAAATTAGAATCAAATGACAAATATTTTATAATAGTTGATAGTAACTAAATATTTTAAACAATTCCTAATTGGAATAAATTTCCACCTAATAGATAATACTGTAATGAAATATTTTCGGAATATCCTGATTATTCTGTGAGTGGTAAGTTAAAATAGATAAAATTTATATATACTTATGTATTTTATATTTATATGGCTAAATGTTTATGAAAATATTATAATTATTTTATTTAATATCATATTAAAAATAAAAATATATAGGATATGAGGTCAGAAAGGCTTTTACTTTATAACATTCATCCTAAAATTTAGAAATTGATCTATATTTATATAATAATTAAAATTTAAATTAAGAGGCAGTTTCTATATATAATTTAACTATTTATGAATTTAAGTGTCATTTTAGTTGTAAAACCTGTGGTGATTATAAATTTATTTATATATAAGTTAAGTTTTATATTTAATTTTAAATTTTAAATTTTTTTTAATTTATTATATTTTTAAAAATAACCGAAAATAGATGGCCCTAATAATAATGACTGCAAAAGTTGCCCTGATTTTTCTTAATATAATTTGGAGTATAATACTTGCACATGTAAAATTTACTGAATTTTTTATGCGAAATAAATATTATTAATTAATTAAAAAAACTAAATTATTTTTGTAAATAAATTATAAATTTAAAAGGTATTGATTAAAAAGTGGCCTATTAAAATTAATGTTTGGATGCATGTTTAGAAGAAAATTATATAGCAGATGACTAAAATGTTTGTTAAAATATATGCGAAATAACTTATTGTTTAGAGTGTGAAAATTAAATTTGCTAACTATGCTAATAAAATTATTTGGTAATAAATAAATAAGTTAGACATATTAATTTATAAAATTTTATTTATTTACATTATTTTAATTTTATTTATTTTTTAGCTTATCTAAGGGATTTGCGTTGAAACTTGTCCATTTTAATTTAAAGATTAAAATTTAACGAACTGCATAGACTTAGACAATAAAAGTGATTATTTTAATATATAAAATAAATTATATATTATAATTTTTTTAAAATTAAAAGTTTTTTTAATAATTATGTTTATTTATTTTTTAGATAGAAATTTGGTTTAGATTGATTTTATTTAGGATCATTTTGATCATTACGACGTTATTTATAGTGGTTGGAATTTCGATGAATTCTTTTAAGAATCCAATTCTATTAAATTTAATAATTTGAGTCCTATGTATTGTTAAGGGTAAAAGTATGCGTTGGGATTTGCAATGACAAATTTATTATAAGTGAATAGTTCTAGACAATTTTATTAAAATTTTTACGATTTAGGAGAACATAAATTTTTAAAACTAGCATTTAAAATGGTTTAGGGAGATAATTGTAATATTATAATATAAAATTAATAAAAATTAATAGATAATTTTTTTTAAGGGTACTATTAAGGAGAAAGTACTTTTGTGGAAGTTTATTTAGATGATTAGATATTGTAGAGTATAACTAAAAGCATGTAAAAGTTGTTTAAAAATTAAATATAATAGAATTCATATTAATTTTTAAAAAATATAAAATTAGAGAAACTAGTTAAGATATTTGCGGTGGTGCAAATTTAGATAATACTGAAGAATATTGGGACTATATACATTAAATAGAAATTGAATAAATTAAACACACAAGTTAAAATGCAAAGATTACATTTAAAGTATATTAAATGAATTTTTGGTAAAATTTTGTAGGATTTAGAGAAATTGCACTTTATACATCTGGTTGTTAAAATCCACTTTGCACAGATTGTGAAAATGATATAAATTTAGAATGTACTTCATGTATAGGGTAGCAAGGATAAATGAATTCAAGATTAGTAAATAAATAATGTATTTGTCCTAATGGATACTACAGTATATTTCCTGATAGTGAAATATGTTAATGTAAGAATATTAATTAATTAATAAAATTTTATATTTTTATTTTTTATATGGAATTTATTTTATGTATAAGTAATTTAGATTGACTTGTTTAAGTGAAAAACATCTAAACTAAAAAAAATTTTGAAATTTTAAGTCTTACTTAAATAATAACCATTTATAAAAAATAAATAGGCTTTTTTATTAGTTTTTATATTTTTATTATTTGATTTTTTATTAAATTTTTAGAGTGTTTGGATATTTGTTCTACTTGTGATAATGGATACTCATGTACGTAATGTAAATAGATTTCATCCCCTTCTAGAAATTTAAATGACTGTACATGTCCCAATGGTTATTATGATGATGGAGAAAATGATTAATGTTTGAGTTAATATGATATATTTATATATAAATATTAAAATATTTTTGATTAAATTTATTTAAAATTATATAAAATAATTTTGTTTTAGAATGTGATTTAAAGTGTAAAACTTGTGAGTAAAGTGAAATATGTACCACGTGCTTAAATCCAGATTCACAGCCACCACATTGTATAATATAGAAATAGGGATATTTTTTAGTATTCCAAGATGGAAATTATATTGACTAGTATTGTAATATATATACTTATTTTAATTATCATTGAAGTTTTTTAAGTTATATATCTAGCTAAATATATATATATAGCAATTGATTTATTGAATAAAGATTTTTATAGTATAAATAATTTATATAGATATATAATAAATATTATATTTTAATTTTTATTAATTTTTAATTTATTTATTTAAAGAATGTAATAGTGGTTGTTTAAATTGCGAAAGTAAAGATTAATGTTTATAATGTGTAAATGGAGAAAATAGAAATGGCATAGATTATAATTGTAGTTGTTAGTTAGGATACCATGATTATAATGGGTAATAAAAAAATTGTATAAAATGTCCTTTTGGATGTATAAATTGTAAAAGTTATGATTATTGTACATAATGTGATTCAAATATAAATAAATTGACTTTAAATGTTTATAATATGAAGTGTGAATGTGAGAGGGGGTATAAATTTGATGAAATATAAAATGAGTGTAGGAAATGTTATTTTTATAAAAATTAATAGGATTGTATTTTTTAATGTCCTGGATATACCGTATAAAGTGAAGAGCTGGGGGTTTGCGTATAAATTAATCTTGTATTATAAGAAAATAGCTAAATTTATTATACTTGTATGTTTATTATCTTGATTGTTTAGGTAATAATATTGATTACTTTTATAGTTTGTTTTAGAAAATTAGTAAATTAGTTGAATGTGTCGAAAAAAGAGCTGGAAAATCAAATTATTTTAAAAGAAAAATTATTTAAGGTTTTTATGGATTTAGTGAGAGATTATCCTTTTCATTATATGAAAAAAATGATTAAATTTAAAGAAACTAGAACAAATTCTAAAATCATAAAATAGCAAAAAGCATAAAAATAATCAGTTTAAACTAAAATATAGATTTAATAATAATGAAGAATTATAAAAATTTATTGAAAAAATTATGTTTAGACATTGTTTATCTTAAAATTTGTAAATCTATATATAACTTTATATTAATTAGTATATTATTTACTATTAAATTACAAATAATATTAATTATATTAACAATATTTACATTTTTAACTATAAAGTACTTTATGAATGATATATATAATAAAATCTTTAAATATTTTATTATTATTATGAATTTATATTAAAATTACAATTATTGCTAATATTATTATTTTTGTTAGAAAGTTTTTATTTTAATATCAATTCATAGTTTAGGGTATAGTAAATTATGTTATTTAAATGTTATACAATTTTAAAAGAGTAAGTAAAATCTAATATAAATTAAAATTGGTTAAGCTAATTCAAAGCTTCTTGATTATAATATTTAATGCCCAGTATTTTCGAAAAGATAAATAAAATTATTTTGTACATTTTCATAGTCAAAATAATCTTTAAATTTTTTAAGATAAATGCAATTTTCCACTAATTTTTTTAATTTTTATTTGTCAAATTTAACTTCATTTTTGAAGGATCTTGGGCCATATGTGAAATAATAAAATTATTTTTCAAATTATTCAGTTCCTACTATTAAATCGAAATCTCCTCCAGCCATAAATTTTAAAATAGGGGCTTAATTTCTTATTGTCGAAAATTTTTTGTCCCAGTTATTTTATTTCGTGCTACAAAAATTAATATTATAGATAATATTATTAAAAATTAGATAATATATTAAATTAAATTCTATTAATATTTTTATATATATTAAATACTTTGCATATATTTTAAAGGTTGCCCAAAATTAATTTATATCCAAATCGGCTAATTTTAAAATACCAAGTCCGGGATGCTCAAATTATTAATCTTTTTTATTTCTCTGGTATTAAAGAAAAATTTTGTCTCTGAAATCATCATCATTATTTGATTTTTCTATAAATTTTTACTAATTTTCTTCTCCAAATTGACCTATAATTACTCTATAAGATTTTTATTAATAATTTATCATTTTTGAAAAATTATATTATTTATTTTAAAATTTAAACTAAATTTATATATACTCATAATAAGCTTTAATTCCAAAAGTCCTATATAAATAAATTAATAAGATAATATTATATTATAAAAATTTTTTAATTATAATATATATTATTTACCAGTTAATTGCAACGGCTCCTAGCATAATATGACCTAAACATAAATCTGGGTACTTATCTTAAAAAAGAAGTCCAATTATAGACCCTGTGGAATGCTAAAGAAGAAAAATTTTTTCTAATTGTAAAAAATCTATTAATTTTTTCATCATTTCTAAAATTTAGTTAAACTCTCCCAGATATTCTCCTCTTCTTTATTTTTTATATGAAAGAATTGATAATTATATTTAATTTAACATATTAAAAATTTAAAAAATATTAATATATTTTAATTTTACTAAAAAACAGTAATTAATTTTTCTTATGTTTAGATAATAAAAATTTACTAAAATATTTTGTTTGAATAAATTGAATAATATAATTAATTGGGCTTTCTTTTTAATATTTATTTAAAAATAAAATAAAAATATATTATATTATGAATTAATTAATTATAAAAATTTTAAAAATTAATATAATAATAATTTTTTTTTTTACCTTTCATCTTCGCCATCATAACCTGGTACAACAAAGTTTATCCATCTAATTTTATTATTTTCAATTTAATTTTATAATTTTTACCAATCTTTATGGTTTCCAGGGCAAGCATGTACCGAAAAAATGGCTAATTTTTCTTGATTACCGATTTCAAAATTAGAATTTTCTTATAAGTTATCAGTATAATATATATATGATTTATCTTAAAAAATTAATTTTTTCAATTTTTGTTAAGTTTCTTGTTTATTTTTGTGCTAATTTTTATTTTATAAAATAAATTTTTTATATAAATTTTTTATTTTTTATAGTATTTTATGTTAATATGGAATGGTTTATGTACATGCGATTCAGATTAAATGAAGTGTTTTTAGTTTTTTTCTATTATTGGCTAAATTTCATCTCTTTATTTTTAGATTTAAAGTGATGATCTTTCTTTAAAGTCTTCGTAAAATAAATAGTTTCTGTCAAAATTCATTTTTTTTATTTTATTTCTGTATTTTATAAAGTATTTTATTTTTATTTTGCTTAAAAAAAAATTTTATTATTAAGATGTATAGTAAAAATTATTTTATTTTTCTGATATTTATATTTAACTTATATTTTAACTAAAAATTATAACATAAGATTTGTTTTAGGTCTAAATAAATTATCTTCTTTATATAAAAAATATTATATATTTTTTATTGAATAAATTAATTTTATAAAATATCAATATATTTATAAATTTCTTATACAATGAAAAAAACCATTTTAGTAAATAAATATTTTAAAAAAAATTCAATATTTCATTTTTTAAAATTTAATATTTTTTATTATCATGTCTTTAATAATTATATAATTATATACAATAAATAAATAAATAAATTAAAAAATAACTTAGAATATTAATCTATTAAAAATGAGAAAAAAATTTATAATAAAAAAAAATGGCTAATTACATATTTAAAATTTAATTAACATGTAGAGAAAATCAGTGTAAAGGTTATTTTTTTAAAATCACTATTTTTAATATCAGATTTTATATTTATGAAGTATTTATTTATTTAGAAAAAAAGAATTAATGTAATTAAATGGATAATTTGATAATTATAAAATAATTTTTTTATTGGTATAATTTAGGTTTCTACTGATAGGGAAAAGTTAATTGTATTATTTTAGTTTATTAATAAATTAAATCAAATAATTTATATCAAAATTAAACAATACAATATAATTATAATACATACATATATAATTAAAACCGGAATAAATTAAAAATTCAAACTTATAATAAAATTTATTAGGTATTCGAATTATTAATTCTTAAAGTTAATATTTCAAAAGAAAATTTATTAATTAATAAAAAAATAAAAAAATATAAAAATAAAAATTGATAAAACCAATATTTGATTAAAAATATGGTATTTGAAGATTTAAGTAGAGTTTAGGTGAATAAAATAAAAAGAGAATATAAAAGAGAGCTTTAAGATTAATTTGAATAATCTAATAATAAAAAGACCTAATTAATTTTATAGAATTATGAATAACACTTTAAATAGTTGAATTTGGCCGAATAAAAAAAGTTGGCTAAAAAATTTATCTCAAATAGCATTGTTTTAAAAAGTAAAGTATGCTAAAAAGTTAAAGCAAATGAAATGAAATCTTAGATAGTTAAAAACAATATTTAAAAAGTAATAAACAAAGATAATATTAAGAATAGAAAAGTTGGGTAATAAATAAAGAAAGAAAATAAATAGTAATAAATTAAAAAAGATCAAAAAGAACCATATGTATAAAAAAAAGATAAACATTAAAAATAATTATAAAAGAAGAATATAAAATAATAGTAAGATAAATAATAAGTATAGTAAAATAAAAGACAGTTAAGAAGTAGAAAGGAAAATAAAGTAATAGATGAAAATAAAATGTAGGAAGAAGAAAAAGAATAAATAAAAGAAAATGATAAAATTTAGAGATAAAAATAATAAGAAGAAGAAATAGAATAAAAATTATAAAAGAAAAAAAAAGTAAAGATAGAAAAATCTATATTTGATGATGATAGTAGCAGTTCTTCTGTAATTTTTTTTAAAATAATAATATATATATATTATGTTATGTTATATTATTTGAATTATATTTGTTTATTAAATATTTTTAATATATTAAAGTATAATTATAAAATAATTAATTTTTAATATAGGATGATGAGGATGATAAAATAAAAGAAGAAGAGGAGTAAAAATAGGAGAAAATGTAAATAGAAGATATCAAAGGAGAAAAATAGAAATTTATAGAAGTTTATTATTAAGAAAATAAAATAAGTATTGGTTATTATGAAAATACAAGTAAAGAGGAAATTTGCGAAACAATAAAGGGAGTTTTTGGAATTGATCCTGCTGTTTCAAGTTTGCAAATGTAATTTTAAGAT
This sequence comes from Pseudocohnilembus persalinus, assembly GCA_001447515.1. Taxonomy (NCBI): domain Eukaryota; phylum Ciliophora; class Oligohymenophorea; order Philasterida; family Pseudocohnilembidae; genus Pseudocohnilembus; species Pseudocohnilembus persalinus. The sequence goes on from LDAU01000192.1 coordinate 13,892, forward strand.
GAAAATGGAATTATTGTTTTTTCGCCTAAAAATGTTCCTGATAAAAAAAAGATGTTTTTAGTTATTTTTGGTGAAATAAAAAAAAAAGCTGAAAATTAAAAAATAGTGTAAAAATTTTTATAATTTTTAGTATTTATATAAAGCTTAATTATTTTTTAAAATTTATAATTTTAGAGAGGAAAATATAAAATTGGTATAGAAAATTAAAAGTTAAGGGTAGATTTTGTAATAAAATGAAGGAGTTTAGTAAAAATTATATTTTTTCAAGAATATAAATGAACAGTATCCATAATTATCTGATGACAATAAAAAAGCTTCTAAATTTGATATGGGTTCAAATATAAGTTCATATAATGCTTTTGTTAATATAGATTTTGAGGATGGAAAATAGTATATAAAATTTATATTTAATAATTATTATTTTATTTTTAAATTATAATTAAATTCATTTATTTTTAGATATTATTTTGAGGTTGATTTTGAGATATTAAGTTGCTGTATGACTTTAAAAATGTACAAAGATTATTAACATATTTAAAATATGGAAAGCTAGGGAAACTAAGGTAATGTATGTGAAGTTTTAGGTTAAAGAGGAATAATGAATAAGTTATATAATGCAAAATTAGGGATTTTTGTAGATTTGAAAGGTAAAAGAAGGTGGAAATTATTGAATGTAAATAATTAATAAATTAAGAGTTATTTTATGCCCAGTACATGGGATTTAAATAAAATGAAATTAGGATTTTGTACTAAACATAAAGATGATATTTTAGTTATTTCTGATTTATTGCCTGTTCCGTAATAATTTTAATGAGAGTTTAATTGATAAAATATAATATTAATTTTAATATTTTATTTTAGATAAATATTATTATATCTATATTATTATAAACAAAGGTTAGTAAATCTTGAAAGTCACCTAAAAATTCAGTTAATTATTTTTATTTAAAATATAATAAATTAAAAAAAATAATGAATATAAATGAAATATAAGTTTATTATATATTTATTTTAATATGTAGTTATTTTTCGAATTCGAAAATAATATAGAGTTTTTTTTGTAAAATTTTTATAAATTTTATCATTTAATATATTTTTTATATAAATAATTATCAAAAGGTATTATTAAAATAAATGTATTATTTACATCGAGAAAAACTATATTTTAATTTTTATAAGAAATAACTTTTAATCTTTAAAAAGAGAAAATATATCTAAAATTCAGAATTTTAAAGAAAAATGTATAATTAATATTTGAATATTCATATAAATATGTATATAAGAATATTTTTGGTTATCTTTTTAAGACTTTATAATTCACGATATCAAAAATAAGAAAAACATAATTTAATGAAGGCTATTTAAAAATCTTATAGTAATATTTATTTTATTTAATTTAATAGAAATAAACATCAAAAATTATTAATTTAGAAAAATAATTAAAATAAAAAATATTGACAATAATTAAAAAAAAAAAAAAAATGTAGGCTGAATAAACTAAAGAAGAAATTTAGAAATATATAGAAGTTTATTATAAAGACAATAAAGTAAGTATAGGATATTATTAAAATACAAGTAAAGAAGAGGTTTGTGAGACATTAAGAGGAATTTTCGGAATTGACCCTGAAATTTCTAGTTAATAAATGCAATTTTAAGATGAAAATGGAATAGTGGTATTTTCCCCAAAAAATGTGCCAAATAGAAAAAAACTGTTTTTAATTATATGTGGAGGTATTAAAAAAAATACGGAAAAAATAGAGTAATTGTAAAAAAATAAAAATAAAATCTTTGGATAATAAATTATTATGTATATAAAATTTATATTTTTAAAAGAGATTTTTTAGTTTGTTTTAATTTTATTTTTAGGAAGAAAGCTGATGAAAATGAGCATAAAAAAATAGATGGTTAAAAAAAGGTTACAGAATAACATGATAAGTCCAAAAAAGATATAAAGAAATTATTTTTTTATAAGAAAGAAGGTGAAAAACATCCAGAACTTTCTGAAGACAAAAAAAAAGCTTACAATTTTAACATGGGAAATAATATATTTTCTTATATTGCTTTTGTTGATTTAAAATTTTAGAAAGGATATAAGTATTAAAAATTAAATTTTCTTTTAATTTACTAAATTTGTTTTCCCAATTCCGAATTTCAGATTTATTTTTCCATTTTAGAAATTTTAGAAATTGTCTCTTATTCAAATTTTATGATAAAAATTAATTTTTTGTTTTTATTTTATTTATGTAAAGTAAATTAAATTCTCAGAATGCATAAAAAAAATAATTAGTTAAATAAAATATATATGTGACAACAAATAATATAAGCAAAAATTTTAATATTTTATTCTTTTAGAATTCGAAAAATTATTTTATTAATTAAGATAATTATATATTGATATTTTTTTTAAAAAAGATACTATTTTGAAATTACATATGAAGTTTTAACTTGTTGCATGACTTCAGCTATATAAAATGAAGGTGAAAGTATAGGCGGAGGTTAAGGAAATATTAGTTAAATTTTTAATTGTAGTATGACAAGCAGTAAAGTTCATAATAAAAAATTAGGGGTTATTGTAGATTTGAAAAATAAAAACACTATTAAATTCATTAATTTAGCAACCAAACAAAATATTTGTTATTAAATACCTAATTCATGGGATATTAGCAAAATGAAATTAGGATTTTGTACCAAACATAGTGACAATATTTTTACCATTTCTGATTTATTGCCTGCAGATTAAAAATTTTTGTGAAGCTTCATTTATATGTTATATATATATAGGATAATTATAATGTCAGTATTACAAATTATTATATAATTTTATAATTTATTATGATTTTAATTTTATTAGAAATTATAATTGGCTATATTATGAATATATTATAAAATTCAAAGTTTGGGCCGAGTTTAAAATTATTAAATTTCTTGTTCTTCATTATTATTTTTTTCTTCTTTATTTTCATCTAGATTTTATTGATTTATTTCTTAATTAATACTTGAATCTTATATTATACATTGTTAAAATATATTGGAAAATTCTATATAAATTAAAATTGGTAAACCAAGTTCATAACCTCTTCTATTGTGTACTGGATGTCCCGTATTTTCAAATAGATATATAAAATTATTTTGGGGGTTATCAAAATTTAGTAGTTTTCGGTGATTTTATAAAATTTTTGATTTTTCTACTAAATTTATTAATTATTATTTATCGTATTTTATTTCATTTATAAGTGCTTTTTTTCCTTGTGAGAAATGAAAAAAAGTGTGTTCGAAAATCTCCTTTTCTATAATGATATCTTTATTGCCGCCAGCGAAAAATTTTAAACCAGGCCTTAAATTTCTTATTAATGAAAATATTTGATCCCACTATTATCCATCACCAAAAGAACTATTGAATAAAATATTTATTTTTATTAAATTTCATATTTTATATTATTTTAAATTATATTTTAAAATTACTTTCCAAATAATTTGAAAGATGCAAAAAACTCATAAACTTTTAATTGTAACATTTAAATGGTGCCAACATTTTTTCTTGTTACAGAGTATTTTTTAGATATTTCTATAAATTTTTAAGCTATTTTTTGTCTTTCTTCATCAGAATCTAATGAAAGTATTTTTTATTTTTCCTATTGAAATTCTTCGACAATTGACTTATGAAAAACTTTCATACCTTCATACCTTTTATTTTTAAAAATAAAAATAAAATTATATTAAAAAATTTTTAAATTATTTTTACCAAGTGATCGGAGCTCCTCCTAAAGTTATAAGTCCAAGACATTTATTTTAGAAATTTTAGTAAAAATAACAAGCAATAAATGCGCCCATTGAATGTCCACATATAAAAACTTTATTTATATTTAATTTTTCTAAAAGTTTTACGATCATAGTGCAGACATCATGTAATGAGGAATTATAGGTCCCTCTCCTAAAATTATATTATTTATTATTTTAAAAATTAATTAAATTTACAAAATTTTTTAAATTTTTAATTCTTATCTTAATCTCATAAAAAATTCCTTAATTTTAATTATTTTATATATAAAATAGTATTTATCAGTATTTTAATACCATAATACTAATATATATAAAATTTATATATGTGCATAATAACTATTTTAATTTTAATTTTTATACTTATTAATTTAATTTTTTTTTAATATTTATATATATGTACCTTTCATCTTAACCATCAAAACCAGGTACTATAAAATTTATCCACCTTATTTTATTTTTTCCAACTGATTTTTCCAACCTAAGCCATTCTTTAAGCGAGCCAGGGCAGCCGTGCAAAGTTAAGACAGCAATTTTAGCTTTTCCTATTTCAAAATGTTAATGGGCACTTATATTATCAGTATAACTGCAAAACCAGTTGTCTTAGAAATTTGCTTATAATAAAGTGTGAGAAATTTTATCTTATATTGGAAATTTTTTAGTTTTTGAGAGGTCGGATTTCTTATTAATATATGTTGTTATAAAAAAAAATTAATTTTAGTTTTAAATTTAAATTTTAAGTTTAATTTTTATTTTAAAAAGTTAGATATTAAAAGATATAATAGGAATATTTATCATTTAATTTAATTAATAAAAATTTATGTGCTATATTTATTACTTGGAGGTGGGGGAGAAGAAAGTTTTGTTTGTTATAGTTTGAAATTTAAGTTATTATTTGCGAATGGTGGTTTATTTGTTCTTGGGTTCTTTCTTTTTTATCGTCGTAGTGTAGGAAATTTTAGGTGTCCATAATTTATTATATTTAATATTTTATTTTATTTTTTTAAAGTATTTTTTTATTTTTATTTAGTTATTATTTCTTAGAAATTTTTAGATGCAAATAGAATATTAATAAAAATTATTCCATATTGTTTAGTGAAATTATTAGAATCAATAAGTTTAATTTGAAATAAACAATCTAAATGTTGTTAAATTACTAAAAAATAACAGTAAATAAATAACTCATATTTATTTTAATAGATATAGAAATTAAAGATTTTACATTAAATTTTAAGTTAAATTATTTTTATTTCATTGATATATACATAAAATATTGTAAATTTAATTTAAATTTATATTGTTATGATTTATATTATATATTCAAAATTAATCTAAATTGTTGTTATTATTATCAATGAGACTAGGATTTTATTTTTAAATTTTTTCATATTCTTCTTGTAATTATTATTCTTTAATTTCTAATGCAGTTCTTTCTACCTTAAATATTAATTAAATAAAAAATTATTTTAAATATAAATTAAATTAATCATTAAATATGATAGTACTTTTAAATTTTATAACTCTCTATTAATTTTGTTCTTCATGTCTGAAAGTAATAATAATTCTTCTTGGAATTATTTTCTTTTTTTTTCATCTTTAGAATTCATTATTTTTTTAAACTGTTTATTTTAGTAAAATTTAAGTTTTTAATTTTTAATTTTTTATTATAATTTTTGTTTATATTTTGATTTTATTTACTAGAAATAAATCGTACAAGCCAAAAAAATCATAGTAAATATATAAATTAATTGATTTAAATAAATTAAAGATTGTTAGATTAATTTTTCATTCATTATTGTTAAAAAAACAGGATTAATTTTTTGTATAACATATATTATTTTTTAATAATCTATGTATATATTTATATATTATATATTTATTATATTAATAAATTTAGAATTTAAAGCTAAAAAATGAAAATATAAAATAAAATAATGTTATTATGGTTTTTCACTATTTAATTTATCATTATTATTAGGGCATTTATTATTATTGTTATTGCTAGTTCATTTATGGTCCAATTTTATGATTAAATCTATATCCTTATTTTATTTAGTTATTATTATTATTCATATTTTATCCACCATATTAAAAATTTCTATTATTATTTTTGAAGTTTTAGAAGTTGTTAAAATTATTTTATTGATTGAAATTTTATTTTTTATTATTATTATTGTTATTATTAAATCTAGGATTTCCAAAGCTTTAATTGGGCATAGTAGCTTTAATAGTAGCATAGGACAAACTGGGGTCAATATTTAATTTTTCTCCCGAAACACTGTTTTAATTTAAAATCATATAATTGAGCATATTTTACTCAGGTTTTTTCGACAAACTGGCCGGACCTCTAACTTTATTTTCCATTCCCGGCACAGGTTTTCCCTAATACTGTTCATTATGTATAAAATCACAGGTTTCGCCTGCCGAACAGCCCGTATGAGAGTGGTAGAAAACGCAGGGGGTCGTTCTCTAATGTCTTCCTTATTTTTGTTCTTATTGTTATTATTATTACTGTTATTTTTGGAGAAGTTCTTGTTGTTTTTTTTTTTCGAGTTCGCTTGGGTCCGGTCTTAAGAGGAAATTTTCCTTTCTTACTAGGTTTTGGTCTTTCATTCTTTGTAGTTGGTTTATGGCGTCGAATTTGTTTATGCCTAGGGAGTTGGGGTCGGGTAGGCCGGCCAGGCTTTTAGGCTGTTATTATTATTATTGTTATTATTATTAGTTTTTATTTGTGTTTAGGTTTAGGTTTTTATTGAAATTATTATTATTATTGTTTTGCTGTTAATTCAGATTGTTATTGGCAGTTAAATTGCTGGGGTTGAGACTGCTTAGGCCGGAGGGAAGTGGGTTGTTAAAGTTTCTGTTTTGGGGCATTCTTTGGTTTTAATTTTGGTTTTGGGGGAGGGGGAACTGGTTGTTGGGTCTTCTTATATTTTGTTATTGTTGAGGTGGGATTTATTAGGGCATGTTTGGGTTTTGGGGGTAGTTGTTGTTCCATTGGTTTCTGGGGTTAAAATTGGGGTTTTAGTTGAATTGGTTTTGAGGGTATTAGTTGTTATAGTTTTGAGATTATTTTGGATGTATTTTGTTGTTTTGTTACATTTATTGTTATTATTGGATTTGGAATTATCTGTTGAAAGATTTTGTAAGTAAGTTGATATTTTGAGTGAATTATTTTAATAAATCATCATTTTTGAGTTCTTTCAAAAGGTCAACAATTTTATCTTAGTTTTATTGACTTTAAATTTGGTTAGGGTTAATTAATTATTATAATTATAAAAGAATATTTCTGGGTATTTTATTAGTAATATCTTGTATTTTTTTTTATTCTTAATCTTCTTTTTCTTGTATATTTTTCATTTCTTATTTAGATTTTTTCAAAATACCTTTCAAAGGCCTGGTTTCGGATAATTATTATTTTTACATCATTTTTTCTTTTTCTTATTCTCTTTTAAGTTCAATTTCAATTACTTTAACATAATCTCTTTCCGTTTAAGGTGTAAGCTCTATTATATCAGGTTCTTTTAATTCTTCCTCCATATCATCATTTTAATTCTCAATATTATAGGAAGGGTCATCAGGAATATCATTTAAAGACCTATTTTTTAAATTAAATTAAATTAAATAAAATAAAATAAAAATTTGGTTACAAATAAAAGCAATAATAATAATTAATTAATAAAATAAATAAATAATTATAACTTTACATATATTTAGCAGAAAGTTGGGTACTAATTCTTTCAGCGTGTTTAATTTATTCTTAACTTTCTAATTTAACATACTCTTCATCCTAAGCGTCTTGTTTCAAAGGCCTAGGGAACTGATACTCAATTTCGGGCTACATTGCTTCTAATTTTTTTTTAATTTTTTGCTCTTCTTCTTTCAACTGCTTCATTTACTGTCCTTCTTGTTACTGGTCTTTTTGCTTTATTTCGTCGGGGCTTTGGCCCTGTGTTATAAGGAGTTCTGGGTTTTTTTGGATTTCTTGTTGGTAGATTTGGTACTCTTCTTCGGTGAGGCCGGGGGCGTTGGCTAAGTCGCTTCTTTTGAAAAGTTTTACTTCTTCTAGTTCTTCGTCCATTTTGAATCTAAAAATAGGATTATTTATTTAATTATTTATTTAATTTATTAATATATTAATTATTTAATTCATTGTTTATTTGTTTGTTTATTTTAAAATTTTTTTATAAAATTTATTATGGATTTAGTTATTACTAGACTCCTTTTTTTCTTTGTTGACCACCTTGATACTATTATTAGTGTTATTTTTTGTAGGGTTTGTCTTGGAATTCTTGTCTTCTTTGTTAGTTCTTTTTTTAAAATTTAAATTATTTAATTAGATATTTTTTAAAAAATATTATAATTTGATATTAAAAATAATTTATTTATTTTACTTAGAATTTTTTATTTTAGTCTCTTTTTTTATTATGATCTGGAAGAACTTTTTCCCCTTTGTCATATAATTCAAGCCATTTTTCAATTGCGTCTTTATTTTTAATGTAGATTTAAAACAGTTTATTGGCCAAATTGGAATCTAATTAAATTTCTTTATAATCTCTAATCATAAGAGGTAACTTGAAATATTAAAATAATTTATTATCATTTTATTTAATGTTAAAAATTTAAAAGTATAATGAATATAATATAATTAATCATATTAAATTACCAAACTATGATCGAAATTTTCTTAGGTAAAATCCATTTTTTAGTAAATTGAGAAAATTTTATCAATAATATCTTCGTTTTCTTTTAAATTACTTAAAGATTATCTTAACCAGTCTACAGTATATCTCAAACAAGGTGTGGATGTTAATCTAATTAAAATAAGTAAAATAATTTAAAAATTTGTCAATAATATATATACATACTTTTTAATATATACTTTTTATGTATGTAAGTAAAAATAATTTATTTTTAATATATTTATATTATATAAAAAATTACTATTGTAAGATGACATTTGATGTTTCTAATAATACATTTAAATCTAGGATTTTATCTTCTTTGGATTAGGAAATTTTCATTTAGAATATCATTCTTTTAACATGCTAAGGATTGGTAATGCCCTCTATTTATAATTTAAAAATATTAGTTAATTAATTAAATGATATAATAATTAAATATGTATATATATGTATATAAATAAAATAATAAGGGTATTTTATATATAATAAAGTAAAAGCTATATCACTCACTAGATTTTTTAAAAATAAAATAAAAATGCGCAAAATAAAGATTTATTTAAGATATATTAATCAACAAAAATAATTTTTAATTCCTTAAATGTAGTAAATTGCCTAAATTTCTAAAGTTTTAAAATAATAAAGCCATTTTAACTAAAATTTATTGAGAAATTTAAAGAATAAAATAAGATTTTTATATAATATTGCTTAATATTAATTTTAGTTTGTTTTTTTATTTTTATAAATTTAAGGTTTTATTTTTAAATTTATAAATTAAAATTTATAGTTATAGTTGATTTTGATTTAAAAATTTATTAGATGATTTTTATTTTGCTTTGATAGAAGAAAAAGAGAATAAAATAAATGAGTTTTATAGATTATTTATTTTTTTTTTAGTTTTTTGTAATTTTTAAAATTGATGATGAAATTTTTTTTATATTATATAGTTTTATTATTAGGTTTTTAGTATTTTGCTCACCTGTAATTTTGTTAAAAGTCTAGGTTTTATTATCTTCTTCTTAATTCATTATTTTTTTAAATTTTTAAAAAACTTTACAAAATATAATAATTAAAATTTTTATTTTATTACTAATTTTTTTTTTTTTTCTTATTTTTATATTTTTTATTTTTTATAATTATATTTGTTTAGTTATTAATTGGTTAGTTAATCATATAATCAAAATTTTTTTTGAAGTAATTTTTCCTTTTAATTAGTATGTCTAGGTTTTTAGAACCTTTAATTTTGGGCCTATTATGTATATTGTAATGAATAAGGTTTTTAAAATATAAAATCTCAAATATTTTTTTTCGGAGGTGATTTTGTACAGTTAATATTTTTTCAATGTTAAAAGAATCCAAATGTATTATTATATTTAACTTTAAAAATTAATATAAATAAAGTATAAAATTAAATCTTTAATTTAACAACTATTATTTTAAAAAATGTACTTTATTTTCTAGTTTATTTATTATAATTATCTTTAAATAATATAGTTGTGTATATATATAATAAACTTATTTTATCATTATTATGTATTTAAATAAAATTATATGTTGTTCATAAAATATTTTACATTTATACTTATAAAAAGATTTAAATACATCGTAATAAAAAAAATTTTTAAAATGATAATATATATATTTTTTATTTTTATAAATATAAAATTAAAAATATTAATACAAAAATTATATAAAATAAGGAATCGATACAAGTAATTTAAAACAACTTTTTTAAACATTTCAATCAAGTATAATAACAAAAATTATTTTCATTTGATTTATATGATATTAGTGATTATTATTATTAAAAATGCATTTATTTTTTCAAATTTTTGATTATACATTCAATAATAAATTAATAAATTAAAATAAAATTTGTTTATAGTTAACAAAATAAATAATAAAAAATTATATAAAAAATAATATAAAAGATATAACCAAATACAAAAAAAAAAATAGATTTAAATTTTTAAAAAAAGAATAAAATACATGGGTAATTAAGAATCAACTGGAGGATAAGAAGACCCTCAATAAATTTTAGATAGTTTAACTGTTATTAAAAAATTCACAGATTAAAGGTGATAAAATTATAAAAAATATTGAACAATTATTATTAAAATTTTTTAGAAAAAATAAAGAAGATAAAAGAAATTATTTAATATTAATAAATATTTAATTATATAATTAAAAAAAATATTAAATTAGAATATTGGTTATTTTTTTTAAATGCTATTTAAATGTTTTAATAAATTTTTTAATATTATTTTTTAAAGATTTGGAGACTCTTCATTGGTTGAACACAAAGAAACCAAACAATAATTTATTTTAAGAGAGATGAATACAACAGAATAGGAAGAACATAAAAATAATTTAGCTAAATACCAAGAAAGATTATAGTTACAGCATCCTAATACTGTTTAATTATTAAGTAATAATTAAAAAAAATATAATAAAAAAATAAAGAATTTATAATTGAAAATATATATGATAAAATTTAATAAACATTTAAGGAGATTTTAATTAAATATTTATATTAATTTTTTAATTTTTTTTTTTAAATAAGAATGTTTTGGGAAAACTGATAGTTAATTTTGTTCTACTTTTTATAAGACTTATTTGTTATTTGAGTATTTAGAAAATTCTTTGGAAAAAGAAATTTAGGCCAGAAAAGAGTAATAAGCATTTTTTTCCGAAGGAGAACTTTGGAACGCAATGGGAGGGGCTATATAAGGACTTGCTTTTTTATAAAAAAATGGAATAGCTCATAATTGTATAAGGGTAAAAAAATATGAAAATAAGAAAATTTTTAATGGATTAATTTTTTAGAAAATTATTCAATTATTTTTATTTTTTAAATTAAGTCGTCCACTATTTATTTTAACGAAGAAGGGTAACCTAAAGTGACTGACCCCACTGTTTTCATGTAGTTGAATAATTTCGCAACCACCTGTTAAGATTAAGAAAATGTTCCTTCTGGAATTTATTTGGCTCCTTCTTTAATGGAAGTAAATAAAAAATAAATTTAATAAAAATTTAATAAAAAAATTAATCATTATGTTTATTTTTTTATATAGTTAATAATTTTTATATATAATATTTATATCTTTAATTATAAAAGGCCTTGGAATAATAAAACTGGAGTCCTGAACATAACGAATTCAAAAGTGACGTTTTCAGTTTTGGTATGACTTTATTGTCTATGGGATTATTGGAAAATTTAGATGATTGTTATAATTATGCTGATGGTTCATTTTTATCCTAATAATTAGAAAATAGACTTATTTAATTTTCTTAAAGATATTCCTAAGATTTGACTTAGTTTATTTTGTAAAAATATAAATATTATAAAATTATTTATAGAAATGTATAATTTTATTAATTATTTAAATTTTAAAAGATTAATGTTGAAAACTGAGGAAGACCATAGATTTGATTTCTTGCAATTAGAAGAAATTTTGATTTCTTAACCTTAAAATTCCCCCGAGAAAGATTAAAATTAAGATTAAATTTAATCTTAAAATCAATCTCCTGAATAATAAAAATTCTCTTAATATTCTGCTTAAAATCAATCTCCTTAATAATAACATTAAGAACATAATGTAAGTAATTAATCTCAGTAAAGATAATAATTATCTCAATTACCCCCTTAATAAAATTTATAATAATCTTATTAATAGGTAATATAGTTTAATTATTTTTTAGCTATATTTTTTATTTTTAATTCATCATAATTTATAATAATAAAAATTTTAGGGAAATGGACCAGCCAGTTTTATGATGAAAGATTAACCCGATTTAGGAAGTTCTAAAAATAATGCTCCTTAAGTAAAATTATACTAATAATATATATAATTAATATATTTAATAAAAATTTATATATAATATTTATAAATGTATTCTAATTAAAAATATATAATTTTTATCATATAGGAAAATATAGCCGGGCCCAATTAACCCGATGAAAATATTGGAAATGAAATCGGAGGTAATTACTAAGAAGATGAAGAAGTTTAAGATTAGGAATACCATTAATAAAGTTAGGAATAACCTTAATAATAATAGTAAAATAATAATTATTATTAATAACAATAATCCTAAGTATAATAATAAAGTTAAAACTAAGTCCCTTAATAGTAACAATCTTACAGTTAAAGTTATTAGCAAAGTTAAATTACTTAATCAAATACATATTCCAATAATTATTACAAACCTTACTAATAATAAGAAATTTAACCTTAATAATAAAAGGAATAAGATTATATTCCGTTACCTGGTGAAAAAAAAGTTTAACCTTAATATTAATAGTATTAATAATAACAAGGAAATTAAAATTTGGAAAGTATATTGAATAAATATTCTAATACTGGCTCTTAATAAAAGTAATAGTAACCTTAATAATAATAAAGTTCTATAACTAATACCTATACCGCTAGTTCTTATTAAATTCCTTACAATAACAATTAATCTGCAAGTAATTAATACTAATAAAGTTATTAATAAGCCAATTAATAATTAGGAGGTTTAAATATTAATAATACTAATAGTAATAAAAATCTTAATGATTAAAAAGACTTATAAAAATAACCTTAAACTCAAACTTATACTAATTCTTATACTTCTCCTTATTAAGGATATTATCAATCTTCTTAATAAGTTCCTTAATAATAATAAGTAGGTTATTAATAAAGTACATAAATTTAGTAAAACACTTAGTCTTCTAATATCGAATAAAAAGGTAAATATTTTATATATAAAAAGATATAATTATATAGTATATATTATATATTATATACATATAAATAAATTATTATTATATTTTAATATTTTTTTTCAATTTTTAATAATTTATAGTTTATTTAATTCATAACTTTTTTATTTATTAAATTTTATTAATTTAAATTAGAATATGTCGTTGAAAATTATTAAAACGGAAGTAGATATGAAGGTGAAAAACTGAATGGATAAAGGTAAACAAATAATTTTTAATATGATTATTATATTTGTATATTAATTTAATTGATTTATCTTTTTTCAATTTATATATTTATTTTAAAAATTTAGACATGGATCAGGTAAATTTTACTATTAAGATAATGGAGGTTTATATGATGGAAACTGGAGATATAATAAAATGCATGGAAAAGGTATTTTATACTATGCATCTGGAAAAAAAGCTTATGATGGGTATTTTAAAATTATATATATTATATTTAATGCATATTTTATATTTGCTTTTTTTTAATAATAAAATAATTTTTAACAATTATTTATTATAGAGACTGGGTTGAAGATAAATTTTAAGGTTTTGGAGTTCTTTATAATGAAAATCCTGCAGTATTGTAGGGAAATTTCGACTATAAAGATTTTGATTTGGTAGAAGAATTTTGGACCAGATATGATGGTGAATTTAATGATGATAATAAAGAAGGATATGGAACTTTATATTTGTAATTAAGATTTATAATAATTAAAAAAGTTTTTATTATTTTTGTTAATATAAGTTTATTTTAAATATTTAAATATAGATCTAATAATGAAAAATTCTCAGGAAACTTTAAAAAAGATTTTGTTAGCGGATAAGGTACTTTTTATACTTCTAATTAATAGATTATTAGAGGAATTTGGGAAAATAATAAATTAGTTTAAACTTTATGATAAAAATATTGATAATAATTTTTATATTTTTTATAGTTATAAAATTATTAAATTTTTCGTAATTTGCAAATATGATTATATCTAATTTATATTCTTTTATTTTATAAATAATTATTATAAATTTTGTTTAAAAATATTCGAAATGAATTGTTATATATAGTAAAAGGATGGGTTGAGCTCAATTTAACCTTTTTCCCTTTAAATTTATCATAAAATGGGTATTTTTTAAAAATAAAAAAATTTAAAAATATATTTTACAGTAATCTCATTCCTTTTTTATAGTATTAAAAACCCGTTTAAAATCATCAAAAATCAACTTTAAGTCCATAAAAAACTACTCAAAAAGTATTAAATGAAAAGGACTATGGCTTATGATAATCAAAGTTAATTTAATAATTTTGGGCCTTTTTAAAAGCATTAGGAATTGTATAAGTATTATGAAAAATAATATCAAATTTTTTAAATAAAAATATTATAGAACACAGTAAAAAATTGTTACATAAGTTTTAGTGACTTAACTACCCACTATATTTAAAATGAGCAGAATGTAATTCTACATTAATTAATAATAGTGGGTAGTTTATTTATGTAAATTATATATGAGATGTATTTTGTATTAAAATTTTTTTAACTATTTTTGTATCGAATTTAAAGTAAAATTGTTAGATAAAGTACACTAACTTAACTAAACACTATTTTAAAATTTATAGAATTCAATTCTACGTAATTTTATAATAAAGAGTAGTTTAGCCATGTAAATTATTTATGGCTTATATTTTGTGTTAGATTTTCTTTACAATTTTTTTATGTTTTATGAAAAAAATTTTCACATAAAGTACTGAGAATTAACTATCCTATATTTTTAAAATATTAAGAACTTAATTCTATATAATTTAAAATAGTTAATAGTTTAGCTATATATATTATATATGGGTTTTATTTTATATAAAATAATTCTGTATTGAATTTTTAAAAAAAAAATATTGTTATAGAAAGCACAGTGAACTAACTACCTATTAATACTTAAAATGTACAGAATTTAATTGTAAATAATTAAATAGGAATGGATATTTTAGCTTTGATATTATTTAGGGTAAATATTTTTGAAAAATTTTATGTTTTAAATTTTGAAAATATTTGTTATACAAATGTACGAAATTAAATATCCATTATGCTTAATAATTAGTTTAATAAGATATGTTGATTATGAGACAGTAATATGTTATATAAGAAAAAAATTTGGTATAATTTTAAAAAATAGCTATACTAGGCTTTACAATAATATCAAAAATCATTCTTAAATATCTTAAAATTATATTAAATTATTAATATATATATATATCATAAATAATAAACAATAAAAATGATATATTTATTATTCCACTAAATTTGGTTAGTTTTTTAGCCACCAAAAAAACATTTTAATCACATGTTCAGCGTAATGGGAACTCCCCTGATATTCTTTATATTTTTAGATGTTTTTCGTAAAAATATTTTATTAACATTACTATATAATAAAATCTCTTTAAAAAGATATATCTTTCCTCTATTAATACTTTTTGTTTTTTATAATTAAAGCCATAATTAAAAAAAAATAAAAAAAAAAAAATAAAAAAAAAAAATAAAAAAAAAAAATCAGAGAGATAAATTAAAAATGAATAATCAATTTGAGACCATGTCCTGTCCTAAATAAGAGCACGACGAACAACCCTATATATTCTTTAAATTTTGTGAATAAAAAAATGAAATTCTTTAATGTATGTTTTGTAACTTAGAAGACCCATAAGTGAATAAAAAAATTGCTATCAATTAACTACTCAATTAACCAATTTGGAAGATAAAAAATTTTCCTCCTCTTAAAGATCAAAAAGAAGATGTAAGAATAAAAAAAATACTAGAAAGTTGTACAAAGGAAGAAATTAAAAAATTTAAAGAAAAAATTTTATCCGATATTGACCTTTACTATCAAAAAATATCTAATGATTTGCTTATTGGAATTGCATAATCCAAAAAATATAGTAAAGAATAATTTGAAAAATACTTTCAGTTTGTAGAAACTGATGAAATTTATAATATAGAACCCCTAAAAAATTCGATTAAGTAATTCTAGTAAAATCAAATAAATTTGGATTAATTATTTAATATTTAATTGAATTTGAAAAAAGATTATGAATAAGAACAGAAGCCTAAATTAATATATAGCTAAGAAAAAATCAGATAAGAAATAAATAATTAATTAAACTCCCTAAAATAATAATTAAACTAAAGAGTTGATTAATTTAATTAATAAATTACTCTAAATAGTAACATAATAAACTAACGAATTCTTAATATATAACAAACTGCCTAAAATAATAACAATAACAATAATAATAGTAATCACAATAATTAATTAAACTCGTTAAAACTATAATTTAACTAAAGAGCTAATTTAATTGATTAATAATAATAATTATAATAAGGCTTTTTAAATAATAACAATAGCAATAAAATACAAAGCATTAATTAGAATATCTTACCTAGTTTATATTAAAATAATATCAACAGTAATAATAATAATTAAGGTATTTAACAAAAACTTATGAAATTTTATAAATCATAATACGAAAATAATTCTTAAAATGAAATATAAATTTCAAAAAATTTCAGAAGAATAGAATTTGACAACAAAAGCAGAGATTGTAAGGCGATTTATAGTTAATCTTTAGATAAGGAGAAAACTTATCATTTGAAAATGAAAATTGATTTCGAAGGCTCCAAAATATCTTATCTCTCTTTAAATTTAATAAGTTTTGAGCAAAAAGATAGTGGATGGGGCGATTGTAATTTTCTTATTTTTAATGATTAGTAAGGAGGCTGTGGAAATTATAATTCATAAAATTTAACAAAAAAAGGAATTAACTTTTCTGAATTTATAGAAGACAATAAAACCATTTTTAATGTTGTTTTCAATTATTAAGATAAATTATTTCAAGTTTATGATGATGAAAAAAAAACATAACTTAAATTAATAATTGATGAGCAAATAACTATGTAGGATTTTGTTTTTGGAATTTATTTTAGATAAAATGGCTAATATCCACATCCTAAATGTAGACTGGAAATTATAGATATTTAATGCTATTGAAAGTTACTATATTTATATAAATATTATTTTATATAATAATATTCAAGTAAAATTTATAGAGTTAATTTTAAATATTTTAATTAAATCGCTTTTATATATATATTATTATTATATTTATATATTATATAAAGTTACAGTAAAAAAATTTAAATTTTGAACGTAATATAATAATATAATATGATGCCTATTAATTTAGTCTTTCTAAACTTAAAATTGAATTATCTATATTTTTTAAATCAAAATAACTATTAAATCTTTTGAATTTTAAATTTTGTTATATTTATATAAATTTTGGATAAAAACCTTATAATAGTTACAATGATTTTTGAATTATATAATATGTAAAATTAAAATTAAAATTTTAATTTTACCAAACTATAAATTTTATTAATTAAACAAAGAATTTTTTATATTTATTATAATAGATTTATTATCGTTATTTAAAGAAAAATCTTTACAATTAACATTTAATAGTAAATAATAATGGACACATTTATTGTAAAAAATATTATTTTTTTTCCATCATCTTCTAAACCAGAATTTTCCACGAATACTTTAGATTTTACAGCTAAATTTTGTATTTTATTTATAATTTTAGAAAAAATTTTTAATTTATAAAACTTTCCCTGATTTTTTTTCTTTACTAGGATGAATTGTATAATTTTGATTTTCCCCAAATTTATTTTTATTTATCCTAATTTTTACTTCATACGAGCAACATTTTTTTTCGTATTTTTTATTAATTATATAAAGCGAGCGATAAATTTTATATATTATTAAGAACATCAAAGATAGATATTATAAATGATGTAAAAATTCTGAGTTTATAGTAACAAAAAATATGGATTTTATCTAAAATATAAAAAAAGATATAATAGGCAAATAATACTTTATGGCCAATCGAATAATAATACTAATAAATGAACTATTGAAATGATTAAAACTTGTTTAGTAAAACAAATAATTTTTTTTTTGCTATTTTATATAAATACATTCTAATTTAGATATTAAAATTAAAAAAATGAGTATATATTGTTTATTCATATTAGCCATTTAGCTAATAATGTATGCAAGAATTAACTTATTTTTAAAACATATGTACATTTATTTATTAAATAATATTTTATAAAAATCGAAATTCATTTATAATCTAATACGGAATATGGTTGAAAATATAATTCTCTAATAATAACTTAGAAAAGATTGTTATATATATAAAATATGTATAACATTATATATAATACAATAAAAAATAGTAGAAAATGTGTTTATAATAAAATAAAAGCATTTTAAATTATAATTAATAAATTTTATAAATATTTGATATATTAAAAAATCAATTTTTATTAAAATAAAATAATAATATATTAATAATAAGTGAAAAAATAAAAAAAAATATTATTTAAAAGTATAAATAGATTATTTAGATAATTTAAAAATGATTTTAGGGCATGAACC
The DNA here is from genome assembly GCA_001447515.1 of Pseudocohnilembus persalinus. Lineage (NCBI taxonomy): Eukaryota > Ciliophora > Oligohymenophorea > Philasterida > Pseudocohnilembidae > Pseudocohnilembus > Pseudocohnilembus persalinus. The sequence continues at coordinate 32,591 of LDAU01000192.1, forward strand.
GGAATCGGAATCAGTTATCAATAGATAAAATGATAAAATTTAATTTTTATAAAACGAAAATATTTAATTACATGAAGATATTAAAGACCTTTAAAGGGCTTTAACATTAAATTAAGATATGTTAAAAATTACTTAATAGAAAATTAATTTTTCAGCTAATAATAATGCTTCTTAATAGCCACCAAAATCTTTTAGTAAAGAATAGACTTACTTGTAGGACGGGTAGGAAGCACACAATATAGCTTATTTATAGGAAATATTAGAAAAGTAAAAAAAATATTTTAATAATTAAAACATAATTATTGATTATTGAATTTAATTTATAATATAATAAAATTAAATGTTTAGAATAATTTGTGAAATTTTTATTTATTTTTAGTTTTAAAATTTAATATTAAAATATTTATATAAATTGTATAATAAGTTTTGAAATATATAATTTAATGTTAAATAATTTTTATTATTTTGTAGAAAAAATTAGGAAAATAAGATTTTGTTGTAAACTTATAACAGGTGTATTAAGGAAAGAAATGAGTTAGGGACTAAAAATTTATTACATTAATAAATAAATGAAGAAACGACTAAATTTTATAAAGATGTAGTACAAGATATTGAGGAAAAAGTTTTAGAATTAAGAAGAATTATTTAAGATAAAGAATACACCATTTAGACCTTAGAAAAAAAAATTTATCTTCCTGATAGGGTAAATAAAAAATATGATATTAAAATAAAAATCCGAAATTTTCACTCATTTATTTATTATTTATTATTATAAAAAATTTAATATGATAATTTTTTAATATATAAAAATATAAATTTAGGACGGCGTTTTAATGAAGATAAAAGAGATTGTAACACCTAATGAGTAAACTATTCCTTTACATGAAGAAATAAGAAAACATCAGGGACATATTGAGAAATTATAAAGTAGTATAAATTAAATGAAAAGTGAGAATTTAGAATTATAAAGTTCAAATTTGAGGTTAAAACATGAGTTGATTAAATATTAAAGTTTGATTGATAATCCAGTTAGTTTTTAGAATATATAAAGTTATTTAAATACTCTTAATATGGGTAAATAAATTAGTAAGGATGACTTTCATTTGGATATTGAAAAAACTTTTTATAATTCTATAATAAGACTTTATAATAATAAATAAGAAAGAGGAGAAAAAAATATATTGTTTAGTTAAACATTGTTAAATGAACTTTAGACTTCTTTTATAAGATAATAATTAAATTATTAATAATCTCATGGATCTTCATTGTAATTAAAAATAAAATTATATTTTTTTAAGTTAAATTAAATTAATTAAATATAATAGAATATATTTATTTATTTATTTATTTATTTTATATATGTATTGATAATAATTTTATTTTAATTAAGGTAAAAGCACAAAGAAAAACACAGTGGTATGAAATCACCTAGGTCTCCTACTTCGAGAATGGATTTAATAGTATAAATGGACGAACTTAATGCTAAATTTGACAAGTTGAAAAAATTATACTTTAAGGCAACTTTGAACTGTAAGGCTTTGATTTAGAAATAATTAGAAGATAAAAAACATATTTAAAGATTAAATTTACAAATTTAGACACTTTAAAAATCTAATACTGGATATGAGTCTAAGTTTAACAGTTTGTAATAATAAACTAATTTTTACAAAGAGTTTTTTTAGGTTTATTTTGCGTAGAGTTAGTTTAGAAGAAGAAGGTCTTTGGACTTGAAGGGATAATAATAATAATTTTTGAATTTTAACAATTTCCATAATAATTAGAGACATTTGAATAATAGTCATTAATAATAAAATGGAGATGAAATGGATGAATAAGAGATAAAAGAATAAAAATAAATTTAGAAAACTTAGCATATTGATAATTTTTTACAAGACCTGAAAGATGAAAAAAATGGTAGTTAATAATAAAATATTTTAAATGACTTTATGATGGATGATCATTATAACTTGAATAATTTGACTTAAATTTCTATGAGAAATTTAGTTTAGGATTTGTAAAAATAAGTTTAGGGTTTAGAAATCGATAAATATTTGTTTAAATTACAGACAGAAAATATGGATAATTCTTAAAATATTAAAATTGATAATATTAATAACAATTAGGGAGAATAATAATAATAGAAAAGATAAAATAGGTCTATTTCTGATCCCAACGACTATTCTACTTTATGTTTGGACGATAGAAAAGAGATTTTAAAAGGTTGGATTAAGCCTACAAAGAAATAAATGAAAGCTAAAAAATAGAATTCTTTGAATGAAATGATAAGAAATCCCTTTTATATTGATATGAGTATGATAAGCGGGCCGGATGCTTTTGGATTTTAAACTAAGAATAATTTGGCTTAAAAAAAGAAAACTATTAACTAGGGCGGGCTTAAGATGTCTCATAAAAATAGCAAAAATAATAATAATATTAGAAATGAAAATACTTAATTTATAAGTGATGAAGAATTAGAATAGTTTTGATTTGTTTTGAAGTTTTAAATATAAGAATTGAGTTTTATATAAATATATATATTTAATATGGATATGTATTTAAATTATTAATAGTATATGTTTTTTGTTTTTATTTGTTTTAATTTGTTTAAATTACTGTTAAGTAAAAAAAAATTAGTTATATATTTTTAATTGAAGACTTGTAATACTTATAAATTATATTTTGGGTTAACTTAAAAAAGTGAAACGGTAATATTAATTTATGTAAAAATTTTTTTTTTATTTTTGTATTTGTATAAATGAAAAAATATTAAATATATATATAAAATTTATAGTTTTAAGAAAAATTAAAAAATTGCTATATTAAATAAATAAATTTATAAATTATTAATAAATTAGTTTTATAAGATAACCTATGATTATAGAAATATTTTAAAATTAAATAATTTTTATACGAATTTTCATTTTTTTTAATTTTTAATGGCCTTTTACTATTCATCTCTACGTTTTTAAATATATTTATGAAGACTGTTAATCCAATCTTTAGGAGCCCTAGCGGCCATAAAATTAACAATATATTTAGGTATAAGTCCTTTAATATCATTACAACTTAAAATAAATAATTTACAGTCATTTCCTACATTTTCCATAATATATCCGGCAATATAACTATCAGCTCTTATATATCCTTTTTTTTTAGGGTATAAAGGGTGTTCAACTGAATAATAACAAATGGTTATTTGTCCTGGGTTAGGGTAATCAAATTTATAAAATCTTTTTTGAACCCACTCTCTTTTGGTGACTCCGAATCCGGGGTCCACATATGAATAAATTATATCAGTGTAATCATTTAATTATTCTACTCTTGTGAAACCTAAAAGTAATTTGTCCCAAGATCCTCTGTCTTTTGCATCATAAATACAATTGAAAATTTCTTTGGCTGTACTGTCTTTTAAGTAACAGTGGCACCTGATCATGACTGCTGCGGATTCTAGGTTGGTTTTTTTGTAGATTTCCATATCTTTCTTGTTGATAACCTAAATTTTAAAAAATTGTATTAGATTATAAAAAATTATTTATTAAATTTTAATAAAATTAATTTATTTAGTTGTTTATTTAATTTGAATTGTATATGATTATTTTTGAAAATATTAAAAAAATAATCAAAATAATAATTAGAATGTATGTTTACACTTTTCCATTTTCCTTATTCTATTGTTTCGTCATAAATATTCATTAAAAATGAAGTTTTTTCTATAATATCAGAATCTTATTATTAAACAACTACGTCTGCTTCTTTTTAAACCTATTAGTTTAACTATTATTATTACAATTGAATTTCGCTTTAATTATTATTATCATCATTATTAATATTAATATTACTATTATTTTCTGATTATTGATTTTTATCTTCTTTTATTGTATTATTTTCTATAGTAATTTCTACCTGATTTAAATTAGTATTATCATTATTATTATTACTTTATTAATAATCATTGCTATGATTTTTATTTTATATTAGAAAATCTTTACTTTATGAATTATAATTATTACCAAATTAATTATAATCTTAATTATTTTATATATTTTAATTTGAATTTGGATTTTATTAAGCTTCGATGGGACTATCTTATATTCTAATTACTTAACTATCTTAATTTTTTTCGATTTTGTTATTTTCATTTTTATTATTTTTTATTTGATCTTGATTTATATAATCTGTTTAATCATTTTAATTATAATTTTCATTTTCATTTATATTATTTTACTCATCATTTTATAGATTACTTATATGTTAACGATTAGAAGCTTTTTTAGATGAAAAATTTGAACCTAAATCAGCAGGAATAAAACTATCATTATGTTAATCGATTTATTAAGGTTTTACGAAAGTAGGTTATAATGTTTTTTTTTTATTATGTGTATTTCTGAATTATATTGAGCTATTTTTAGGATTACTGTAATTCATATTAATATTAATTCTTTGATGATTATTATTAAAGTTATTATTGTTTATTTTATTAATATTTTTTTCCTCATTAGGATTATCAAATACAATGTATTCTATTTCTTACTCTTATTTTTTAGCCGATTTTTAATTAGAATCATTAAGCTCTTCCATTTAATTATTATAAATTTCATCAGAGTCAATAGAAGAACAAGAAATTGAGTCATCTGATTTTTTTTTCTTTAATTATTATTTTTATTATTAAGATTCGGACTCACCCTCTAATTATTTTTAGGAAGAAATTGCACTTTAATTATTTTAGCTTATTTTTTCAGCTTATTCATACTACTCTTAGATTAAGTCAATTAATTTGAGTTATTTTTTAGGATTTTGCTAGTTATTCTATTGGTTTTCAAGAACCATTTTATCTAAATCAAAAGCTTTAAAGTTATTTTTCAGTTCTTCTACATTAACTTTTTAATCCATTTTTTTAAGAAACTCTTTTTGGTTCAAAATTAAATTCTTATATAAAATTAAAAATTTAAATAAAACTAAAAATTCAATATTTAATAAAACTAAAAAATTAATTTTTAAATAAAAATAAATTGTTAAAATTACTTATGGCAATTTATCATATAATAAAAGGCTTTCATAAGAAAATGCTAATTTTTCAAGTTTTTAAAGCAAATATTTTTGATCATAATTAAGTTTACTATCACAAATTTACATAATTGTGACTAATGGTTTTATAACCGTTATAAGCATTACCTAAATTTCATATTCTTATATATTTGTTCTACATTTTTCCGTTTTTTTCATAATAGTTTTTGTTAATTTATAGATTAAATACATTGATTTAAAAGCTTCTTGGCATTAAAGTAGTTTCTGTTTATATATATGTAAAAAATATAATTAAATATTATTGGGATTATAATATATCAAAAATACAATCATTTAATAAATAATAAATCGATTTTTTAATAATAACAATTTGTAAATAATTAAATATTATGATTTCAATATGAATTAACGTAAATTGATTTATTTCAGTAAATTAATTTATTTTTATTGATATATAATTATATGATTAAATGCGTAGTAGAATCAATTACTTTAGTATTATGTGGTTTTTAATGGTACAAATAAAAATAAAAATAAAATAATGTATTGTTATATTGGTAAAAAAATATTTTTTTTATTTCTTAATGTTTTATAAAAAATCATTAAAGAATTTTTACCATTAATCTGATCATTTCACTTCTAAATCCTTTCTATCTACTATCTGATAATTTTGAGAAGATTTCTACTCCCCTGTATTCTTAAAGACATTTTTGTATTTTGAATCTGAAATTATTTAATTATATAGTCCCTTTATTTCTAATAATTTCGTCATAAAGGACTCCATAATAACAAGCTACATTAATCATAAATAGATCAAAATGAATGAGGCTTTTAAATTTTGAATTTTTTCTTTTAATTCTTTTTCCTGCATAGCCTCCCATAATAACTCCTAAAATTGATCCTACTACAAACCCAATGACCGTGAAACTAAAAAAAAAAAAAAAAAAAATTAATATTAATATAATTTTATAAAAAATTAATATATTATTGAAGAAAAGGAAACTTTATTTATAAATATATGATAATAATATTTAAATAGTGACGAATATGATATAAGTTTTATTTTTGTATGTTTGACGTTTATTTCAAGAACAAATTTTAGGTTTTTTTTTCCTATTTTTACTTTATTTTTTATAATAAAAAAACAAAATATATAAAAATACTTATTAGTGATATAAAATATAAATAATGCATATATGGGTTTAAAAATACTATATATTAATATAATTATTATTATATTTGTTTAAATTACCTTAAAGCAAATCCAAGCAGTCCTACTACAGCGACACCCACAACAGAACCCAACGCTTTTGTATCTTTCATTTCAGCATTTAATATTGTTCTATGTAAATCTTAATAAAATTAATCATTCCAATCTTTAGTTGGATGCAAGTGATTATTTTATATTATATCCTAGATTACCCAAGGTTCTACTGGTTTTTATTTGATTTTTAGTTTTATTTCGTTTATTTGATCTTGGGGTTGGGGTTGGGGTTGAGGTTGAGGTTGGGGTTGTGGTTGTTAAATGTTTTTTTATATTGGTATGTTCATATATAGTTTATTTTTTAAGTTTTTTTTTTTATTTTTTTTTTATTTTAAATTAATATTATTGAAATAATGTTTTTTTTTTTTTTTTTTATTTAAATCATTATAATAATAGAATTTTTGTTTCTTTTATTTTTTCTATTATTATAATGATTTAAATAATATTAGATGATCAATTATTGTACAGTGGTTTAAATAGTTTTTTTAATTTAGGCGAATATATATAAAAATAGCTAATTTGATATTATTTTAATTAAAATATTTTTCACATTTTTATTTTGAAGTTAATTGGTTGAATATAAATATATACTATTATTATTGAATAGTTAAAATTTTTATATTTTTTATAATATAATGATAAATAAAAACACTATATATTTAACTAAATATATAAGTTATTTTTTTTAAATGTGATATTTTACTATGTAAGATATAAATCTATATGTATAATAAAAAATTTCACCTACATTTGTGTAATTTATCTAGTAAATAAGGTTTTATTTTTAATTATATTTTAATTTGATTCCAAATTTATATATTATAGTAATAATTTTATAGTAAAAAAATCAAAACTATTGTTTAATTTTCTTTTAATATGACAGTATTGAAATATTTTAATTAATCATATACATTTTATTTATCCATTTATCTTTTAATTGAATCGTTTAAAAAATTTTTATATTAAATAAGCTATTATTCTAGTTTTTTAATATTGAAAAAAATTGTATAAATATTTAAAAAAATATAATAAAATCAGGTTTTTTGCATTTAAAGGATGTTAAAAATGGTGGATTTATTATAATTTAATGGGTTCGTTAAGTAATTATAATATTTTTATTTTGTGTAATATTATAATAAATTTTTGACTGAAAATCAATTGTAAGCCTATTCTTTATTTTATTTTATTTTATTTTTAATTAGTGTAATTAAAAGTCATTTTTTGATTTTTTTTAGCGATATCTAATTTAATATTTAATAATATAGCTATTATTGATGATGAAAATATATTAAAAAAAAATTTTTTTTACTATCTTAAATTATTAAAATCTATAATTTTATTATATTATTATATTGCAGTTAATTTAATTTATATATTTTATTGCATTAATAATTTTAAGTAAATATTCGATATAAAAATTCATAAGATTTTTTTTTATAAATTAGTAAAAATTATACTAATTTGAAAAATCAAAAATTTTTTATAATTTAATTTTGATTTTCATTAAAATTGATTTAAAATTTTAGTAGTGACGGTATATTATTAGAAAATGGATTGATAATATAGAGTAATAAATATGAAATATTAAAATAGATTTTACATGATATAAATACTGAAAATCTTAAATATTTCTTATTTTATAAAATAGTAGTTAAAATAAAAAAAATAATATAAAATTTTATTAAATTAAATATTTTTTATTTTTTCTAAATCATATAATTTTTTAAATAGAAAATCACAATTAGATTTAATTAGTTTTTAGAAATTTTCATAAAAAATAATTATATTTTTATATAAAAAAATTTGTAGAAAATTTTTTCGAAAAACAATAAAATATATAAATTTCTATATAATTTAGGTATAAAGTTTAAAAATGGGGTAAAAAAAGCGATTTAATAAGGAAAATAAATAAGGTAATACATAAAATAAGATAGAAGTTGAAGAAAATAAATATTCTGAATAAAATAATAAAAATTTTTAAATGAAAGAGGATGAATATGAATATGAACAAGGAGAAATAATAGAACAAGAATAAAATTAAGATTAATAATAAAATAAAAAATAAGTAAAGAGCTAAGATTAAGAACAATTTTAAGATGATAAAAGTGAAGATAGTGCAGAATTAAGATAATAGGTTTTTGATATATCAGAAGAATTTTCAGAAGAGTCAGAAAATGAAGGTATTAGATATTTAAAAGAAGGTAATTAATATAATTTTTTAAAAATATACGAAAATTAATATTTTTATAAAATTAAAATTATCTATTTTAAGATATAAAGATATTTAATACTATTTAATCATTTAATTAAATTTAGTATAAAACATTTACATATATATTAACATATTAAAATGATGAATATTTATTTATTTATTAGTAAAGAAATAGGCTGGATAATTGGGTGATGTTTTTGTAGATAAAAAATTATATTTAGAAAATTTTGGAGAAGAAGATTAAAAAAATAAAATTTAAATTTAAGAAGAAAAAATTGTCGTTAAAAAATAATTGAATTAAGATTAAGAAAAAGAAATTAAAAAAAAAAATATAAAATAATCTTCTTTAGCACTTTTATTTACACACTATTAGTAAAAAAGTCAAACATAAATTAAATAAGGTTAAATATAAAGGAAAGTTTTAAATGACTGGGAAAAATTAGTGCTTAAATAACATGAAAATCTCAAAAATGTAAATATTTTTAAGTTTATTTTTTTAATTTATACTTATTTTTTACCAAGAATTATAAAATGATAAAAAAACAAATGATGAAAGGAATTCATTTATAAGAGATAATTAAAGATAATTTAAATCTAGACGAATCTTTTTTGAATAGCAGAACCTCATTTATTGGCTCTTTAGAAAATAAATTTATTACGCCGAATGTATAGATTATTTTTCAAGATTTTATTTTTAAATTAATAATATAAAACTATTATAAAAAATAATTTTAAGATCAATTAATATTTTATAATAATTTTGGTATATTAATCTATATTTTTATATTTTTACGATAATTTTTTATTTTTTTAAGGTTGAAATTTTGATTAAAATTTAATAAGCAAAATTAGAGAGGCTATTGGAATGGATATAAGAAGAAATGAGTGTGAAAATTTAGCATAAAAAAGTTATTAGTTATTAGTATATGATATGGGTTTATGGGCTATTAAGTATTTTAGACAAACCTGTAATTTGTGATTTATGTGATGTTTTACTTAAAATTTTAAGAGTATTAAGGGATACATAGGTACTTTTCAAAGATTAGGAATAAAACGAAATTTCTTAATAATAATATATCAGTATGTGTAATATAATTTAATTAGTTATAAATGAGTATTTTGAATAAAGATTGCAATAGTGATATTTTTGCAAAAGAATTAACTTATAATAATTAAAAATTTAAATTAATTTTATTTATAAACTTATTTTATGTTTTATAAAAAAAAAAGAATATTTTATTTTTTATAATTAGGTACTAGTATTTATAAATTAAGTTTTACTAGTAATTTCTATTTTCAATATATAATAAAAAAATTCAAATATCTAGAAATTTCAATCAAATAATTAATTTATAATAAAAAATTTTGAAAATAAAAATACATGGAGGAAACTAAAGAAAATTGCTAAAATAAATTGCATTAAAATTAAGAAACAAATATATAAAACGCACCTAATGATTTTGTAGCAACTCATAAAATCTATGAAGGTTCTGAAGAAATTAAAAAAAAATACACATATCAAAGTGTAGATGAATAATGTAAAATAAATATAAAACATTTATTCTCATAATTTTTATTTATAATTGGTATTTTGAGACAATTTTGTTTAAATATTTTCAATATTTAAAAGTGAATGAGGCAGAAAGATATAAATAAAGTGGAAACGAATAATTTAAACAATAAAATTATAAAGAAGCTTTTAAAAATTATCATAAAGTTTTACTTTTAGTAAATGGATTTGCCACGAAATAAAATGAATTTCATAAATACGACAAAAAAAGTTAAGAAATGACTGAAGAATAATAAGAAAGAATTGAAAATTTAAAATAAACTACCTATTTGAATATGGCATAAATTGACTTAAATAATAAGAATTATGATAAAGCAATTATGAGAGCTAATAAATCTTTAGAAATTAAAGAATCTGCAAAAGGGTGAGATATATACATTTTATAAAAATAAAAAAAAACTTAAATATTTAAAATTTTTAATATATATATTTTAATTTAGGTATTATAGAAGAGGTTTAGCTTATTTGGAAAAAAATGATTCATATAATGCTAGATAAGATATAGAAAAACTTAGGCAATTAGACCCATCTTTTAATTAAATATAGTTTTTATTAAATAGAGTGAAAAAATTAGAGGCAGCAAGTGATAAATAATTAGCTGCTAAATTTAAAAATATGTTTCAAAATTGAAAAAAATAAATTTTAAATATTAAAAATGCATTTAATTTAATTTAATTAATTTTATTATTCAGGTAAAAAAGTTGAATGGGATAATATGGACTATGATTATAATTATTATTTTTTTTATATATTCTTCATGCTATAATATCAGTATAAATTCTATAATCTTTTAATATAAATTAATTATAACAATAGAGTTATTATGCTTTTTATATTTTTTCGTTTAAAAAGTTTATTTTTTATATTTTTCATAATCTGTAGTATTCATCCTTTTCAATTCTTTCTAATCTACCGGTTCTTTTACAATAAGTAGCTTCATATTAGAAATAAGCATAAAATAATCCAGCTAAACATCCGAAAATAATTCCATCACCTTTATAATTAAAGTTCCAAGGTTTAAAATCCTAAATTATAAGTAAAAATATTAAGTTAACAATAATTTTAAATGTTTATATTAAATATATAAAACTTTATTTATTTAAAATGTAAGTAAATATATTCCTTTTATTTAATTAGAATATACTTTATTTCTATTGTATTAACAAATTATTCAAAAAAAAGAAAAAAACATAAGGTAATTTATTTTTTCGCTATTATATTTAAAAATTAATCTTTTCATTTTTTAAACTTAATTATAAATTCTACAAATTTTATATGATTACTAGTAATATTTATACATTTTCCTAATTTATTCATTCATTTTTGCAAATGTATATAATAATTCTTTTTTTAGTTTTTAATTTATGCTAATTTTCATTTATGAATATAAAGAAAAGGATAAGTATTTTTTTTATTTTATTAATTTGAATTAATTTTTGTAATTTTTATGGATTTTTATTTGTTATAAATTACTTTAGGATAAGACCAAACATCATTATATGCATAAGGAGCTTAATCTCCTTATTTGAAAGTTGTAGGTTATTCGACTTATTATTCAGAAACTGGTAAATCTACGTTAACAACATTTCTGGGGAAATCTTGTCTTCTATATAATTATTGATTGATTTTGATATTTTATTGTAATTTAGCTAATTGTCTAAGATTTCTCATTTTCTTATTTCAAAAATAAAAATTTATTTGTTTTTTAATTTATTTTAAGGTGTAAAAGTTTATTGAAAAAAAGTAATTTATTTATATATTGTTTTCTTTATAGTTTAATAATTAAAATAATTTGTTTATGATTATTATTTTTTAATTAAATGAAGGAATTTTATAGGTTGAAGGAAACAAATTAATAAGTGGAATAAATATGATTGGTATATAAAAAGTAATAAAAATAAAAATAAAATAATTTTCTAATAAAACTTGGATGAATCAGCAATAATTTTTAAAAGAAAAAACTTTCATATAAATATTACTATTATAATCTACACATATTGGAAAATTTATATGTACATAATTTTTTTTTAAATGTCTTATATATTTATAAAATTATTCAAAAAAGACCAAGATCTTTTACTAATTGTAAGGTTTCAACTTCTTATGTAAGTTCATTCATATTATGAAAGATTTTTTCGTTTTATTACTATATAACTTAATCCTACTATTGTAATTCAAACATTTATTTTTTATAGGTTAATTATTAATCTTACACATATTCTCTCATAAATTGGGTCATATTTTATTAAATATATGTATCTATGTCTTCATTTTCTAAAATAATTTTTAAATATTTTTAAGTAATTAATATTATATATTTTTTATCATTTTTAATAATTTTTATATTTAAAAGCATATTACATCAAAAATTTTGTTTATTTTTACTTTGTTATATTTGTTATTCTTGTTCTTATTTTTGAGGTGAAGGAGAATGTTCATGCGAAGGAATTTTTATAGTAAAATCTTAAATATTTTATTGCTAATTTTAAGGTTCTTTAAAATTGTTTTGAAGAGTTTTTAAGAGCTTGTTTATATATTATTATTGAATAGCGTCTTTTTTATTTTCGTAAAGGTTTATTATTTCTAAAAGATCTTTTTTTCTTTTTTCTGTTTTTAGTTTGAGTTGATGATTGGGTTCTGTATAAATTATTTTTTCTTATTTAATATTATCTTCTTCTGATCCTATATCGCTTGTTACTAAAACCTTTATATTAATTTATTAATTATTTATAAATATAGGGTAAATTATAAATTATTTTTTTAATTTAAGATTTAATAATATAAATTATGAAATCTTTTTATATTAAATACATTGTTTTTAAAGGCATTTAGAACTTCAATTATAAACTATTTTAGCCTTTTTCTATATTTCTGTGCTTTTTCGTTTTATTGATAGTTTTATCCATATTCAGATTTAATTGTTTATTCTATTAAATTAATAGCAATTGTTTTAAATTAAACTTAATCATTTAGTTCATTTTAATTGATTTCAAAAAAATGCCTTTATTTTTCTTTTTGTTTCTAGTTTTAATCAGATTTGTTTTTATCGTTTAAATCAATTTTTTCCTTTTCTTTGTTTTGATTTGACGATTATTAGCTCATTTTCAAATAAGAATTATTTATTTTTTTATATTTCAAGAATTATTAGAATAAAAAATATTTTAAATTTAAATCAATTTATAGGTATTAAAAAACCGGCGAATAATAATAATCTATAAACATATAAAAATTAAAATCAAATAAGTAATTAAAAGAACAGTACTTAGAATATATTATTTATAAAAAGCATATAATGTTATTAATTTATATATATAAATTAAAAAACTTTTTATTTTATTTATAATTTTAGTATAATGAAATTCTAAAATTTTTAAAATTTAACCATTTCAAAAATATTAACTTTATTAGAAATGGTTCTGTTTTATTAACTTCAATATTTAACTTTAAATTTAGTGAAAAAAACATTAAATAATTGTTATTATTATAATAAAATTTTCAATAAATAAGAAAGAGATACCTTTATTAAATATTATATTGTTAAAAAATAATTAATAATTATGAGAAAAAAACAAAATAACAAAAAGATTAAAAACTAAAATAATTGTAAAATATAACATATAATAAAAGTGATAATATAAAAAAAAAATTATATATATAAGAATGAACTAAATTTATGAACAAATTTTTGAAAGAAGTTATGATATTTCTATGATTTAAAGGCTACGTGTTAATGAGTACGACAAATAATAAGAAAAATTATTGTATTCTATTAAAAAATAGGAGAAAATTAGAATATTAAGAGAAAATGAATTGTTAGACACTTTGGGACATATAAGGTAAAAATTAAGTTAAATAAAATTATTAATGAATAAATAAATATTAATATTTAAAAAAAATATTTAATTTACTTATTTCATTAGATAATTCCAATATAGTGAAAAAACAGATTTTTATAGTTATTCTTATAGAATAATGTAAAAAATAGATGAGAATTTTTAAGTTAATGGAAAAATGAGTTCCGATCCAAAAGTTGAAGATATAAATGAGTTATTTATATAATTTTTTAGGTAAATAATTGATTTATTTAAAAAATTATAAAAAATTAAAATGATAATAAATAGTAAAATATAATAAATTAAAATAATTTAAAATTTATTTTAATATTTAAAATTAATTTTTATTTTTATTTTTTTTTAAATAAGATTTTAAAAAATGGAAGATAAAATTGAAGAACTAGAGTACTATTATAAAAGTAATTCTATTTTAAATATATCATATTTATTGGTGGGTTTAAGATAAGTTATTTAGATTAGCAGGTAACAATTAAAGGATAAATAGAATGAATATATTTAATAAAGGGATTGGTTTTTATAAAATAGTTAAGATTTATAAAAAATTTAATTTATGAATAATAATAAGATTTTACAGGATAATTAGATTAAAAATTTTAGTAATAAAGTAAATTAATACAGTAGTTTTAGAAATGGGGCTATTGATTTATTGAAGCTTTAAAGTTAAGATTATAGTTAGAATTTAAGTTAGTTAAAAAGTTGTATATTAAATAAAAATAGTGGGTAAAATTTTAGTGGGGTTTAATTAATTAGTAAAAGCATAGCTAATAGCCCAAGGGAATAGTAGTAAAAATAATTGAAAAATTTTAATATGACTTAGGATTTTTCTGGAAATAAAAGTTAAGTTTAAAATAAGTAAAATTATTTGGCTAATTTTTTGAATACTTAGGGAGATAAATATATGAGCATTAAAGATATGATAAATGTGAAAAAATATAAAATTTATAATTTATAATTATTTTAAAAGTTTATTTAATAATTTTGATTTTAATATTAGGAATAATCTAATTACGAAGGATTAAGTGCTAACTAAGGAGATAATACAAATTAAATATTGGATTTTGGAAATAAAACAAGTATTAATAATAAATAAAACTTACTTTAATAAGTTTTAAAAAATTAGAAGAAATTTTAGTAGAATAATTTTTCTGGAGATAATACTATAAGTAATTCTTTTAGTGGATACATTAATAGATAAAAAACCCATTCTTTTAAAATTAAATCAGGGGGGAGAAGTCCTGTAAATAGCATAGTAAATTATTAATTGTATACTTAAAATAA
The DNA here is from genome assembly GCA_001447515.1 of Pseudocohnilembus persalinus. Lineage (NCBI taxonomy): Eukaryota > Ciliophora > Oligohymenophorea > Philasterida > Pseudocohnilembidae > Pseudocohnilembus > Pseudocohnilembus persalinus. The sequence goes on from LDAU01000192.1 coordinate 47,794, forward strand.
TGTTAAAAATTCTGTTAATTAGGATTAATAATAAAGTTCTAATCAGATAAATCAAGATTGTTTATATTCTAATTCAAATTTATTTTAATAGTAAAAAATAGTTTTAGAAGATAGATATAAACATTTAAATTAAAAAAAGCAACACAGTGATAGTTTGGGTAGTCTAGGTGAAAATTTACACGAATAAGAACTAAAATAACTATAATAGCTACATAATTTATAAAATCAATAGTATTAAATTTAAAGTTAAATTAATATAAATAATTGTTAAAGAATAAAAATTAATTTAAATAATGAAAATTCTGTTAAAAGTAGTAAATTTAATACTAATATTTTTAAAGGCAATTTTTAATAAAAAAAAACATAGTAGTTAGACGATTAAAATTAATAATAAAATTAAAATTAAAATAATAATAATTAGTTGTTTAATTAATAACAAAGTATTAATGTATAAGAATAATAGAAACCTTAATTAAGATCTTTAATTAAATAATTTCATAAATTTATGAATGATGATAATAAAAGCTTATAAAAATAATTTTAAAATATGGAATAATAACATGAAAAAAATGGAAATTTGAAAAAAAAATAAACAAAAATTTTCGGGTAAATTATATTTTTATAATATAAAAAATTTTACACTATTTTAATTTATTTTATAAATTTTTAAATTTAATTATTGTAATTATTTTATTTAAATGAATTTATCTCATCTTATTTTTAGTTTTTATTGTATAATGTTTCATTTTATTTATATTTTATTAGAAATTTTGCCAAAATAGATGAAAAATACAGAGAAATAAAAGGAAGTATTATGGAATTAGGATTAAAAAAAGGTGGAAAAGAAAACTATTTCAAATTAGCTAATGAAGCTATTAGTGGGGATGTATTTTACGAATAAATTTCTAAAAATGAAATGAGTATGTATTTAGGTTTTAGAAATATTTTGTAAAGGAATTAGGATATTTAAAATTCTATTTAGAATTACCATTAAAAATATAATAGATGTTAAAAGGTTATAATGATTTAAAAATTTTTTAAAAATTTTTGATTTATTTAATAAATCTTATTTAGGATAATGTCTTGCTTTTAAAAAATTAATGGAATTTTATGAGGGATGAGCTTATAAAATAAAATAAATAGGATCTTATAAAAGCTAAATAGATAAAAATACAAAATATTTAGAATAAATAGCAGAAAAAAATTGATATTTTAAATAATGTAAAAGTGAAAGTTAAAAAAAATCATTAAAAAATTTTAGAATAAAATCGCTAGAATCATTAAAAAAAAATAGAAGATGAAGATATAAATTAAATAAAAGTTTAAACTTAAAAATTAAACAAAAATTTAGATGCAAACTAAATAATAAATTGTGATTAAAATTAAAATATCAATATTGCTATGGAATAAAATTAGTAAGCCCAAAATTAATAGAAGAAATTAAATTAGGTTAATTTTAATGCCATAAACATAAAAGATAATAAATAATTAACAAAGAAATCTTAAAGTTAGTTAAAAAGTCCTGAAAATAATTAAAAAAATTCGAGTAATTTTTATAACTATCAATAATTTAATTTTGAAACAGTTTTAAAAGACTAAACGGGGGAAAATGAATTTTTAAGTAATTAAATTGCTTATATAAATAATTGGAACCATAATTAAAAATAAACAAAGGATTTTCAAAAAGATCCGAACTTGATTAAAAATTAAAGTTAAGTGTAAAAAAAAAATAAGAAAAATTAATAAAATAATAGTTAAAACATAAAGTTAAATACAGCAAGCTTTAATTAAATTAGCGATGAAATTGGAAATATATAAAAATAGATTATGGAAAGAAATTAATTAGATTAATAAAATTAAAATTATAAAAAAAACTAAGACAATTTAGATACTTCTAATTCTAGTTAATAAAATAAAAACGCTTTGATACCTTAGTTTAGTAACAGGGTCTTAAATGGTGCTTGTCTATTTATATAAAAATAAAAGAAAAAAAGTGTTGAAAATGAATTGGAGATTGATGTAAAAAAAGAAAGTAAATAACTTTTTAACGGTAAATTAAATAAATATATAATAAAAATAATTTATATAATGTTATAATTAAAGTCTAAATATTTATTAATTATACTTATTTGAGATATAAATTTTAATTATAATTTTTGGCTAATTAGATAATTAAGAAGGTAATTATTTTAAAACGATATAGGAAGAACAGGATTTAGAAAATTAGGTTCTGACTGAAAACTTAAATTTGAGTAAAGAAATTAATTAAGAAAAAAATTAATAAGATTAAAATTAATAAAATTTAGCTAAGCAAAAAAGGCCATATATTAGATCAAATTCACTTTTAATAGAGAAAAATTGTGAAAGCACAAATACAAATGGAAATGACACAAGTAGTATGAATTCTTTTTAAATAACAGGAAAAAATAGTTTAAATTAAAATAATATTTAATTTTAGTAATTATAAGGTTTAAGTTAAATTTAGCAGATAGATTATTTTATGAAAGGTTCAAAAAATCGTAAAAATAGTCAACCATTGCCATAAATTTTTGGCAACGAATTAAGTTAACATTTTTTGTATGAAAAAGAAAATATGTGGAACAAAGAAAATTAAGGCAAATTATTTGGTGATAAAAGTTAAAATTAAAATTTGATTGAAAATAAAAAAGGTAATTTCAATTTAAATTAGGAATAAAATTTGGACTAAAACGAAAAAATATAAAATATAAAAAATTAGGAGAATACATAGTTTTCTCCTTCTTTTGGTAATTAGAGATAAGATAAAAGTATATTTTATAGAACAAATTAAGGATAGGATATTGAAAATTATAGTATTAAAAATAAAAATTAAGTTAAAATAGGGGTTTAGTAATTTTAACTTAAATAAGAGAAAGATTTAAATAAAAAATTAAAGTATGAGAATAATATTTAGCAATAAAATAACTTAAATTAGAAGAAAAATGGAAGAAAAATCAATTTGAGTTTGGGAATCATTAATAAAGAAATATAAGAAAATTTAAGTAATTCTAATAAAAATATAAAAAATTAATATATGAGTGGTTAAAATTTTTCTGAAAAACTGGGATTTAATTCTATAAGTTTGAATATAAGAAATAGATTTATGGAAAATTAAGGGGGAAAAATTGAAAAATAGAGTAAAAATAATTATAAATTTAAAAGTTTGAGTTAATGGTAAAAATAAACAAGTTTTAATAATACTAATCTAAATCGTAAAAACAGTGTGATAAATAATTAACATGATAATTTTATGGATGAAACTTAAAATAGCAGTTCTAATTAAATTAAAAATAAAAATACAATTAGTTATGGTATAAAAAACAGTTTAAATAAAAGGTCTAATTTGACAAGAAATAAATCTTTTTCTATAAATTAATAAAAATAAGAGTTTCAAGATGACTTTATGCAAAGTGAATAACATTGGCTAAATAAAAATAATAAGTATTTAAATCATATGATATAAAAATAAAATCTGAGTGGAGACTTAAGTCATAGGAACTTGAATATTTTTTAAAATTAGAAAAAAAATAAAGATAGTAGAGAAAGTAGTGAATAGGGAAATTTAAATGTTTATAATAGTTTAAATTAAAATTTTAAAATAAAAAAAACAAAAATGAGCTAATATTCTAGTCGAAGTAAAAATAGATAACCAAAAGATATGTAAAAAGTTTAAAAATTAGAGGAAAATTAAAATTAAGATTATATTTATAATTTTAATATTTAAAAAGGATAATAAGAATAAATATAATAAAAAATATTAGAAAATAATAAAATTTTTTGATTTTATTATAATTAATAAATATATGGAGTAAAATTTTAATAAATAATTTATTATGTTTATATTATAAATCTTATATTAATATTACTTATTATTTTTTATTTAATATATAAGCTAAAAATTTATTTTTTATAACTTTAAAAGAAAATACCTTATAGAATTTATATATGCATCTAATACTATTTTAAATATATTATAATTATATTTATAAGAAAATAATAAATGAAGAAATTTAAATTTTAAAAAAAACTATTTAATATAATTTTTGTTAAAAAATACTAAGATAAGAAAAATTAAGTATTTATGATGTGATATATAATAATTTTTTGATAATATATTTAATTTATTTTTAATTTATATGTTTTTTTTTAATTTTGAATATTGGTTAATAAGATTCTAATTATTATTTTTAGAACCATAAAGTTGTTTTTTAATTTTTTTTGTATTAAAAAAATAAAATAAAAAAATAGGATGACTAAGGAAAATAATTAAGTGAGTTAGCAAGAAAGTCAGTCTTAATTAAAAAACTTTTTGCGGAATAACATTTTAGACTATTTTGTTTCTAATCCAAAATTACATAAAAGCATAAATTATTCAAGGATTTTTAATACATATATGGGAATTTTAGAGATTATAAATATTTTATTAGAATTAGTGGTTTTTCGATATACTAAGGCTACTAATATAGGTATATATATATAAATATATTTTTTATTTATATATAAATAATAATTTATTGGTAGAAAAAATAAATATTCAGCAAATTTTAATTATAATATTTTTTAATTAGCGATTATATTTTCTGTTTTTTCTGGGTTTTCAGTTTTGATTAATTCTATTCCTAGGATTAGTGTAAGATATAATTATTTTAAATATACGATGATTTTGAATATATTTTTGCTTTTGATATTTATTGGGATTGGGGTTGTTTATTTTTTGGTATAATCTTTATTGTTAGTTTAATGGATTTGTAAAATTGTAGAGGTAAATATTTTATAAAAAAATAAATAAAATTTAATAATAAGGAATAATTATTTTAATATAATTAATACAAATAGACTTTATGTGATTTTTTTGATTATTTTTTCATATTTCTTTTTAGGATTTCTATTAAAATGAAGAAAAAGATGGGAAAAAATAATGTGACATTTTAATTCTATACTATTATATTTGGTTCTCGGTATAAGGATTTTACTTACTGTTGCGATTGACTGGACTATGTTTGTGTTTTAAAGCTTTTTAATATACGAAAAGAAAATGGGAGAATGAAGAAACGAAGAAAAGAAGAAAATAAAGATATATAGAAATGGTTAAAAAAAAGGAAGAAAAAAAAAAATCAGATATGTTTTTTAAATCTTTATCTAATCGTTAACTTTGAGAATATTATTTAATTTAAAAATTAATAATTAAATTTTTATATTATATTTTAAATATTACTAGTTGTATCTATTTAATTAATTTATTATTATATTTAAAATACTATTAATTTTTTTTATTTAACACATTATAAATTATTTTCATTTATTTGACATAGTTACATAATAGACATTAATATAAAATAATTTATTATAAAAGTATATATATTGTGAATTATTTATTATTTTATAAAAGATAAATTCAGATATCGTTTTTTAGTGTATTTTAAAGATATTCTTCCACATTATCTGCAAAGAATATGGATGGAATTAAATTACCTTTATATTATATTATTGAATATATAGATAGGATTTTTTTCATAACTTCTTTGAAATTTTCCATCAAAATTTCATCTCCTCCAGAAATTACTTAATTAAGCTCTTTGTTAAAATATTTTAAGGCAAAATTTGTAAGGATTTTTAAAAATTAGGAATTAAAACTAATTTTATTAAAATTATTATTCAGTTTTTCTTATTCTTGCTAGTATGATTGAATTACTATAATAAAAAAAATTTTAATAATAATAAATATAAAAATATATTATATAAATTTAATTTTCAAAAAAATATAAGTTAGCTACTCTTTTACAAAGCATAATGTTAATTTTGTATTTTAAATATTTTAAAAATATATTAGAATTATACATTAGAATATATTTTCGATATTATATATATAATGAAATTATATGATTCTTATATATTGAGATTATTAGATTTTTATATATATCTTAAAATTATTACGTTTAGGATTTAATTTAAGAGTTATTTAGAATTATTTATCTGCAGTTTGGTTGAAATTTAGGTTTATTTGTTAAACAGTTAATTTTTGATTATTTTGAGTGTTATCTAAAGAATTTTGTTCTTAAAATTTTTATAGTAACTTATTTGGATTTTGATTTGAATTCTATTCTTATTATTTTTTTTATGCTTGCAAAAAACTGAGGAATTAATTAGATTTTGCATCAAATTCTTTCAATTCTTTCGGCATTTATTTTATTTTATTTGTAAAATTTTCCATTTTTTATTAATATATATTGTTAAAATACCATATTCTAAAAAGGTCTGTAATAGAAATTTTTTCTCTTTGTAATAAAATTTGTAAAATTTTATTAAAGTTAAGTGGAGCTTAATTAGTTAATTAAATGGATTCATTTTCATAAATTTCCTGAATTTTTTCCAATTGGCTTGCGATTTGTAAATTTTGAAAACTTTTTTCGAAATATTAAATATATTTGGAAACCATTTAAAATTATTTTATGAGGTCTTCTTCACATTCATAAAGAGAAGAAGAAATAAGTTAAGATTTTTATAGATAAATAGAGATTTTCGGATTATTTTTATTTTATTTCAAAGGAAATAAATAATAAAAGTCGTAACTATTATGTTCATTTTCTTAATTTTCATCATTTTCTTGTTCTTATACATTATATTTATTATTTTATTCTCTTTATTCTAAAAAATATAAATTTATATATAATAATTTATTTAATACAAAAAAATAATAAAGATACTTTAAATAATGTTAATACCTTATTCTATTCTTTAAAAGACTATTTTTTTTTAAGTTATATGAGAGTACATTTTTTGGATGAACCTGCTTTTACTTTTAGCCTCTTTTTCTTTGAAATATTTAGCGTTTTATTGGAATTGGTTTTTGAGTTGTAAGGATTTTTTTTTGCTTTGATAAAAAATATCTATTAATTCTTTGTTATTTTCTAGTTCTTATTTTTATTTTTCCTAATTATTATTATTATTTATTAAATTATTTTGGTCAGGTTGAAGATGATTGTAAAAAAAGTTAAATTATTTGTTATCATTGTCTTTTTTATTTTAATTTAAATGCTGATTTTATGGTTCGAATGGGTTGGATTTTTTTTCGTAATTATTGTAGGAATTGTTATTAATATTCGTTTTTTAGATATTTTCTTGGTTTATTTAGTCAATTAATTATTATTTATATTGACTGTTAAAGTTTGGATTGTTTAGGTTGTTCTTTAATAAAAGAATTTCTTCTTATTTTTTCAGGTTTTCCTGTAATTTTAAATCTATTTCTTCAATTTCAGTTAATTTTTGAGGATATTTATTTGTTTATTAACTATGCTGAGATTTTTTTGCATCTTACTATTTAGATTAAAAACTTGTTTAAGAAATGTTTCTTTGTAATTTAGATTGACTCAATTATTATGAATTTTGTGAACTATTATGACCTTATCTTAAGCTATTTGATCTTTTAGCTTATTATAAAATTTAAAAAATATTTAAAAAATACAAAATATAATATAAAATTAATCATAAATATATTAGTTTATACATTAACTTGATGGAACTCCCATTGCTTGTTACATTTAATTTGAAGTTTGGTTTTTTTTGTTACCACCTATTCCATAAATAACATTTTATTTTTACATATTACTTTTAGGAACCGATTATTTTTTTTACTCTAATAATTGTTATTAATATTCATATTCTTATTGTTATTATAATCTCTTTTACTTTTGTTCTAGGGCCCAACGGGATGGAGGGAGAGGAACTTTTTTTTTTTTATCTTATTCCTGTTGGGGTTGAGATTGGGGTTGAAGTTTTGGTTTTAATAATTCTTATTGTTTTTATTTTTTAAGTTCTTCTAGATTAGTTTATTCTTGTTGAAGTTTTATTAAATCTTGAGCCTATTTAAGATTTTAATTTAAAATTATTACCATTTTGTATTTTAAAAATTATTTTGAGAAAAATTATTTTATAGATGGTTTTTATTATCAAAAATTATATAGTTATTTTTGTTTTTACCGATAAAATGGCAAGAGTGGCATTTGATTCAAGTTTTTATTATGCTGAGATTTAATTATTATTTAATTATTCGGCTTATTTTTGCTAAGCTTGTTTATCGTTATATTATAGATATTTTTTGACTAATTATTTTTTTGTTGAGAATGCCTAATTTGTAAATGATTCATAGTATATATTTTCAATTTCAAGTTATTATTCTTATTATTTTAAAATATCTAATATTTAGGCTTGAAATTTATTTATTTATGACAATATATTTGAATTTTAAATAAAAGTAAATTCCATAATTTATTTTTATTTATATTTTTATTGTTTAAATCTTGAAATTTTTTTTATATTTTTTTTTATTATATTAAATATTTTAAAATTTTAATTGTACAAACTTTTTTTTAATAAATACTAGGATTGCTTTTAAATTCATTGTAAAATATCAAAAAATTTTACTCTTATAAAATAATACAAAATGTAAGTATATTTCATTTCTATCTAAGTATTATATGCAAATATAATTTTTTTTAATTAATATTAATAATCAATAAATTTCATTAAAATATAATATCTTTATTATTTTATGTTTAAATATAGATTAATTTTATTATATTAACAATTAATTTATTACACATTCTATATGGGGCAAAATATTTTTGATTTTTGATTTTAGTTAATAAATTTATAAAATTTATATAAATAGATTATATTTATCATTTAAGTAGACAAAATTTCATTACAAAAATTTATAGTATAAATTATTAAAAAGTTAAAAAATAATAAAAGACTTTATTTAAATGCATTAATTTGATTATTTATAATTATATTTAGAATTTTTTTAATTTTCAATTCTTAACTATTAACTTTAAGAATATGGTATAAATGGAAAAATAAATTAGATGAGAGTATTAAATATTAAATAAAAATTAAATAAAATTATTTATAGAAAAAAACCATACATATGAATAGAAGTGCCGCTATTTTAAGAAATTCTAATAATTTTTATACTTAAAATATTATGAATACGTTTTTACGATATGGTTTTAAGTTAATGGTTTTAGCTATAAATAATAAAAAAGAAAAAATATTTAGAAATGTATAAAGCTAGTAATATTAAAAGGTAAAATATATATATTTTTAACCAATGAAAAGGTTTTTAAAAGTAAATTTTATTAAATAAATTTTTTTTTTTTTTTTTTCCAATTTTATTTAATGACATAATTAATTGACTTACTAAATAGGTTTTTCAAGAGGAAAATTTTGCTACTGATAATAATATAAATGATATTAATTTGGTAGAGTCATTTTAAAAAAATACTAGAAATTTATTTAATGAGATTAATAAATTTAATATAAATTAAAATAAACAATAATATACAGATCTAGGTAAAAACTAATTAATTATTTAGATTAAATAGTTTAATATTAAAATAAATAAAACTTTCTTTTTTATATTGTTTAATTTTATTTTAATTTACTTATTTATTTTTATATATATTAGAAACTAGGAATTCTGATATATTTACATAGAATATTATTTAAATTGTAATAAATAAAGGTACACTATAAATTTTTGATATATTTGGAATGATGGGAGAAAATTTAATTAAAAAATTATTTTTTCTGTTCGTTTTTGTGATTGCTTTAATTTTTAGCCTTTGTGGTAAAGTAATGAGATAATAGATTTTAATGAGACTATTCTTAGTTTTAGTATAAAGTTTAAAAGGTTTTAAACCTATAAGTTTATATGTATAATATATGGTGAAAAATTAAAAATTTAAATGAAAGTTATAATAATGTTTAAAAAATTGTAAGGCTCAATTACTAATTGGGAAAATGATTTAAATATTGGGTGTAAAACAATAAATGTTTTATTAGAAAATATAATGAAAGGTTAAATTTATATATGAAAAATTAGGTGACCTTAAATATTATTATCTTAAAATGTATATACGTGATTGAATATATTTTAAATTCAACAAAATTCTTAATATTAATTAAAAAGGGTATATGAAAAATCAGAGATTTTTAATTTAGATTTTAATGTATAAATAATTTTATAAAATCTTATATAATATAAATTTTTATATTATTTCATAATTATCTATAAATTGTCTACTAAGGCTAAAATTACATTTCATTTATATTGAAAAACATATTGCCAACAATAATTTTTTAAAATAAAAGTTAATGTAGGTTATTAAATAAATTATGGTTATATTTTTCCTTAATAAAACAAGGGATAAAAATTATTTAAAATATATTATAAAATTAGTTATGATAAAGTTAGCAAAAAAATTTGCAAATTATAAGTATTTATGTTAATTAAGTTATTATAATTTTTTACTTACTATTTATAAATTTATATTTATACATATTATATAATTTTTAATAATAATTAAATATATTAAAAAAAACAAGTTTAAATTATTTAAAGTTTATTATTGTTGCACAAAAATTTTCAGAATATCTTAGACTCATTCTTAATAGTATAAAAAGAACTCATATCATAATTATTTTTTTCCATTTTTTAATTTTCGTCAGTTTCATTTATACTTAAATTGTAATTTTTTAAACTCCCTCTTAAATTCGGTTATTCGTTATTTTAAATTTAATTTTTAGAAGATAATAATTTTTATAAGTTATCCTAGCTTTATTCATTACTTTATTATTATGAATCAGAGCCAGATTACTCATATTAAGCTAAAAAAACCTCTTAAAACAAGCTCTGAACTTATTCTTTTCTTTTTAATTTATTTTTCTTATATCTTATATACTGTAAAAAACAAAATTAAAGTATTATACTGGCTAGGCAACAAAAATAACAAACTCCAAAATTTTTTATTTAAAATTTAAGATTTGGTAAAAAAATAGGGACCCAAAAATAAATAAGTAATGGAGTTGAAAAGCAAATTAAATTCGTGAAAAAAATTTAGCTAATTCTATTTCTTCTTTTTCCTGACCATTTTTCTCGATTTAGATAAAATTTCAAAATTTATGCTGAATGTATTATATTAGCTATCATTCCTGATAGTACTAAAAAAACAGAAACTATTCCTATTCCAGTAAGATAATCAAAACTTTTAATGCACGGATTTATTTTTTACTAAATTTTTATTATGTTTAAATTAATGAATAATAAGAATTATATAAATTTTATTAGTTCAAAAATTGATATATATATTTTTTACCTGATCTTAAATTGATTCACAGTACTTTTCAATAAATTCCGAATAACATTTTTCTAAAACAAAAAAATATTCGGTAGAATTATCAGAATACCTAAAATATAAAATATTAATTTTTAAAAATGGTTTAAAAAGTAGATAATACTATATATAATAACATTTTATTATATTGTATATTTTTATACTTAATATGTATGTAAAAGAAATTGATCCATGCAGTTTAATTACTTATATTAGTTGCTTCATTTATTTGATACCATCTGTAAAAAGCAGAGGAAAAAATATATGATGATAATAACAAAAAATTAACTATAAGTTGGAATATAACTTCATTATATATGATTTTTTTTTATTAGGTTAATTTAAGGTCTATTAATTAATTTTCGAGATAACTTTCTGTTCTATCAACTTGAATGGCTGAATTTTAAGGTGAGCCTAAATGAATTGTTCCATATTTAAATTTACTATTTGTCATCAATTAATTTATAATATTTTTGGGTTTTTTTTTTATGATATGAAATGTATGAAAATTATAAATGAAAAAGAATGTGGATATTTTTTTTTATATAAATAATTAGGTAGGTATTAAGATTATTTTAATATGGTTTTTATATTTAAGGTTTTTGAATTTTTAGTTTGCCTTTATATTGATGTGTTATTATTTTAATTTTTAATTTTGATTTTCGATTTTTGATTTATTTTTTTGAGAAGCGTAGATTGATTTTAATAATTTTTATTAGAATTTGTTTTGAGTTTGATTTATTTTTTTATTTAATTATTATAATAGAATATATATATAGGGGTTTTTACAAAATTAAATACCAAAATTTTACTTAAGTATAATATCGTAAATATGTAATAGAAATTTAAAAAAATAAATTCAATAAAATGTAATATGAATAGATTAAAATTATTATTTTTTAAAAATAATTTTAGTTAAAAAAAATAAAAATTAAATATAAAAAATTTTAATTTATATTTTATTTTCCTTTATTAAATTGATAGAATATGTTCAAATCATTATATTATTAATTACTATCAAATTTATTATAAAAATTTTAAAAAATTAATTAATTAGGATAAAAAACTAAGATTATTTTTATATGAGCTAGAATTAAGGCCTATAAACATATAAAACAATAGTGCTTTATATAATTTTAATTATTTACCATAATATAAATCGAAATATAATATACATTAGTCACCATTTTAAATTTTTATATAAATAATGATATGATAAATATTAAAAAATATATATTTTAACAATTTTTTATCATTTTAATTTTAATTTAAATATTTAAAGTATTAAGTAATTATTTTAAACTTTTATCAAAAAGATGAACGATTGTCTTCACTATCTAAAGTCTAGTATACTTCTTGAAATAATTCATGAACTTACTCTTTATATTTAAGTCTTTTTTTAAGATATTTAAAATAACATAGACAGCAGATTTATATGAAAATACAAATTGTACATATCAGATAACAAAATCCGAAATTTTTCATTTTAAATTAAAGACTTTTCCAGAAAACTGCAACTATAAAATAGGCAATAATTGGAAAAGTGAAGCAAATAATGCCCGCTACAAAAATTGAAAGAGTGAGTTATCTTTTTCTTTTGGTTAATTCTTTAGTTTTTTCTTTATATACTCTATATGTTATGATACAGTGTACTATGTCACAAATAAAGCCGGTAAAAACTAAAACAGAACACAAAATTCCTAGATTTTAAACTGTTTTTAAACTGCTCATACATTAATTGTAGTTTACATTATTTAATTAAGATTATAATATTAAATATTAAGAATTTTGTGATTCAAAATTCTAATTTTAATAGTTTATTATATTATTTAGATTTTAATTGTTATTAATATATGTATTATCTGCGAAATTATAGAATTTTTATATTAATTCTTGATCAAATTCAACTATCGCCTTACAATAAGATTCCATTTATTTGTGATAAGAAGGCTCTGAAAATAAAATTACTTTGTCACCTCCGTCTTATCTAAAATAAAAATATAAAATTTAATTATTATTTTTGGTAATATAGTAAAAATAATTTAAAATTAATTTTTATTTTATTCTTATTGTTTTTATATTTTTTTAAACAAAAGGAAAATTTATAATAATTTTTTATTATTTTTTATTTACTCTATATATAAATAAATAAAGTTTAGCCAAAAAGTTTAGTCTTTATTTGATTAGTAACCTAATTGATACCAATGGTAATATACACATGCAAAAACATAGGCCAGTAAAATTATTATGTTAAGAAAAATTTATAGAAGAAACTTTCTTTTTACGAATTTTTATTGATCTTTTAATTTTTTTTCTATTAATTAATTTTCTAGATAATTTTCATTTTGATAGTTAAAATAAGATTCGTTTTCTCTGGTTCTATATTTAGAATTGATCATTATTTATATACGATTATATATTTTAAACTATTATATATGTTGCGGTTTGTGAATTATAATTAAGGCTTTTTTATTTTAATTTTCTAGTTTATTGTTTTTATTTGGTGAAATATTTTTTGTTGATTTTTTTTTCACATAACTATAATTATACAAATTAAATTTTGGAATGGTAATTAAGATGTTAAAAATTTATAATAAAAATAATAATTATATGATATAATAGTATAATTTTTGGTAATTAAATATATATCGAACGTCAAATATTAAAAATTTACAATTGTCATACGAATTTTTTTCTTTAGTTTACATTTTTAACAAAATTATATAGGATTTAGGAAGTATTATATTTAATTATTTCTTCTAAATATAAAAATATTTAATAATAACTTTTTTCTATTTAGAATAGAACTAAAATTATTTCTTTCTATTATAATTTCATATATGTATAAGAATTATTTAAATATTATTTAATTAAGTAATGATTTAAATAAAGCACTTTTATAATATCAGTCAATTGACAAAATAATTAATGTAGTTGAAATAAAAAATAAAAGAAGAAAGAAAAAACAAAATAATTATAAAAAAATTAATTTAAAACTTAATCAGACTTGAAAAGTATTTTTATATAAATATAACTTTATTTTTAATATATATAATATATTTTTATTATTTAATAAAAGTCATGTATATTTTTAGTAGTAATATTTTATTTATAAATGTATATTATAAATTTAATTTTATAAATTTATATAAAAAAATAAAGAAGTAAAATTAAAATTATTTATTTATTTCTTTTTTAACTCAAAATTGGATAATAGGTTTTCCACCTTTTTAGTCAATTTCTTATATCAACTTATTATCCCAATTAAAATCAAATTCTTGCTTATTTTAATTTTAAGATTAATTTTCTTAACTTATACATTATTTTTCTCCTTTAATAATTTCTAATTACTCGAAATATCTTTCTATTTCTTTAAAATTTTAAATATATATGTGATTTGTTTGAAATTTAGATTTATTGGCTAGGTAATCATCTAATTCGATAAGTCCTTTATAAAAAACTTATACTTAAAGATAACAATGGTCGTAACTTTGATTTTAAAGGACAAATGAGTTTTTTTTCAACTCTCCTTCGTTTTTTAATTGGTCTTTTTTTAATAAAAATATTAAAAATACATTAAAAATTATATTAAATATAAATTTTATTTGATAAAAATTAATGTATATATTTATATTTTTAAAAAATATTTAAAAAAATAAAAATTTAATATATAAAATATTTTATGAATATTGAAAAATTATATTTAATTACTTTGCTCAAATTCAAACTATTACTAAACTTTTGTATTTTAAAAGGCATTTTGAGTATAATTAAAAGGGGTGATTAAAGTGTTGAAATTTAAAATTAAATATTTAATATGGTTTTGACATTTTTCAGTGAGTTATTATTCTTCTAGTTTTTCAAAATGCATAAATTGATTTTCTAATTCTTATTCTAAATGTTAAAGGTCAAAAATGTATTCTAATTATTTATTTTAATAATCTTGTATTTTGTTATTTTCTACTAAATATTTTAGCGAATCTTTTAAAATTTCTTTGTAATTAAGTGTCGATTCGAAATCACATTGTAATAATTATTTTGCTACTTTAAAGTCCTAAGAAAATTGGAAAAAATCAAAGAAAGAACTTGAAATTTCATCATGAGATTCTTATTTTTAATTTAAGTTTTAAGTTTTTTATTAATTATTGGAATAGTTTTTGAATTTATCACAATATGCTATTAAATTTTAAAGTAAGTTTTCCTTAAAATTTTTTTATTTTTTGGCTTATAAATTTATCAAAATTACAATGAATTTAAAAATTTGTAATATAATATTTCTGTTTTTTGTGCACTATTCTAAAATTAGGCTATCAGATGAACCATGATTTTAAAGATATTGAGATATTTCTTTATTTTAATTATCTGAAAGATCTTCTATATTAAATTAGGTACTTTATTTTGAAAATTTCGTTAAAAAAAAATAATTTGCAATTCTTTTTAAAAGACCATCATTTTATTATTATAAGATTTAATTATTTTTTTAATGAATTGGGTCATTAATTGGGTAAACTAAAAGATTTTAAAGAAGGGTCACTAATTTTAGAATAGTCTTATCTATTATGAAAAATAATTGTCTATGATACTAAAGACCATTATTTATTATTTTTAAATCTTTTTAATGCGTTTTTTTAAGATGTATTTCAAGTTCTTCATCAATTATATGAGAATTTTCAGAGGATTATACATCTATGTCTAAATTACCCAGAATAACTGTGGATTATTGGTTAGATTAGAAATCTATTTGGATTTGTTCTAAATTTATTTTTATAGGCTTTTTTTCCTAAATTTTAAAAATATATAATGATATTTATATATATATTTATATTTTAATTAATTAAATATTATTAAATACATTTTTTTAAAATTGTATAAATTTTGATGTTGCCAAATCGTTAGATTAGGTTACTATATCATCTTTGAATATTTATTCCCAAGTAGGCCTGTTATTTGGGTTTTTATCAACAAGTTTGCTCACAAATTATTTCAGTTCTGTACTCTAAATTTAAAAAATTATATAGTTATGATAAAAATTTAAAAGAGTGAATTATTAATAAAAAATAAAATTATATAATATATATTACTCTATTAGTTTTTCTGCTACCAAATTACTAAAGTCTTTCCTTAAGGACAGTTTAAGTAAAAGTTTAGATATCTGGGACTTTACTTTTACTTTTATGTAGATAAGGGTGTATTATTTCCATAGGATGTTCTTTTTCATTGGAATACATTAATTAATATATCATAACTCCAAAAGAAAAAACATCACATTAAGCGAAATCCTATTTAAAAATTTTTTAACAAATGTGATAAATTTTTAAATTTAAATATATATAAAAGGGCAAACAAAATTTTTTTAATATTTATTTTTGATTTTAGGAATAAATAAAAAATAAAAATATAAATTTGGAATACATATGATAAGATATTACCATAAATTATATGATTTTTGATTTTGAATATGTAATAAAATAAAATATATATAATTTTAAAAATTATTAATTTAATAATTGAATTAAATTTCTTGATTTATATTTATAATTTTGAAATTTTTTTTTAATAAAGGGAAAAATTGCTTTAATTCAAATATGTTTTGTAATTATTTGAAATGTGATTTTTTAAATAAATTTACAAATTTTGAAAAAAATTAATATTTTAAAATGTGTGCCCCCTAGATAATATATAATAATAATTTTAAAAGGTTAATATTTTTATTTATTTATTTTTAATTTACTAAATTTTCGGCCTTATAATTACTTATTTTGTAAAGTTCTGGGGCTTTGGTTTCAAGGTTTCCCACATTTTTAGACTCTATAACTGCACTTTATTGGTCATCTACTTTCTCTGTTAATAGAGCTAATCCAAAATCTCCGATTTTAATTAAATTATTATGCATTAGAATATTGGAAAGTTTAAGATCTCTATGCACAATTTTTTTTTCTCTAAGTTCTTTATACCTTTTTTTTTTTTTTATTTAAAAATATGGGATTAAAATATTTAAATAGAAAGTAAAATATTTTTATATATTAATTATAAAAATTTTAATTCAAAAATAATGAATAATGAAGTTCTAATGAAAAGATATTTAATTTTAATAAATTTTTTATTAATTAAAATAATTTATAATTATTTTAGTTTATTTTAATTTTTGTTTAGAATTTTATTGTATAAAGTTTTTGATTTCTCTTTCGCTCAGTTAATTAGATTTTTTTTTTTATAAATAGGAGTTAAGGTCCCCTCCATTACAATATTCCTATATTAAAAAAATAATATATATCAATATTTTTTAATAATTAAAG
The DNA here is from genome assembly GCA_001447515.1 of Pseudocohnilembus persalinus. Classification (NCBI taxonomy): domain Eukaryota; phylum Ciliophora; class Oligohymenophorea; order Philasterida; family Pseudocohnilembidae; genus Pseudocohnilembus; species Pseudocohnilembus persalinus. The sequence goes on from LDAU01000192.1 coordinate 65,282, forward strand.
CTAAAATAAATTTATATATTTTTATTAATATTTTTTACCATAATAAGATATATATTATTATCACTTCTAATGTCTATTTTTTTATAGTTGATTAGATTTTGGTTATCTTAAATTCTTTTTAGAACTTCAAATTCAGTTTTTATAACTTTATCATATACTTATTATTTGTCTTTCGAGGCTTCTCTGAGAGCTTTTAAAGAAATTATTTTAATGGCAAGTTCTTCGTCTAAATTTTTTCTATTATAACATCTGTAAACTTCAGCTAAAAAAGTTTTTTATTTAAATTTTTATTAATAGTTTTTTTATTAAAAAAATTTAATAATGTTTAGAAATATGTTAAATTTTTTAAGAAAGCTATGTAAATTTTGCTAGTTTTTTTCTTACCAAAACAACCTACTCCTAATTTATCAGAAATAGAATAGCAGTAATCAGACCCTTATAAATGCTTTACTTTTATTTTTTTGGTTTTTTGTTACATTTATTTAGTTATTTATATTTTTTTTTTTTTTTTTTTTTTTTTTATTATTATTAATCTATTAAAAATATTTCTTATTATTTTTTATGTTTTTTTAAGAAAAGCTTAACAAAAATAGGCATTTTGGAAAAAATATGATGCATTCTTTTACTATTGTGTTATCAGAATGAAAATATGAAAAAAAAAAGAGTTTCTAAGTGTATTTAAATACTATTATATATTTTATAAATTATATATATTTAACTGGAATAAAATATTTCATAGTAATATATTTTCAATTAATAATTGGTAACATGAATAAAATTAGGTTTATATTAAATACTATTAAAATTCATTATAATATATTTATACAGTTAATGATTTTTTTTATTATGTATCTAAAACTTAAAATTTATTAATAAATTTATATAAATACTAAATGTTATTTTTTTATATAAGAAAACTATTGCAAAATTATTTAAATTACATACTTAAAATAATTGAATTTTTTATTAAATAACTGATATTATTATGAAAAAATTATATATTTTATTAATAAATTAAATGATATTAAAATATACCAATTTATTTATAAAAGTATATATAATTTTATAATTTTATAAATTTCAAATTCTTTGAATTTTAGTTTCTGATTGCGTTGCAAATTACCTATTCATAATTAACTAAAGAATTTTAACTTTTCTTCTATCAATAGCAGCTTTGCTCATTTTTTATGTTTTTCTTTCTAAAAAGTGGAGACCTCTAGACTATCTTTATTAACTATCATTATTATTATTATAAGAGTCATAAAAATCTTAATATAAAGAGGGATTTTAAGCATATAATTAAGAATTATTATTATTATAAAAATGTATAGGGTTTCCTGGTTATTGGGCCCCTTATATAATATTTTCAAGTATAAAATCGTTTTCTTAAGTGTAATTTGAGTAGAGAAAATCTATTTCTTCTTGTGAAAAGGGTTCAAAAACGAAATTATTAAGTTCTTGTATATTTTCGAAAAAAAGCTCGTTGTCTAAATATTGTTAATAGAAATTTTTTTCTAGTTGCATATTTTCTTTTTCATTTTTTTGGTTTTCTATTATTTTGGACTGTTAAGTGAAAAAATTTGGGTCTAAATTGTCGAATTCTGTAAAAGTTTCTTGTTCTTACGGTGTGTTTAGGTTTTTAAATTCTTTTATTTGGTCTTATTGGTCGAAAAGTTCAGAGTCTAAATATTTTTGGTAAAATTCTTTGCTTTCAGGTTGATCTTCAAATTACAATTTTTTAGGCATTTATGAACTCATTTATTGCTATTAATGCAACATTTGTTAATGAAATTGTTATTATTAGGGGCTTATGTTATTATATACGAATTTTTTAGGCGGTAAATTATTCTTTTAGTTTTTTGGGTTCATGTAATTGTAGTAATAGCTTTCATTTTGATCTGGTTTAAGAAGAATCCCTTTATTTTAAAGTTATTATTAAAATTTATTGTTTTTTTGAGATTGTAGTTGCTTTTTTTAATAACTTGATTGAATTTTGTCCTGGTTTTGCTCGTCGTAGATAACAGTACCTAAATCTGTGAGTCTATTAAATTCTTACTGAGCTAAGTAGTTCATTTAATTTATAACTTCTTTTTAAGGAAAAATTAATTAAGTTAAATTATATAAATAAATGATATATATTTAAAATTTGTGATTTTTACTATTGGTTTATTCTTTTTGTTATAGTTTTTTCATAGATTTTTCGTAGTTTCTTTTGCATTTTGTGCTGTCATTATCAGAATCATTTTCTTATAATTATTCTTTACTAGATTCATCAGAGTCTTCGTCAGAATCAGTATCACTGTCTTCGTCTTAATTTAAATTTTCATCCAATTCCTTACAAATAAATAATTTATATAGTATAATTTAATAAAAAGAAATAATTTTTATATTTTATATAATATTGATAAATATTTTACATCAATTATTTAGTCTTTGGGTTTATTTGCTATCTTTTGATCTTAATTTTAATCTATATCGAAAAATATTATGTTTTTATAATCAAACTTCATTAGTGAAAATTAAGGTAGTAAGGTTTTAATATGTTTAATCTTTTTTATCATATCATCCTCAAAAATTAAACTTAAAACTATTCCTATAAATAAGTTATATTTTTTTAAATAATTCTTCATATATTAACATTAATAACAAATATTTTTTCTTAATTTATATATATATTATAAAAATATTTTTTAAATATTAATTAAATACAAATATTTTATTACCTCCTTTATTTTTATATTAAGCGTGGTTTTTTTCTTTATAATCGAAATCTATTAAATTTTATTTAAGTTTGTGAATAATATCTATATTAAAGGGTGTGCTAGAATTTCTGCCATAATTTTTTCTTCTTTATTATCTTTCATTAATTTCTTTTTCAAATAGAATTCTTTCTTGTTCTGAATACTTAGTTAATTGATAATTTTACAACCATTAAATATTATTAGATATAAGATAATATTATAATGCATTTTCTTTCCATAAATTTGCCTTTTAAAAAAGTTCTTTATCGATTCTTATTTCTTATTTATTTTGAATTGCTTTTTCATTCATTTTTATATCATTTTTTTACGGTAAAAAATTGCCTAAAAATAAATCCATTTGCTGTTGTCTACTTGAGTCTGAAAAATTATTTCTAAAATGTCTTTAAATTGAAGTCAAAAGTTCAAATCTTTTTTTTTAATTTTCTTTAATTTATTATTTGTGTGCAATAGATGATCCATATTGTAAGGAAATGAAATCTCCCATTTATTCATACATTTCTCTAAAATTTTCAATGATTTTTGCATCCACTTCTATTGACTTGAATCTGATAGCACCTGTTGTATTAATCGAAAAAATATTTTAAAAAAATATATAAATTAATATAAAAATATTTTAAATAATCGTTTTATTTTTATATTACTTTTTTATAATTTTTGGAGTTGTACTCCCAAAGCTTTTTCTCCTATTAATTGTTAAAAAGTGTTCGTTCTATCCAAGCAGTCTATACAATTACTTCTGGTAATTCCATTTTAAAATTCGATAATTTAGCTTTTTTTATTTAGTGTACTAGTTTATACAAGAAAAACGCCTGTTTTCATAATTGAGTAAAAAGCCAAAGAATAAACTTTTTCAAGAAATTCCTCTTTGTCTCGTTTTAAATTAAGTTTCATGTCAAAATGAAGATATTTTACCTTTTAATTATACGGAATATGTTCATTAACCGTGTTCATAGCCCTGTGATATTCGTCGGCTATCAGTTTTTCTCGGGGCACTTTTTCGTTCGATTTTACTAAATTTATCATGAAAATTTGTTCCCCATAGAGAGCGTAGAGGTCTGCTATGTGTTTTTTACTTACTAGGTAATGTTGGTCTTGATAAGTTAGGTTTATTTTGGGTTTGGGGGTTAACCTTAATATAATTTTTATATTTATATTTTTAATTTTTATTATGATGAAATTTAATATATAAAGTATAAATTATTGGAATACAAATTTATTTAACTTTTTTATAAAAAGTTTAGATTTTTATTTTAATTTTTATATTAAAATTTTAGTATCTATTAAATAAATTACATGTTAGGCTCTTGAAACCAAAAAAGTGGAGCAGATCCTCTTATTTGTACATATGATGAGCAGTTTGGTTTAGCTAGGTTGGTATTTTCTAGATCTATTACTATTTATTCAGTTTCCACAAAGTTAGCTACAAATCCTTAAAAAATATAATTTAATTAATATTAATATTTCATAACATTTTAGCGATATTTTAATTGTTTTAAATTATTAAAATTAATAATAAAATTAAATTAAATTTAATTTTTTGACATATTTTATCTAATAAATGTAAATATTAACTATTGTTTATATTGTTTTTAAAGTCTATATTTTTACCTTAATCATTTATTCCTCTTTTATTATATCTGGTTCCAGCAAAATGTCTTGATCTTCTTGATATAAGAGTTAATGAAATAAAAATATTAATGCTTTTTAAAATTCTTTATTCAAAAAACCCATGGATAATTGGTAATAACCACTTTTTGTTGGATAAAACTTTTCCCAGTTGAGACTTTTATTATAAATAAAGTATACAAATAATTTATATTTGGAATTATTAAGTTAATTTATTATATTTTTTTAAAATCAAAATATGTAAAAAATTAAAAAAATATATTTACTGCACCGTGATAATTCCAAAAAAATATTTCATTGCTTCTTCCTATGATATTTTTGTCGTAAAAATCTTCATTTAGATCTTAATTAAAAGTGTGAAGTTAGTTTGCTTAACTTTGTATAACACCTAAAATAAAAATATATATAAATGTATTAAATATTTATTTATATATCTAATATCAATGCATTTATAAAAAAGATTTCTAATATACCATATATTAAAATTGTATTTATAAATTTATTTTTTAAGAATGAAAATATTTATAAATGTTATTTATTTCATATTTGTCATATTTTTATATATTTTTCTTTATTTTACTTTAATACTTCTATCTATCTTCATAAGGAAATCTAGATTTTTTAGGAGAATCAGGATTTTAATTGTTTTATTCTGCGTTTTATTTATTATTTATTACTGATTATTTTTATGAGTCAATTTAGCTTTATTCTGTGTTAAATGAGTTTTCATAATTAATATTAAGTTATTGCTAACGATTAGTTAAACTATTTTAACTTTAATCCTAACTATTATTCGAAAGTTGATTATAAATTGAACTCGATTGTTAATTTTTAGCTTATTATTAATTAATTTATTTTTCTATTATAGATTAGTCGAAATAATCAACAGCATTTTAAGAAAGATTTTTGTTCATTGCATTAGTTAAATCGTAAGTGTAACTAAAATAAAATCCGAATTCTAAGTCATATTATTTTAAAATTTTGAGGTATTTTTTTTCATTTTTGCCTGAACTCCCTTCGAAAAGTTGTAGGAATTTAGTTTTTTGAATTTAAAATACTTAATGTTATCCAATATTACCTACCTGTAGTTTTTCTGTAATTATAATTGCATAATAACCCTCTAAAAATTAAAAAAATCCAACTATACCAAAGGCAATATCAGGTTTTTCTTTTTAAATTATAAAATATTGAATAAAATATATTATAAATAAATTTTGTATATGTAATTTAAAATAATAAATATAAAGTATAATTTAAATAATAATTATTATTATTTTTTTACAATTTTATTTGAGGGTTTGATCTAATTTACATAGATAAGTTATAACTTCAGTAGTATCAATAGGGTATTTAATATCTATTATTTTAAGTATATTATTTAATTAGTGAGGCTAGTCATTTTTGAATTTTTTTATCTCAATTCTTATAATTTAACAGTTTTTTGCTATTTTGTCTAGGCCTGCGAAGTAATAATAATATTTGCTTTTATAAATGTGATATTCTTAATATTTAATGAAATCTGAATTAACTGGGTGTTCTAAATTCATTATGGTTTTTTCTAATTGTTTATTTTTTTTGTGTGTTTTATTTATTTTTACAAATAAAAAAAATTAGAAGATTTAATTATTTTAGAGTTTTTATTAATTCTCTTTAATTCTGAAAGTAGGAATATGAATTGGGTTTTATTCCTAGATTTTTTATTAAAGGAAATTAAGGTATTTTTTTATTTATATATTATTAGTTTACTTGATTGGTATATTAAAAACATAATTAGTTCAATATATATTAATATTTTTATTCAATAAAAATTATTGTAAATACTAAAATATAAAACAAAAAAAATAAAATAAAAAAAATGAAATAATCTTTATTAGCTTTACTTGTATTTGTGCTCTATTTAAATAGTACGTAATAAATACATTATAAAAGAAGCTTGTTATCAGAATAATTTTTCAATCGGAAAAAGAATAGCCATTTTTTAGATTAAGAGTAAGATAATTTTTAAAAAAGTGGTGATTATTTTTAAGAATAAATAAATAAAATTTCAAAAGTCAGAAACTATCAAAAAACTTTATAAAATAGTGAATAATTTGAAAATTTTAATAATAATTAAAGGAATTCAAGTGATAATAAAAGTGAAAAATTAGATGCAAATTAATATTAACTGGAAAATAAATATTTTATCAAAAATAAAATTAAATAAGATGAAGATTATTAAGGAAATTAGTTGATATTATAGTTTTATAATTTTTAGTATTTAGTTTGGTTTATTTTTATTTATTAAGTCTTAGTGAAAATATATTAATCAGAAATTATTATATACGAACAATTTTGCAAAAAAAATTTAATTGAATAAAATATACACAAATAATCTTACACTGAAAATAAAGACAACTTATAAAATTTAAATTAAAAATAAATTTGTTATGATGATGAAAAAAATATTAGAGTTTTTTAAAATAATATGTATAAAAAAGATAATCATACTATATTTGTTATGAATAATAATATTTTTGATTAATAGTCTTTTTATAGTAGTAATTTTGAGAGTTAATAAATGAAGTTTAAAGATCGTATTTTAATAAAATTAGGTTAATTTTTGAAATAAAATTTTAGTTAATATTAGTAATAGGGATTAAATCAGGTGAAACAATAATTGGAATAAAAAATATTTATTATAATAATTGGTGTAAGTATAATTTTTATTGTTTAAGGATTAGAGGGAATTTTTAATAAAGATTACTTTAATTAATATTATGATATATAAATTAGTTTAGGGAATTATATTTTTATTTAAGCGAAAATTTTGACGATGAAATTGCTTTTACTCCTTTTTTTATATTTTTTTGCATTTTTGGGATTGACTTTGTTTAGTTCATTTTTAAAAATAAAATAATATAATATAAGTATGATTGGAATAGTGATTTTGGCGATGTCTCCCGTTGTTATAGGGAGATAAGTGATATAAAATTTTATTTGATAAAAATAATGATATGATACTCTTAATTTTAATTTTAAAGTATTTAATATTATTTTTTATTATATTTAATTTTATAAAATTGTTATATAATTTTAGGATTTAATATATATTTTTATATTTTTGTAAACTTGTACTTGTAAAAAATCTTATTCACAAATTTAATTTTAGAAGCATAATTCTTTGTGTCATCAAGTCTATAAAATGGTATGATGCCTAATTATTCCTTTTTTTAGTAAATTTTATATATTAATATATAATTTATCATTTAATCATTATATTTTTCATTTTTTATTTTATTAAATTATATTATAATAAAGCTTTCTTATTTATTAGATTGAATAATTGAAAAAAAAAATAATTAAAAAAATAAAAATTAATATATTAAAAAACAAAACAAAAAAAAAATAAAAAATAAAGAAAGTAATAAATAATTTAAAATTATGAATATCATTACTAATATTGCTGATTAAAATAACAACGACTTATAATACGTTGGAATAAGAGCAGAAGACTATTCCAAGTGGGAAAGAAGGTAAAAATTTTTATAATTTGTATTTATAAAAAAGATATTACAAATTATTTTCAAAGAAAATAAGATGTTTATTTTTTTTTTATATATATATATTTTATTTTTTTTAACACATAAAAAAATAATTTATAGAGCTCCTATAACTCCTTAGGATATGGAAGAAATTTAGAAAAGAAATCCTTATGTTAGATTTATAGTTTAAAGTTCAAGAAAGAGAATTTTTTAAGACAAAGAGTACGAGGCTGTTGGGGCTTAGATAAGTGATGATTTGTCTAAATGTTAATTAATTTTAGGAATTAAAAGGCCTTAAAATGAATAAGATATTTTACCAGATAGATCTTATATATTTTTTTCACATGTTATTAAGACTTAGGCACAGAATATGGGTTTGTTGGACACCTTATTGAAGAAAAAAATAAGGTATATTATAGCGATTTTGTTGATTTTTTTTTAATTTTTGGGAGGTTCTTGCTTTTTTTTATATATATTTTTAAGATAAAAAATAAAAAAAAATATAAATAAAAAAATAAAAAATATTTTTAGTGAAAGTTGAAAAAAGCTATGTTATATAATTCTTTATTTAGAGATGTTATTATTATTTTAATTTTTGTTTAAGGCTGATGTTTTAGTGGATAATTAAAATTTTAAATTACTTATAATAATATTAATTTTAATTTAATATTAAATGTTTTTAAAGTTATTTATTATATTTTTTTTTATTTGGAATTGATTTTCATGTAACATATAATTTTCTAATTTAATTATTAAAATACTTTAGATTTTTCGACATTGAATGCATGCATGATGAAAGAGGAAAAAGGGTGATAACTTTTGGAAAATAAGGAGGAATTGCTGCTACTATTGATTTTTTGGCCGGTATGGGTCAATTTATTCTTTAAAAAGGATATTCTACTCCTTTATTAAATATTGCCTATTCTTATAAATATTTCAATACTGTATCTGCCTTTGATCACTTGCAAAAAGTTGGATAGGAAATATTTAGAAAAAAATTGCCTTAAGATATTTGCCCTTTAATTATTGGTATTACTGGAAAAGGGTAATTATAAAATATAAATTATAAATTAAAGTTAAAAATACTAATATTTTATAATTAATATTTATTTATAATTATTTTTTTAGGGGAGTTGCTGAAGGAACTTGGTAATTTAAAAATTGAATTTAAGGAATTATATTATTTATTAATAAACTATTTTTAGATAAGGTTGTAAATATATGTAATTTAAATTTTATTTATCTTTTAATATTAATTTAGGGAAGTTTTAGGAAATTTACCCATTAAAATTGTGGATCCTGATTAGTTACAATATTTAGTTTAAGATAAAAATAACGTGGAGCATAGAACTACAATTTACGTAACTCACATTGATTTTAAACATTAAGTCAAGGTAAAAAACATCATTAATCTAACATAATAAATAATATATTTATATAAAATTTTTCAACTTTATAATAGAAAATAAAAACAAAGTCTGACAAAAAACATGTTTTCAATAATGAAGACTATAAGGAAAATCCAGAAAAATATGAGCCAATTTTCGCTCAAAAATATTTGCCCTATATTTCTGTCTTATATCACACTTAGTACTGGGACAATAGATACCCCAGATTAATAGAAAACAGATAATTAACTTAATTGAGTAAAGAAAATAAAATAAGATTATTGGGAATTTGTGACATATCTTGTAAAAAATATACAAAATTTTATGATATTTAATTTATAATATATTTTTATTTAATTTATGAAATTAATATTATAATTTTATAATTTTTAGGCGATTTGAAAGGTGCTATTGAAGTTTTAGATACTTACACTAATCCAGATAAACCCTTCTTCATATATGATATAATTACTTAATACAAAGAACCTTAAATAAAATACAAGGAAAATAATATTTTATACATGGGTTTTGACTCTCAACCTTCTTTATTGCCCTATGATTCAAGTAATAAATAACATTATATAATATTTAAAGTATATAATTTTAAATATTAAAATTGATGATAATTTTTTATAAATTTAATTTTTTATTTATATTTTATTAGGTATTTAATGTTCGAATGTTTTGAAAAAGTATATTAGACATTTGATTTAGGTGCCATATAACGCTCCTTTTAATAAATAAAATTTACCTTAAGCTTTGAAAAATGGTATGATAACTTTGAATGGAGAGTTAACTGAAGATTATAAATTTATTGACTTAACTAGAAAAAGAAAGGCAATTTTAGGAATGCCAACTTAAGAGCCTAAAATGTTATAAAATGTAGATATAAAAATGTCTGGACACTTATTTGACACAGGGGCAATTAACGATGTCGTTGTACTTTTGGGATAATTAAAGACAAAATTCGTTTATTTAGAGTCTGATGTGGGCGGCAAAGTTTCTCTTATTTCATATGTTATTATAAGAATAAATTCACACAGTGTTGACAAATTAAATGCTGCTAAAATTGGTATTGAAAAAATTTGCTAGAAAAAGAAAATTTAGTTTGATATTATTAAAGACATTAAAGTGGAAGAATAAAGTTAACCTTAGCCTAAATTATGATCATTTATTGGATATTAATTTTAAGAGAATTTACAATTATATTTTTATACTTTATATTTTATATAATATAATGATATATAAATATATCTTATATTTAAAATTGAAAAATATTTAATATTGTTTGCTAATTTTTTTAGATTAAAAAATTTTAAAGTACGTGTAATTTTAAAAATTTATTATTTTCATATCTATATTTAGGAAAATAAGATTTTAAATTTTTTTTTGAATTAATTTGTTAATTTTAATAAATTTTAAAAATAATAGGATAAAATCTTTTATATAATATTATATTTAATTTTATAATCAAGTTTTACTATTTTAGGAATTTTATTTATTTAGGTATAAAAATTTGTAAAATAAATGAAGTAAATTTAAATATTTAAGAAATTTCCAAAATTAAAACTATATATCTTATCATTTTAATAAAAAACAAAATTAAATTATATTTGGAAAATAATAAAAAAGAATTTGATGTAAATAAAATTATTTAAAAGATTATTTGAATTTTATTATTATATAATTGAATTTAAAAGTTAAATTTGTGTCTTGACTTTTAATTTATTTTCAAATAAAGTATCATAAATTTAAAATTTGAATTCTAATAAATAAGTTATTAATAATTTTAAAATTGTATCTTTTTTATATATTTAAATATTATGAGTAAAGATTATGGTCATTTATATGATTTTATTAAATAAACAATTGATGATGAAGTTTATAATTTTTACATGTGTATGTATATATGTATTTTGTTTGATTAATTGATTGAATTTAATATATTAGTTTTTAGCATCAAATGGAAATTAAGAGATGAAAATTTATTTTGTTTAATTAATTTGTTAATTTATCTATTTTAAGTAAAAATAATTTTGTAGAGTTTATGATGCCAAAAATATTAGAATTGAGCTAAAAAGTCAGGTTATAATTAAATGTATTAAATTGATAAAATCAATTAGTTCTACCTTGTAATGAGTATATATTTGTTTTTTATTTTAGGTCTATAAATTTTTTTTAAATAAAATTATTTTTAATAAATGAGAGAAATGGTAGATTGTTTAGTGATGACATAATTATCCTTTTTTTAAATAAAATGATGAAATATTAAATTTTTATGTTTAGTTACAATTTATGGGTATTATTTTTGGCATCATATTGAGTTTCTTTTTGTAAATTTATTAGGTACATTAATAAATTGATGAAATAAATTTAAATAAAATAAAAGTCCTACAATATAGCAGAATTTAAGGGTATTCAAATTAAACTTAAATTATTTTAAATTTATGTTTTAATGAATAAAAATTTTTGGAAACAGGTATTTATTATTAATTATTATATGTGTGATATTTATTTGATTAACAAGTTAAAAATGTAAATCATATAAATATTTATCAATATTGCATGTCCGTATGGATTTTATTGATTCTGATGCTTATCTAATAATATATAATAATTTATAAATATTGAATTATTCAAAGCCTTAGCTTATAATAGGAAAAGAAATCAATTAATAAATTATAATTAAAAAAATAAATAAAAAAACAAAATCAAAATAAAAAAGAAAATAAAAAAATTTCTTTGCAAATAAAAATTAAAATAAATTTTTTTTTAATATAATATTAAAATATTTTAATATAAAAAATAAAATAAACATTACTTAATAATAAAATTTGGATAAAAAAATGAACGCAGAAAATTTGGAAAAAAAACACTTGGTTGGAATTCGAAGGGAGGACAAAAGTTATTGGGAAAGAAGAGTTACTTGTATTCCTGAACATTGTTAATAAATTATGAAATAAAATCCTGATATTTAGTTTATAGTTCAGCCCTCAGACAGAAGAATTTTTTCTGACTCTGAATATTAAGATGTAAATAAAAACTATAAAAAATTTCCCGAAGTGGAAATTAACTAAACGTTAATTTTTACTAGGTTTTATATATAAGATATACATAATTTTTTTTTTATTTTATTAATTTTTTTATTATTGTTTTTTTTTTCTATCTTTTAATATTTTAAGAAGAAAAAAAATAAAAAAATAAAAAATTATATAGTAAAAATGTTAGTTATTTTTGTTAATTTTTATTTATTTGTATTATTTTTTCGGAAAAGGCTGGGTGTTTATTGAGTGAAGACCTAAGTAAATGTTCCTTGATTTTAGGAGTCAAAGAAATTCCTATATCTAAATTGATGCCTCATAAAACTTATATGTTTTTTTCCCATACAATTAAAGCTTAAAAAGATAATATGCCTACACTTGACCACATGCTTAAAAGTAAAATTAGAATGTTAGACTATGAAAAAATTACTGATGAAAATGGTGCAAGATTGGTTGCTTTTGGGGTAATTTTTAGATTAAATATTATTAAATATTTTTTATTTTATTGATGAAAAAAAATAAAAAAAAAAAATTTTTTTTAAGGTTTATATTATTTTATTAATTCTAGGATATTCGAAAAATAAAATAATAAATATATAAATATATTTAAAGTTAATTATTATTTTTGTTATTAAAGTTAAAAAAAATTTTTATTTTTATTTTAGAGATTTGCTGGAATTGCAGGAGCGATTGATTATTTGGCTGGAATGGGATAATATTTATTATAAATGGGATATAATACTCCATTTTTAGGAGTTTCTCCTTCTTACAAATATTTCAATTTGTAGCAAGCTTATGAACATATAAGATTAGTGGGAAAAAATATATAAAAATAAGAAATTCCTGATGAATTGAGCCCTATGGTTTTCGCTATTACTGGAAAAGGAAGATGTAGTTTAGGGGCTATGGAAGTTTTATAAAATTTGCCAATTATTGAGGTAAAACCTGAAGAATTAAAATAATTATGTGAAAATAAAAATGATCCTAGACATAAAAAAAATATTTATGTGTGTTATATTGAGAGTTAGCACATGGTTGCTAGAAAAAGCGACGGTAAATTTGACAAGAAAGAATATTATAAAAAGCCTGAAAATTATAAGCCTATATTCGCTGATAAATATTTACCTTATATTTCATCTATTTTCCATAATATGTATTGGGATTAAAGATTCCCCAGACTTATTTCTTGTGAAGAAATAAGATAATTATGGAAAACAGGAAATAGAAAATTAATTGGAATTGGTGATGTTACTTGTGATTTCGAAGGGTCTATTGAATTTTTGAGAAAATTTACTACTCCTGATAATCCTTTTTGGTGTTATAATCCTATTGATGAAGATGTTATTGATGGTGTTAATTATAAAAAAGACTATATATTATATTAAAGTTTGGATTTCTTGCCCTGTGAGTTGGCGAACGATGCTAGTAAATAAAAAATATTATATTTAAATAGATAAAATTATATCATATATTTATACATTTAATAATTAAAATAATTATTTTTTCATTTTATTAATAGGTACTCATTTTAGTAAAATATTAAAAGAGTGGATTCCTAATGTTGCTAGAAGTAATATCGATGATCCTTATGATAAATAGACTTTATTGCCCCACATTAAAAGGGCAAATATAACTTTAGACGGAAAATTGACTCCCCCTTTTAAATACATTACTGCAATGAGAAAAGCAAATGAAGCTGAAGATTAATTAAATTCATAATAAGAAGATAATAAAGGATTAAAAATAACATAATATATGAAATTATTTTTGAGAGGACATTTATTTAAAAAATAAGTAGCTAATTTAATATTAGATATTTGTGAAGAAAATAAAGTGTAATTTAATGTTAATCATATGATTCCTGGAATGAATGAAGACTATTCTGAAATGACTTTGTTGTTACACAGTAAAGATGGACAGGTTTTATAAAGTACTTTGGAAAAAATTTCTAAAATTTGTGATTAACATGATATATAGTTATATGATGCTCCTATGTTTAATGATAAAAATTAAGAGCATTCTGTGCCTAGATTGTGATATATGAAAAAAAATTATATTAGTTTTATTATAATTAGAATATTATTTTTTATAATTAATTTTATTTGTGAATTAAAAAATTTTTAAACTAGTTTTATAAAATTTTCATTTATGTCATTTGTTATATATGAATTTTTACTTTTTTTATATATTAGTAAAATCTTTCCTATAAACTTTCTTATTCAAAATGAAATATTTTAAAGCATGTTTAATTAATTTATAATTACAATTTAAGAAATATGCCGATACGTTACATCAAATTTAAATAAATATTAATATTTTATATTTATAATAAATTTTTAAACAACTTTAAAAAAAAAATATATAGCAATATTCTATTTACAATTATTCGTTAACAGAAATACCATAAAATATAAAAAAAATTTTCAAGAAATGTATAATAAAAAGATAGCTTTATTTATAAATTTATAAAATATTTATAAATTGAAATATTATAGCGATAAATTAAGCTATATTTGCCATTGAATAAAATAGTATAATTATTTTTACATTAATATATAAATACTAATTATAAAATTTATCTTTAATTTATTTTAAATAAAAAATGTATATAAATTATAATATTCATAGTAATTATTAGATATTATTTGAAATTTTTGTTCAACAGTTACAACTATCGTCTCCACTCTGCTGACTAGTATGTTATTATTATAAAAATTTAGAAACTGGTTTATCTTTTAGTTTTTAACTTTTGTTTTTAAATATTTCTTTTATTAAAATTAAAAAA
The DNA here is from genome assembly GCA_001447515.1 of Pseudocohnilembus persalinus. Taxonomy (NCBI): domain Eukaryota; phylum Ciliophora; class Oligohymenophorea; order Philasterida; family Pseudocohnilembidae; genus Pseudocohnilembus; species Pseudocohnilembus persalinus. The sequence continues at coordinate 80,405 of LDAU01000192.1, forward strand.
TTACAATTAACTAATTTTTAGAAAATAAAATATAGTTGAGATTTATAAATTTTTTCCTTTACCTTGTGTTAGCATATCAAATATTTCTTTAACTTTAATATTTGTTTTTGCCGAAGTTTCCATAAATAATAAATTATTTTCTTTTGCATATTATTAAGCTGCTGCAAATTTGACCTCTCGTTTAGATTCATCTGAATTTACTATATCTAATTTATTTCCTACTAAAATTACAACTACATCTTATTCTGCCTCTTCTTTTAATTCTGAAATCCACCTATGAACATTTTTATAAGATTTTTCACTTGTTATATCATAAACTACCAAAGCACCAAGAGCCTTTCTATAATGTCTAATTAAAAATAATATTATTAAAAATAAAATTTTTATAATTATCAAAAAAAGAATAATCATTAAGATTTAAATTGCAAATTTTATTATCTTAAATTAAAATTATACAAAAAATTTATTTATTTATAATATAATTATATTTGTATATTTACACACTTGTAATAGATCTGTATCTTTCTTGTCCGGCTTGATAAATTATTAAAAGATTAATTATTATATAAAATAACAAAATTAATATAAATTTTAAAAAAATGCATTTAGTTTTTATTAGATTTTTTATTCAAAATTTATATTAAAAATAATTAAATTTTTTTTTTTCTATTTTAAATTAACATTCGAATTTTTTTATGATTTTTACATGTATCCCAAATTTGTAATTTTACTTTTTAATCATTGTCTGGTAAATTTAATGTTTTTGTACCAAATTCAACTCCAATTGTGGGAGCATCATGTTTAGGTACATCTCCTTTTACATATCTATCAAACATTTTTCATAAATAAAATTTTAAGGGGTTTTAATATAAAAATATTGCATATAATATTTGCTATTAATTCATTTATAATTTTATTTCATATAAATTATTTTTTATCTAAATTTTTTGGATTTAAACAAATATTTACCTTTATAACAAATGTGTCTTACCTACTCCTGCATCACCAACAAATACAACTGAATATTTAGTTTAATTAGTTTTTTATAAATATATTATTATATATTAATGATTTTTAAAAATTTATTTTATTAAATATTATGTATAATATTTTCTTTACTTTTGCAAAGTAATTATGGATCCTATGATTTTTGCATTAATTATTTATTTGTTTTTAAATGGCTTTTGGTTATTTGTAAATGATATATTTAAAATTTTTTATGTGATTTTATTTTACAATATTAATATTTTATTGAAATAATAATTAAATTGGAATAAATTTTGGGATTTTATTGCATTTATTTAAGAATAAAATGCGAATTATTAAATAATTATTTATAGAAAAATTATATATAAATATTTTATTTTGAAATTAAAAATTTAGGATAGATTTGATTGTTAATAATGAAACTAAAAATAAGTTATTTATTTATAAAAATATATGATTATTATATATAATAGATTTAATTTTTATTTTAGTCTTAAATAGAAACTATAAAAGATCTTTAATAATATAAAAAATATTTATATTACGATTTATTTATGTTATAAATTTTAAAAAATATTTTTAATAATTTTTTATAAATTAAGCCATTATTAAATCATGAGAATAAAAACAATTAGAAAAATAATAATATAAATAATAATTTTATGGAAAATAAAGAAGGAAGAAAATAGTTATATATTTTTGATTTTCAGTTTCGTAATTAAGAGTTATTATATGTTATTTTTTATTTATTTTTACTATTAATATAGAGTTGTAAATTAATTATTTATTTAGAAATTTGTAAAAAATAAAAGTTTATTTAACTTATATTAGATTGATGACTATTTAAAAGTTATTTTTATAAAGCGTGAATTATTAAATTTAGTAATATATTAAGCCAATTAAATGTATTATAGTGAATAATTTGGGTTATTTTTTTAAGAATACTTAATTTAGTTGATTAAAAATTCATTCATTTTATATTTATTAGAAATAAATAAAATAATAATAAGTTTTTTATAAATTATTTTTATTTTAATAAAAAGAAAATAAAATAAAAGAAAATTTTAGAGGAATTAGATTTCTTATATATATTAAATATTAAAACTAGAAATAATGAATAACCCATAGACGCAGCCCTTTTATAGAAATATTGATATTTATACTAGCGATTTTAAAATATCATAGGATAAATAAATAAACAGAGCAACTATTTCTGTGGTAACAGCGAGTAAAATATTTGATAGAATTTTTATATATGAAATAATTAAATATAAAAATAGCAGTTTCAGTCTTTTTTTTAAAAAAGTTGTAAATTATAACTAAAAATATATATAATTTTTAGACATATAAGATTTAAAAGAAAGAAGAGCCACATCAAAAACAAAAAGAGAAAGAGAAATTAGTTAGGAAAGATTTGGTAATTTTTTTTTATATTAAAAAGGTATTTAGGAAAGTTTAAAAAAGAAATTAATAAAAAAGGCTTTATAAAAATAAGTTGGAAATAAGGTTTAACAAGATGCAATTTTATATTTAACTTTTCTTACTTTTTTTTTTATTTTAAAAATGCGATATAAAAAAATATTTAAAAAAAATTCTTTTCAAAATGTTCAAAAATATTGTTTTAAATAAAAAATTTTTAATAAATTTATTTTTTAAATTTAACAAAATTTTATAAAGAAAAATCTGTTGAAAAAGTAGATTCTTTAGTCCAAACTTGGAATAATTAGAAATAAAATAGCTTGTAAAATAGAAATGACGGCAGTTTAAGAGGAAGTTAAAGTAAAAAAATTGATAAAAAAATACAGAATAGGAATAATATGATATTAACAGTTTTAAAATATTTTATAATTTTTATGTAAAATTTTTATTTAAAATTTATAAAGGAAAATAGTTGACATATTTGGAAAGTCCAAGAGACAGGTTAATATAAAGAAAAAGTATAGATTTAGATTCTAGCAATAATTAAAATAAAAAAAATAAAAAATTAGTTTCCAGTAGTGAAAATAGAATGGTTATTAATTAATAGCAGTAAAAATTATATAATAAATTTACAATTTATAAAAATCGAGATTGAATTTTTAATTTTAACAAATATATTATAAAAAGGAATTATTCAGGTCATAAATTTAGAGATACATCACCTATAATATAACCCCCAAGAGGTGATTTAGAATAACATGTTAATAATAGTGCATAAGAAAATATTTCGCCTACTAAAAAAACTTATGACTTTTTTGGGAGAAGAAAGATCAATATATAACCTTTATTTAATAAGTAAATTATTTTTTTTATAATAATAAATGATTTTATTAAAATTTAAAAATAGCGATGAAATAGCTTAAAACAATAGTTTTAATAACAATAATAATTATAATAATTATAATAATAGTAATAATAAAGTTTAGAATGCTATTATAAATACAGTTTAGGTAAGTAGAATTAATATATAGGATTTACAGATAAAATAGAATTATTATGATAAAAATAAGTATCAAAGTTATAAATCCGAGCCAAATAGTACTAATTCTTTATCAAATTCTAGACAAGTAAGTAAAAATTAAAATAGAAGCAAAGGTAAATTTATATATATATTTATAAAAAAAATTAATGAAGTTTTTTTATATTATAATATAATAATTATATATTTTTTATTAATTTTATATTAAAAGACAATATTAAGTCAATGAGATCTGCTAATAATCTTTAAAAAGCTTAGAGTGCAAGAGCAAAATTACCTTAAACTAAAGGTTTTAGTCTTCATTCAAATTCTGATAGTAAAAAAAATAATTTAGATAATAGCAATAGTGCAAGTAAAAGAAATTCAGCTTATAAAATTATCAGCAGCAGGCAAAATATTAACTAAAAAAAATAGAATAAAATTAATAATTCATTTTCGAGAAATCAGGATTTATCATAAAATTAGCGTAATTTTTATTTATTTATTTATATATTTTTTTAGATATTTTTTAATTAAAACTTATTTTAATTGCGAAGATTTCCGATCTTAAGATGTTAATATGAGCTATAATTCCTAATTTAATTAGAATAATATTAGTTAATAAAACCAAGACTTTATTTAGGAAAATCGAGGGGGCTCAACTAAAAATATAAATACCACAAATTTTTAATTTACGACTGATGTAGGCTCTTTTACAACATAAGACAAAAATTTTTTAACTTAAACTTATAACAGCACAAATTTTAATTAATTTTTTCAGTAAACTTAAAATAGTAACAATTCATTTATATCTAATGAAATTTCGCCAATGAACAGCTAATATAAATAGTACAATTAGCTTTAAAATTTTGATTAAAATAGTTCTTAAAAATAAATGACTCCTTTTGCTCAGTATTAGGAGTAAAGAAAAATGATAAAATAATAAAAATAACTTTTAAAGTAGAAACAGGAAAATAGTCCTTATAAAACTTATTAGCACAATTAATAAAATTATTAGAAAAAATTGAATGAAAAAGCTGTGAATCGGGTTGAAGTTAATTTGAAATCTAAAGATAAAATAGGAAAAAATATTAATAATGCTAAAAATAAAGGTAAAAATAATAGTAGCTCATTAAGATATTTATAATAGTATAAAGTGGAAAATGTTTTGCCCAAACATTAATCGAAAAATAGCTCCGATTTTTCTTATATTAACTCTTAATTTCCTACTGGTGGTTCAAATAATAGTAAATAAAAAATAAAAAAATTAAACTTTATTTTATAAAATATTAAATATATAAATTTATATAATAATTTTATAAAAATAATTCAGCCTCTTTAAACCATAATGTGTAAAATGATAACTAAAATAGAAGTTATAGTAATAATTCTGGTTATAATTCTTAATAAAATATTAACATAAATAGTAATAGCAACAGTTAAGAGGGACACAAATAATTGTAATTTTTTAAAAAATATAGATTTTATTATCATATATTATTAAATAATTTTGATTATTATATTAATTAGGTTAGTTAATTAGGTAAAATATATTTAAACTAAAAGTAACAATAAAAGTTTGGAAAAAAATAATGAGTAATAATAGTTTAAAAATTAAATATACAAGAAGGAATCGAATGAAGAGTAAAAGAAATAATTTTTTGCCATAAACGCTAAATATAATAAGTAATAAGATAAATAATATTAAACGGAAAGTAATTTGTCATAATAACTTAGCTGTTTACATGATAATAGCTAAAATATAACTTTAAATAATAATAATATGACTAATAAAAATGTAAATTTAAGTTAAACTTACAATTAAAATTAGAGTTAAAATTTAGGAGCTTAAGAATAAAGTGATATAAATTAATTCCAAAAATTTGCAAATTTTTATAGTAGTAAAACAAGTAAAGGAAACGGCTAAAATAGCGTTAATAATAAGTATATAAGTTATTTTAATACAATGAATAATTAGGATGAATTAGAATCTTAAATGAGTTAAAATATTAATTTATAGTAACAAAACTCAAATATCCCGTAAAATAATAACTAAAATGGGAATGTTAATTAAATTGATAGTTAATTTTAAAGTTAAAATTAGAGTATAAATTAGAGTTATATTGGGATGAATTTATCACAGTCAAAAAAAAGTAGTCTAAAAAATAGTTAAAAAAATACTCAAATAACTCCTATTAAAGGACAATAGTAAGGTTATAAAATAAAAAATAGAACTCCCGAAAAAAAAATTGCTTCTGGAGGTGGAAAGAATTACTCTTAAAATGTTTGGGCCAAAAAAGCTAAAAAATTATAAGGGATATAAAAATAAAGAAATTAAAAGTATAAAATTAATTATATTAACTTTTAATTATAAAATTTATTTATTTTTAATAAAATATATATTTGTAAAAATTAATTATAGACAATAAGGTTCTTCTTCTAATATTAAATCTCCACTTTCGCCTAAGATTTAGGAACTTGGTTTACCAAACTAACATTATTTTTCTAATAATAATAATTATAATTAAGAAAATAAAAATAATTTTAATAATACTACTGGAAATATTAATATTGAAGATTTTGTTTGTAATGATTAGAATTAAAATAATAAAATTAATTAAGACTTTTAATTAATGTAGTAAAATTAAGATTCTATAAAAAATTAATAATAAAATGGGTTTTAGATTTAAAAACCTAGATTTATGCAAAGTTCTAATAGTAGCTAAAAAAATAAAAGTTATAATTATGGAAACGAATAATAGTAACATTAGTAAAATACTTAAAATCCAACTTTTTAAGTTAATATAACATATAATAATAATTAAGTTCCAAATTAAAGTTCAAGTTAAAAATAAAACTAAATTTAAAATTAGGATTAAAATTAAGTTTAAAATTTGAATTAATATATTCATAATAGTATGGTAAAACAATAAAATGGAAACTGTAATATAAATTAACCTTATATATCTAATTTTAATTAAAAAAAAAATAAGGAAAATGTCATTAATTAGTATGATAATGGTAAATTTTATTTTATTTTTATAACTTTAAGTAATATTTATTATTTATATTTTTAAGATAAAAATCGGTAAGATAATATATAAATTATAGTATAAAATCTATTAAAATTAAAAGAAGACACGAAAAAACTGTGTGCTGAAGGGGATAACTAGCATTAAAATTAAGAAATTGATCAGTAAATTTATTAAATATTTTTTTTATTTTTTTAAAATTTTAATATATTAATAAAATAGATTGTATTAAGAAATTGCTAGCAAATTGGGTTCATCTTCAAATAAATGAGGAATATATTATAATAGATTAATTATATATAGTAAAATATAAAATAATGATAAATATGTGAATATTTAATTAAGGTATATTATTAAACAATATAGAAATAACTAATTAATAGGTTTATTTATATTTTAAATAATTTTTTCAATAATCTATTTACATAATATATAAAAAAATCATTTTTTTTTTGTAAAGTTAATTTATTAATATAAGTTTAAATATAAAAGTAAATGTATTATAATATAAATAAATTTAATTTAAATGTTCATTTATACTCAGTTTTTCTAGTTTTTGCGAAATCTATTTAACAAAATAAAAAATAAGTACTACAATTTTTTTAATTATTAAATTAATTAATCATAATTTACCTTTAAATTTTAGAAAATCTACATTATATTACTTTATTTCATTCATCAATTCAGTTTCATTAATGACTATAGGTTATTAAAATTTGTTATAAAATTTAAATATAAAAATAAATAATGCTATAAAAAAATGTTAATTTTTAAATAATTAAGTAAAAAATAGAAAAAATATGTAATATTTATAATAAATAAGTCTTAATATATAAAAAGATAAAATAAATAATATATTAAAAAAATATGTAACATTTTAAAATAAATGAGTTATATATATATAATTTAAAAAAAAAATAAGTAATATATTAAAATTACCATTTTGGGGTTTATTTCTATATAGTTCTTTTATAGAGTACATAAAGGTTTTGGTTTTGGGAAATTTTTTCATTATTTCATATTCTTATTTTTTTTATTAATAACTAAATTCATCTCGTTTTTAATTTTCATTTTAGTTAATTTAATTTTAAGGTTTTTGAATTAAAGAATTATATAATTATTATTATTATTCGTAAAGATTTTATTATTGAATAAGTATTTCTTTGGAATTTTATAAATTTTATTAAATTTCTTAAATTTATTATTATTAATTATTATTATTGTTTTTATTGTGATTTTAATAAAGTTATTGAAATTCAAGCTGACTTTAATTTTGATTTATGTTTTTAAGGTTTTCGTCTTTTTTTAAAGCTTCTATTATTTGTTATTTTTATTTTTTATCATCGAAATAAAGATTTTTGTATTTTTAATATTTATTATCATTTATTTTTTAAGTAGTTACTTGGGGAAGTAAAGAGTTTTTATTATTTTTATTAATATCAAATTATTTTTAAAGGTATTCATCTGTAAGATATTTGTTTGGAGTAATACTAGTGAAAGTAGGAAATTTTTTATTAAATTGGTTTTCGTTTATAGTAGAATTTCTTTTTGGGATTTAATATGAAGATTAAATTTTTAAATTATGCCTGTTTTTTTAAGTTTAACATTTATTTTAAGTAGACTAATTATTATAATATTTCTCATCTATTTAATTTAATTTTAGTTGATTTTTGAAAGAGCTTCCTCTTTTGCTTTATTAAATTTGTGTTGTTGAAGTAAATTGCGGGGGAATTGGATGATTATTTATTTATTATTAGTGCATTTATTAGTTTTAATTTAAATTTTATTAAGAATCATACTCTTATTCGCTTTGTTCAGTAAATTAATTTTCAGGCTAAATTTCATTATTTTTACTTTAGTTTTTAGAAGAATTGAAGAGTTAATTTTATCTTTATTCAGATATTTAATTTTGGATATGATCTTATTCATTTTAAAATCGGCATTATTTTCTATCCATTTGTAAATTATATACTTTTTACTATTTTTTATAATTTTCTTGTTTTTATTTCTCTAATTCTAGATATTTATATGGTCCGTAATAATTGAATTTATTTTTGATTTCATCCTATTAATATAGATTTTATATTTGTTATTAATTTTGATGTAAATTTGGCTGAGATAAGTAATTTTAAAAACTTTTATGTTCTAAAAATTAACTATTATTTTATTTTTTTAATTGTGATTATTCATATTCATTGATTATTTCTCGTATTTTTGAATTATTATTAAATTCACAATTATTTTATAAATTTTTGTATTGATATTTTACTTCATTCTAAAAAGAATTTTAACCTTTAAGTTTAAAAACTTTTTCGATTTGTTCTAAGTCATTTTAAATTTCTTTTATACAGACCTATTTATTTTCGTCTGTGACTCTTATAGGCATATTTATTTTTATATTTTAGTTTTATTAATTTGGATTTTAGTTTAAATTATTCTCTTAATTATATTTTTTTTAACTACTGTTCAAAAGTTTACTGTTATTAAATGAGAAGTTGTTCAAATCTAAAGTGTTTCTTTTAGAATTATTTAAAGAATCGTTATTTAAATTAAAGTAGCCTGAAGTATTATGTTATAATGATGATGCGTTCGTGTCAAATTTAACCTAAGCTTAAATTTATTCTGATTCTTGAGTATTTTCATTTTTTATTTATTTTTTATTTTCTTCTTTCTTTTTTTTTTCTTATTAATTATCTTAATTATTTTCATTATCATCATTTTCACTTTAATTTTCACTTTCACTATCGCTTTCTTTTTGCTTTTTTTCTTATAAGAATGTTAAATCATCCTATTTTTCTTCTGAATCCGTTTCGGACATTTATATTTTTTAAGTCTTTTATTGCTTATCTATTTTTTTATTTTAAAATTATGATTTTTTTGGAAATTTGAAGTTTAGTTATTTTATTTTTTTACTTTATTTTGAATTATTTTAATTTTTATAAATTATTTTATTTATTGGTAATAAAAATAAAACTAATCATTTAATAATTTATTGTTATAGTGTACTATAAATTATTTAAATTTAGAAACATATAGTTATATACAGTTTTTGAAAGCGTAAGCTAATAATTAAAATTATTAGTAATTAATATAAATAATGAGATATCAAGTATGAATAATTAAATTAAATAATTTTCATTTTATTTTATCTTTGACATTTTTTACTTTTTCCTTAATTCTATGTCTTTTTTTTTCCTTACCATTCGTATTTCTATGCGTTTTTTCTTATTCTTAATTATCATTTTTTATTTCATTTTTTAAAAGCATTTATTGCAGTTCTATATCATACTTTGGATTGGTTTTTTTATTTAAACGTTATTTTCTTTGATCAATTTCGACTTATTTTTCGCTTTTTTTAAAACTTGTAAACAAGACAAAGAGAAACCCAAGGAAACTGATAACCAAAAATGCGATAGGAAAAACATTATAATTAAAAAAATAGGTGAAAAAGGACATATATCTAATTTCGACTCCGAAAATCCAGTTCATTTCGCTGTACCTGGCGTACTAACTAAAGGCCTAGGAAACAAAATGTGAGACACTTACAGAGCAAATTATAATTAAAAAAATATTAAATAAAAAAGAATTCATCCAGGTTTCGTCAGGAACCATAGGGTGAATGGTCATAAGAAATGGAATTCTTACTCCAACTTTAAAATTTCCCTTCATAACACACCAAAGCAAATAAAGACTGAGGAAGACCAGAAAGGCCGTGGAAAGAAAAGAAGCACTCCAATCTTCTAAAAAAATTAGCAGTTTATTTAGGAACGAGTAAAGGGGAAAGCCATTGGTAGTTATTACCATGAAAATTAGAATGTGGATCCACCATAAAATAGAAATTAAAAAGCCTATTATTCCCAGCAACAGTTTTAAAAAGTAGCTTTTAAAGTTAAATATAAAAAAAATTAATTTTAAGGTATGATATTTTATGTAATGCTTATATATATATATTTATATTTATGTATGTATATATATAGTAATTTTTATGTATATATATATAGTAATTTTTAGAATAGGCTTAGCTTAATTTTAATTTAATTTAATTAAATTTAATTAAATTTAATTGGTATAAGTTAACTTAATTTAATTGATTTGTAGAAGATATTTTTGATATATGCTAATCTTTATTTTTATTTAAATTATATTTATATTTTTTTATCTATTTAATATTTATTTTGCAAATTTTTTTAATATTTACACTATGGGGTTTGCTTCTACTATGTTTAGTTCTAATTTAAATATTTGGTATTCTTCGTCTAGTTAAGAAACTGCTTATTGATAGATTTTTAAATTGTGCTAAAAATTTCCCTTATTTCTTCTTTTTGCCCACCAGCCTTGTCCTGGCTGTAATAAATTCTTTTCTTATTATTGTAAGGTTTCTCCTAAAAATAATAAAAATATATAATTATACATTTAAATCATTTTTTAATTATTTACCTAATTATATAAGTTAATGTACTCTTTCTGTAAATCTAGCTTTTATTTATCTAGCTTCACTTGTCGTTCTTGCTTTTGGACGATGAAAAAATTATTGTATAAGATCTAATGGTAAAGCAGCAAGTCCAATTCCGCCAAAAATTACAAAGAAAAAATACCCCAAAAATGCTAAAAATCCCATTATATAAGATTTGAAAGGTATAGTGAATTCCACTTCAGAAGTGCTACTTTATTGACTTTCTGTTGAAAAATCAGTTTAATTTAGAAAAATTGTAGAATTTGTTAAGGTATCAAAATCTTTTGAATAAACTTTTAGAGGATAATCACCAGTGTTTAAAAATATATATGATAGAATTAGAGTTAACCCAAAAAATATCGCGAAAACCACTTCACTTAAAATTGATTCTAAAATTCTAGAGACTAGAGGCTTATCTTCATCTGATTCGTAATAAAAAATAGCCTAAAAATATTTTAAATATTGTTTAATTCCATAATAATTAATACTATATATAATTTACTTTAAAATATAAATATTTTGTTTAGAATATATATTTATTATTTAATATTAAAAAATTCGATAAAATGAAATTCATCTCGTAAAACATATAAGATAGAATAGAAATTTAAATAAATAGGATTGATTACTTAGGGAATGAAAAATCCCAATAGTGCGAAAATTGTATAATAAATGATAGACCATAATAATTCCATATCTATTCCGCCTCCGGTGCCTCTAGAATTTGCGATATCTAAGGGTAAAAGTAAAAGTTAACCCCAACTCATACAGAGTCCCAAAACAACTAAAATTTTACACCATATTGACTGTCCAAATCCTCCGTCATCTGGGTGGCTAATTATTAAATATATATTTATATATATATATTAATAAAATATTAAATTATATTATAAAAGTATATTAAATATGATTAATATTATTAATAAAAATAAAATTTAATTATGTTTTTATGTTTTATAGTATAATTTAAAGTGATTTAAAAATTATTTTCATTATATTAATATATATATATATTTAGATACCAATATATTGCCAAAATGTAGATGGATACTATAATAAGAAGTAGTGAAAATACTATGATTAGAAAGATTAGGAACCAATCCATGGTTATTTATTTTTAAATTAAGGTTATTTATTTTATTATATGAATATTTTTTAAATGTAATGGTTTTTATTTTTTTTTATTTATTTGTTATAAAATTGATGAATTTTAATTTTTTTTGATTTTTATTTGTTTTGTAGTTAGTTGATAATTATAATTAAAATTTATCAGGTTTTGATATAAAAATAATTGTAGAAATTTATAGGAAGAAAATGTAAAAATAGATGTTATTTTAAAATTGAACATAGTTTTTTAATATTATATAATATAAGCTAATAATTTTATTGTTTTATTTTATTTTTATTTTATTTTAGTAATAAGTATAATTATTTATATATTTTAAATTAAATTAAATTAAAAAATCAATTTTTTACAGAATTGAAGATATCTAATGGATTATTGTAAACTTTATTAACATTATTTTCGTCTTTTTTTTATTTTTATTTTGACTTTTCTTTCTCATAAATTTTTCTTTTTTAGCTTTGTTGGTCACTAATTTTTTTTTTGTCTTTTTCTTGCTATTATAGTTTTTGTAATTTTTATTTTCTTTTATATTCTTTGAGTTATTATTGTTTTTATATTTTGATATGCTCGGGAGTACTCAAACTAATCTAAGAAATTGTATTGTTTAATGTTGAATTTTAAGTTTTATTTTGATTTTATTTGCCATTCGAGTTTTAATTATCGTTATTTTCTTAATTTTATAGTTATTTATTTTAGCTTTATTTCATTTCTTGCTGGTTTTCTCTTTCTTTTCTTTTATTTGCTTACCTGTCTTAATTTTTTTAAAACATATCTAACATTTCACCATCATCGCTGAATTGTGCTATTACTTAATCTTCATCATCTGAGAACCCTAAAAAATTTTACTTTTTTTTTTCTTCACGTAAAATAAAATTTTGGGGCAAATTTTCTATATGGATTCCTACTTCGTTTTTGTAAATTTCTGAGAATTTTTGTTTGATTAACTATTCATCTTTTATGGCACCATCGTCGAGCCAATCATAAAAATTTTTATTTTACTTTAAAATAGCTTCCCAAATATTAAAATAAAATTGTATGAAATTTTGGTCTTATGTGATAGTAAATTCATCAACAGGTAAATAATCGTCATCATTTTTAAGTTTATCATAATCGAGCAGAATTTATTCCATAATAGAAATTGGTTTTAAATATGTGCTACAGAATAAAATGATTTCGTTGCTAAAAGGAGAACTTGTGACTAATTTATTAATTTTTACACTATAAAAACTTTTACTTAACAAATAAATCAAGTAAACAGTTTTCCTTAAATTTCCTGAATAAAATTTTATTATCATATTTCCTTTTTCAACTAAAACATTAAGGGCGACCGCGACGTCGAATAAAAAATATTCAAAATGCTAATTTTCTTGTTCATAAACCGAAAAATTGTGTTTATTATTATAATTATTATAATTATTATTATTATTTTCGTTTTTATCATTAAAATTTTAAGATTTTTGTTATTAATTTTGACACTTAGGCAAAGATTTCAACGAAATAAAAAGTTCAATTCCTTAGGAATACTTATCTTTTAGCAATTTTTTTTTTTGTTCTTCTATGAATTTTTTCACAGATTCTGCATTTTCTCTCGAAGATTTGATTAACTCATATTTGAAAGGAATTTTTAGTACTTTTAATTTTTTTTGAATTTAATTATTTTGATCAGGAACTACAAAAACTGGAATTAGCGGTTCAAATTCGAGGTCAACAAAATAAGAGACATACTCAAGATAATTTACAGAGTCAGAATTATAGTATATATATATTTTATCGGACCAGTAACTGACTCTTTAAATTTATAGTTGTGTAAAGTGTTTTATTTCTGTTTTTTTAGTATGATAAGAAAATTAGGCAGATTTTGCAGGTTCAGAATAGTACTGGTAAATTAGAGAGGAAATTTTGATGGCCTTGGCGGAGCTGACAAAGGGGTCGGAAAACTGTGTTTTGTCTATGTTGTCTGTGATTATTTCTTTTTTTAGTTTGGAGATTTGATTTTGGTAGTTTTTTCGGATTTTTTGGTAGATTTGGTCGTACTGTTTGACTAGGTTTAGGTTTTTTTTGAACATAAGATGGTATTTTTGTCTTTTTGTTTCGTTTTTTGGAATTGAAATTTCGTTTTTTAGGTGCGACTTTTGGTACTCTTCTTCGAGACGTCTTAGGTCTTCTTGAAGAACCAGGTTTTCTAGGACTTGTTTGCTTATGAGCGTTTTTATGAGGAATTGGGGGGCCCTGTTTTCGGGGTGTCTTTCTTCTCGTTATATTCTTTAGTTTTGCTAGGTCTCTTATTGTATTTGTTATAGTATTATAAAACTTAATGGTTCTGCTACTTCGGAGCCTCTTAGTTTTATTTCGTCATACTCTTTTGTATTTTTAACAAAATTGTATATTTCTGGGTTATTTACGTCTTAAAGACTCATTTTTTTTTATGTTTTTAAGAATAAAGTAAAAAATTGGTCTATTTGATTCGATTTTTTTATTTTTTTATGAAATAATTGTTTTTAATTTATTATTATTATTTACAAAAATTTATGTTTAGGTAAAAATCAGAAAATGTAAATAATTTAGATAGAATATTGTTCTTAAATTTATAATCTAAAATTTCACTCTTTATATTTTTTATTGCTATAAAATGTTAACATTTTTGTCTACTTATTTTATCAAATATTATTAAACATAATTATAGTAAAAAACATATTTTATATTTTACTTTATACACTTATTAAATTATTTTAATATTATAAAAATTTAATCAAAATTTTTAACATTCATAAAAATGGATGTTCCTTTTAACTACCTTATAAAGAGTCTTGAGTTTCCAGTTCATTTAATCTTAAATTTTCAATTTTCAAAATTAAATTTTCTTCATATAATTTTGTTTCATAATTAGTATTATTTTAATTTTTTTAGGTTTTTTTATTATTTTTTATAACAGTTTCAGTATAAAAGTTTTTGAGAGCCTTTTATTTTAAATTTTTATTTTCAAAAACTGTGTCATTTTCAAACTATGCCTATTCTTATTTGTACTGATTTAGTCCTGATTTTAATTTATTAAGCTTTTTAGAGAATTTATCTAAAATTTACTGGTTTTTTTAGTTACTTTGCTTATAAGGAATGTGATCTTTGGGTTTATATTTTATTCTATTTTGTAAAATTTTTTAATAAAAAAAAAAATTTCTATGAAAAATGAATAAACTTTAAAATTGATATTTTATCATAAATGATATTTAAATGAAAAAAAAAAAAAATTTTTATTAAATTAAATTTAAAAATAAATAAAAATTAAAAATTAAACAACATATTTGTATATTTTAATAAAAAAGTTAAAATTTTTTTACTATTCTATCTTTTGATTGAATCTTTCATTATGCTATTTAATTTCTTCTTATATTTTTAATTTATTTTCTAATTTTATGTCATTTTCAACGTCAGAGGCAAAGACTTTGTAGTCAAATTCGTCTTTTTAATTGAAATAAATTTTGAAATCAGTTACTTCTTTTTTTTATTTTTTAGGTTATTTCTATTATTAGTATTAGTTTATTTTTTATTTATTTATATAGTTTTCACTATTTTAAGATATTTAATCTACTTAATTTATATTAGAGTTTTTTATTTTTTATTCTTGAGAATTTAAATGGTTATCGCTATATATGCTTTGAAAATTTGAATTTTTTTTCTTTTAATTTTAAGATGAAACTTTTCGTTATTAAATGGAATTATTATTTTTTTATAGCGCTTGATCTCCCTTATCTACCTATATTTTATTTTTGAAATTATTTAAGTGATTTTGATATTAAAAATTATTTATATAAGTTTACATAAGTTTATATAATATTTATTTACAGATTCTGCAGCAAAAAAGATATTTTCACTTTAATTTTATTTATTTTCAGTTGTTGAAGTGTTTTCTTAACGACTATTATTTTGCTCATCTGGGTCTATTTCTTCAAATTCGAAATCTCCTATTTAATCATCCAATTAAGTTAAAAAATTATTCATTAACTGTGCAGTTTTAGAAGTGATCTATTTATTTTTTTTATTTTTTTTTTTATCTTTTTCTTTATTATCAGCCTCAATCTATTTTAAAATTTTATAATTTAAAAAAAAAAAAAAATATGAGTAAAATTTTTTCCTATTTACTTTATTGCTTTTAAAATCAAGGTCAAAAGAAGAGTCTTATAATACTTATGAATTAGAATCTTTTAAAGAGTCTAATAAATTATTAGAATTAGAGAATTTTTAAGATGATTAATTTTATTTATTTATTGATTTTTTTTTTAAGATTTCAGGTTCTAAGGCATTTATATACTCTTTTCTTTCTATTTAAAAATATTTATCATATATAATTTAAAATATTATTAAAATGTTAAATATATATACATTTACTTATGATTTAAAGATTTAATTATATTACCTTATTTTAATAATTTGGCATGTTACTAAAGCTTAAGCTCATCATTCTTAATTTTTACTATTTTTAAATTATTTTCAAACTTTACAGTTTTTTATTACTTTTATTTTTGTTTAGATGCCAGTTATTGTAATTCTAATTGATGTTGCTATTTTTGAATTTGAATTTCTATTTATTTTTGCCTTTTTTACTTTTATTTTATATTTATTATGAATAATTTATAAAATTTATTTTTTATATTACATAAACAAATTAAAATTTTATATAATTTATACATATTTTTGAAATTCGATTTCTTTATTCTATAAATTCTAAAAGTCATTTTCGTTTAAAATACCATAATTCAATAAACTTATATTACTATCATTTTATTCGAAATTGAAAATAGCAGAATCTTCATTTATATGACTTTTTAAAAGTATATTTAATTATAATATTTATATTTTTATTTTAAATTTAAATTATCTAATATTATTTTTATATATAATTTTTTCTTTAAAATTTACTTTTTATAAATAGGTGATGGAATTTTTTTTTAATTTTCAAAAATATTGGTTTTTCCTTAAAATTATAAACCCTCTATATGTTCTAGCTAATCTAAATTTTCAGGAATTTTACCTTTTTTTTATTTATTTTCTTCTGATTCATATAATGGAATTTTTTCCTTATAAAAATTATAATTTATATTAATAAAGATATTTATTTTAATTTAAAATAACAAAAAATAGTCATTAAATTAATAAATTAATTAGTATTAAAAATTATATATAATAATAATTTAAATAAAATTTATATATATATAATAAATATTTTTATACCCAGGGTGTTTTATCAATATTATTATATTGATTATTTTTATTTATTTATTAGGTTTTAATTTTCTGAGGTGATTTTGTGAATAAAAATAAATTTTTGTTATTTTAATTTGCATTTTAAGAAGTAACATAAGGGTGTGGATTATCTAATAAAGCATTTTCTACAAATTGGTTTTAATTTTTGTTATTTTTTAAATTTTCTTTTTCTTTTGTGAAATTTCGAACTGTATGATTAAATTGTTGTTTTTGATCTTTAAGTTATTATTTTAACCTTTATTCCTGATTTTACTATTGTTTTAGTAATTTTTAATTGATTCCTTTATTTAAATAAAAATAACTAAAGTTTTAATTTTTGTAATAAAATATTACATATTATTAAAGTTTCATTTTTAATCTAGTTAAATGCTTTTTTTAATTATTATAAATTTCATAAATTGAGTTTACTTTATTATTGTTTTTGATTTTTTTCTGCTTTAGTTTCTGGAGATTTAGAAAAATATTTTTTGTTATATCTTCTGAATGGCTTTGGAATCCATTCCCATGAGTGAGAAATATCCCATGATTGGTTTAATTCTGCTTTGTAAATTAAATTCATTTAAACTTAATACTAGTATTTTAAATAAATTAAGGGTGTTTATTATTTTAGATTGTTATTTAAATGAATTTTGGAATTTTTTTTTAAATTTTTAAAGTAATTTTAGTATTTATTCATTTAATTTCTGATTAATTAGTTATAAGTATGTAAATATACTAGAATAATGAAAAGAATTAATCATAATAAAAGTTATTTTTTTAATTATTTTTATAAAAATTGGTAGAATTTCATTAATTCAACATATACTTACAGTTTAATTTTATAAATAAAATTGCTAAAATTAGAATGGATTTACAATTTTTATAAAGTTATTTATTTTAAAATTTGAAAACAAACTTTTGTTTTTACTTTATTTTTTTTTATATTTTTAAATAAAGTTTTTTATTTGTATAATAAAACTTTTAATTTACAAAAATCAATTTTTTATAAAAATGAAATTATATCAGTTTTTATTTCAGTTGGCTTAACTTTAATTTTATTCTATTTATTACTATTAATTTTATTAAGTTCCTTCAATAGGAACAAAATTGGCAATAGGGAATTTTTGTAAATCGAAGGGATTTTTATTAATTATGAATAAATCGTGTTCAACTCTAGCTAATTTGGATTTGAAAAAATCGATTTAACCTTAATTTACGATTTAGTTTTATTTTAATTATTCTGGGGTAATTAAACCTTAGGCTAAACTTTATTGATCTTCAACACTACATAATTTTAAATTTTCTTCAGCTTCTTCTAATTTTTAATAAAAGAAATCTCTTTCTTCTTTTAAAACTGAGTGATTCCAAGCTTTTTTATCAACTTCTTGTCCCTTAATGTTTAATTTATTAATTTAAATATTAAATATAATATAAATTTATAAATATTTATTTTGTGAAAAATTAATTAAACAAAAATTTAGTATAAATTTAATAAAAATAAGCTTTAAATAAACAGAACTTTTTTAAAAATGTGGAGATTGAATAAAATAAAATAATATAATATATTGATTATTACTTATTTGATTCTTTGTTCTTTGGCAGTAGTTTCATATTTTTCTAAATCATTTCCTATGTACTCAATATAAGCTAAGGGTGCATTATCTCCTTTTCTGTTTTACTTCATATTATGAATTCTAGTGAAGTTGTTATATTTATCCTTGTATCTATATTATATAAAAAAATTTAATAAAACTAATATGTATTAATTATATAACCATTTTAGAATAAATTTATAGTTATAAAGATCAATAGTTTAGCAATATTTATGGACGGTATTTTTACCAAAAATAAATTCTATTATAAATTAATTATTATATTGATAAAAATATTTTTATAAAAAAAGTTATTATAAATTTTCGATTAGAAATGCTTAAAAAAATAGGATCTTTAAAAATAGATGATCAATTAAAATTTATATATATATTTTATTTTTATATGATAATTTTTAATAAACTAAAAATATTTGTATTTTTTTACGATAATTTTTACAAATTTAACATATATATAAAAATATATATTTTCATATAAATTATTAAAAATTTTAAAATAATAATATATATTTTTAAGACAATTATTAAATAAATTAAACATATATATATATATTTATGATAATTTTTACCTAGGAGCAATTTCCTTGATGATTTTCGTTCTTGCATAAGCAGTGGTTAAAGTGGCTTACAATTCTCTTCTGGCATTTTCATCATTTTTGTCAAGTACTCTTTTTGCAAGGACCATGACTCTTTCAGCTAATTCTCTTAGGCCTTTGGTTTTTGTTAAAGTAGTGGTAATTCTTTCGTGTTCTACTAACTAAGTTACTAAGGTTCTATTTAAATGCCATCTTTCTTTTTTTGTTCTATTTAGTTTGTAAATATGTCTACCGTGATTTTTGATACCTCCCATTTTATTGATTGATAGATGTCTTTTATTTTTTTTTATTTTTTATATATATATAAGTTTTTTGTTTTGTTTTGGGGGTTTTTGTGGTGTGGTTTTTTTATTTTTGATTGGATGTTTTTAGTTGGTAATTTTTTTATTTTTTGTAGGAATGAAGAAATTGCGAAATTAGTAATTAAACTATGATAATAAATAGTATTTAAAATAATTATTAAATTAATGTGTATTTTTTATATGTTAAGGAAGAGAGAATTATATTTTAATTTATACACTATGATTATTTGACATAATATGATATTGTGTAGAATATATAGAATAAATAATATTTATAAATAATGAGTTAATAATAATAATTAAGATCTTAAAAAATTTATAATAATTATAAAAAATAGAATATTAGATTCATATTCAAATTATATTATTTACATTAAAATTAAAAATTAATAAAACAATTTATTAATTTCAAAATATATAAAATTATAATTTCAAAAAATAGAACATGAACTTAAGCAGCCCTTTTCCTAAACAATTTTGCTATTTTAATCTTCTGTCCAAAGTTTATAAAAAAATGGGTTTACAGAAGAATTTTGGGTTTAATTTTATTTTTTAAAAAGAAGGACTTTTTCATTATAAATTGTGTTTAAAATATTATCGAAAACTTTTAAAGCTTTATCTTAATTTTTATTACTACTGGTGTAAGAACGTAAATTTTTTTTAAAATAATGTTATTATTCTTACTCAGTGCATAAACAATAGGCCAACATGTCTGCAACTACGTTTTTTTTCAACATAAGTATGTTATTTTGAAATTCATTTCTGAAATTTTCCAGATTTTTAGTGTTAAATGTAATTTTTTTGGGCTGTTAAATTTATTAGTTTTAATTTATACTTAAATTATTATTATTATTTGGTGTATTTAATAAAGAATTTTTGACACTACTTTAATTATTTTCAAGAATAGAGTTTTTTTATATAAAGGAATTGGATTCTGTTATATGAATATTTTCGACTGTGTCGAATTTTATTCTGTGCGGTGTTTAAATTATATTGTTATTTTATTGGAAACTGTTTTCGAAAGAAGCGGTTTTTTAACTGTTTTTTTATTTTCTTATATTTTATAAAGTTTTTGTGTAGGCTAAAATAAAATTTTTGTTGATTTCTTGCTTTTTTAGAACACTGGCTGACATTTTACAAAGGTCTATTTTATTGGCTATTGTAAAAGTAAGCATATTTTAAGCGGTTAAATGAGTTTCTTCGTAAAATTCTCTTTATATAGTTTTTTTAAGGTTAACAATTTATTCAAACGAAGAAGGTTTCGTAATGTCATAGAAAAAAATAAATGCATCTACACTTTTGTAAGAAAATTTTTATTATTGTAAAGTAGTTAGATTATTGTGAGAACCTTGTTATATTGTGATTAACTAGGAACTCATCATATCTCTGTGTAAAGATGAAATATCCCAAATTAAAATTTTTGCGTTTGGAAATTTATCAAGATAAGTAATTTTTTGTTAATGAGGTAAAGATAGATCTTTTTTTATTTAAAAATATTCTACTGCTATAGTTTCGACATATGATTGGATGAAATTACCACTTTTGATTTGGTATATAAATTGCGATTTTCCTGATTGATTTGCACCCAAAATTGCTATATTTATGTTTTGAAAGGATTTTGGAGGAACTTTGTTTGTTGGATTTTTCATTATGTTTAAATTTGTTACTATAAAAATAAAGATTAGAATATTTTATTTATTTTGTTTATTTTTTTTGTACTTTTAATTTTTTTTTAATTTTTATTTATAATTATAATTGATTTATGTAATTATATTGTGAATGTTAGAAAATATAAAAATATGGATGTTGTTAGTGAAAAAATTTATTCTTTTTAAATTTATTTATTTTATTTTAATTAATTGATTTCTAATTATAAGATATTGAATTTTTATTAAAAGTTCTTTTTTATTTGTGTTAATTTTCTATATGGAATTTTTTTTATATAAAATAAATTGTTTTAGAATTGTGTATAAAGTTTAAATTTATATAATTAATTTATTATTTTCCTTTCATTGCAAGCTAAACTAAGAGAGAAATGAATTATTTATAAACTGACTAAAAATTAAACATTTTTATAAATTTATAATAAATGACATTTAATAAGCTGTGAAGTTTACATCATAATCTTAATTTTTATTAAAAATTTACAAATTTACAAATTTATTTATATATTTTTTAATTAGGATTATATTTTTGATTTTATATTAATAAATTTTGATTTTTATAATTTATTCTTCTTAAATTTTATTTTAAATAAAAAAACACAAAAATGGCAGAGCAAGGTAGTAAATTAAGATAAGATTTTACAGAATAGCAAAATTTACAGCATTAATAATAGCTAATACAATAAAAGGCGGACAGTATTTAAAATCCTGGAGTTTTTTCTCAAAATTTTAAAAATAAAAATAGGTATTAATTCGACAATAACAATGTCGATGAAAATGATTAGCTTATAACAAACCAGCCTTTAGAAATTCAATAAAAAGAATTAATGAAAGCTTTTATAAAAAATGACTAGAAATACATATATGAGTTTGATAAAGAGAGTTTAAATTACAGAGAAAAAAAATTGATTTAACCTGTGGGACAACTGGCTTTTGCCTCTTTATTGTTTTTAGGTTCTAGTAATTTTTTGTTTTATAAATTAATAGCTAGAAATCCTTAGTTTGAATATGCAGTGAAATTGGGGATGTTTTGTTTTTTTAATTTGGTGCCTTAGAGTTATTTTTATTATAAAGCTAACTAAGCTTATAATAATACTTAAGAGTATTTGTTTAATAAGTATTTGAAAGAAAGTCATAATTGAATATAAAAAAATTATAATATAAAAAAAATAGTTAAAGAAAAATGTTGTTATTGTGATAGTATTAATATATAATTTTTTAATATTTAAGAGAAAAAAAATTTTATTTTATATTTATAGTCTTTATAATTATTTTATTTATTTAATTGTGGTAGTAGCTTTATTAAATATAAGTAGATATTAAAATGAAAAAAAATTTCTATATATTATATGTTTAAAATATAAAAATATAGAGTTTAATTGGCGTATTAAAAATTTTTAAATTATTTTGATGGTCTTTTTAATATTAAATTGAATTTTTTATATTTTTTAATTTTTTTTATGAAAAGTCTTATGGTTGTTTAAAAAAATATAAGGAAAAAAGACGAAGGCATCATTAATTCTTAATTTATTTATTAAATTAAGGCTATAATAAAATGCAAATTTAATTTGTTATTGAACTCAAAATTTTGTAAATATTTTTCTTCAGATTATCGTGAATTTCATTATTATATTATAATAGGAGATATATAAATACTGCATTAAAAATTATGAAATTGTACTATTATTAATATATTAATCAGGTTACAAATTCGAAGTATTATTTTAAAATTTATTTGAACTTTACAAAATAATCATTTTTAATTGTTATCGTTATTTTATATTATTTTTTCTAGTTATTAATTTGGAATTGTTCTGTTTTTTTTTCTCACTCTTCTTCTTCTTTTAAAACAACTGGGTAAATAATTTTGAAAGCTTCAGTAATTCTTTAGTGACATTTAACTACAGCGTTGGAGTCAGGTCCATTTTTAGATTATTTAGAAAGGTTTTTATAACAAATTCTGTATAATTCATTTACTGCAAAATTATTGAATTATTACAATCCGACTTGGCTTTCTTCTTCAGACATTTTTATGATTTTTTTTTTGATGAATTTTTTTTGCTACTAATATTTATATATGATAATTGTTTTTCGCTTTTTTTAATATTACTAGATTGATTATGATTGTAAAAAATAATAAAATAAATTAAAAAATTATAATTGATATTATTAAGGTTTATTTAGGGTTTATTAATATGAATATTAATATTACATTGAAAATTTATATGTTTTTCAAACATTTGTTAAATTAAGTAAATAAAATGCAAAGAAAAATTAAAAAAATTAC
This sequence comes from Pseudocohnilembus persalinus, assembly GCA_001447515.1. Taxonomy (NCBI): domain Eukaryota; phylum Ciliophora; class Oligohymenophorea; order Philasterida; family Pseudocohnilembidae; genus Pseudocohnilembus; species Pseudocohnilembus persalinus. The sequence goes on from LDAU01000192.1 coordinate 104,137, forward strand.
ATCAAAGAAAATAAAAATAATGATTGAAACCTTTAATAAAAAAATGAATAAAAAACTATATTTAGTATAATTTAAATAAAATTCTTAAGATAAATAAATGCTCTAGGAAAATGAATTTTAAAGATAATCACATTTAGTCAATTATAATTAGCTAAAATATAAAATTATATAAATAAAATTTTCATAAAATAGTAGAATCTTTTATTAAAATAAATAAATCAAATAGAATCTTATTATTGAATTTGATAGAATAATATAAAATTTTTTAGAAAATTTATTTAAATATTAATTATATATATAATTATTTATTTATTTTTAATATTTTATTCATTATACACATTTTACATTTTACTAATTTAGTTTTTTGCATATTTTTATTTCTGAAACATATAAATTTATTAGTTTTGTATCAATTATATTATTTATATCATTGATATTTTTATTTATTTTTTAAATTTCTAGAAAAAATGAAAATTTTTCATTATTTTTTATCAAAGTAAAAATAAAGTAAAGCTCCAATTAAAATTAAAATTAAGATTGAAATTCCAGCAATAAAATAATTACTATATTTTCCATTAAAAAGACCTATATTTTGATTATTTGTTTGATTTTAATTATATAATTTTATCGATATTTCTTCTTGATTAATATTAGAGTTATATTAATTTTTTTAATAATTATCATCATAGTTTAACTAACTACCATTTTTTTATTAAATAAATTTATCGCTTAATATTTAACTATTATCATTCATTTAAGTATTATTTTAAGGACTTTATTGCTATTACTATTATTATTGTTATTATTGTTGATATTATTAAGTATAATTTTAGGGGGAATTTACATTTTTTTGACTTTAAATATTTTTATTACTATTATAAGTATTTTATTATTATTAGATGATTTTGTTATTATTAGTATTTACTTATTAATTATCTAATTGGCTTTTTGATAAATTTTATTATGATGATTATTATTTTTAATTTGGATTATTTTAATTTTAATAAACTTGTTGCTATTAAGAATCTTACTTTATATTTATATTATTACTGTTAGAATTTCTTTACGAACTGTTGTTTGCAAATTGTGAAGCAATTTATTTTTACATTTATGAGTTCATTTGAAAAGAAGCTCTTGATTATTAAAATAATTATTATTCTTTTAATAATCTTATGACTTCAGGGTCTTTTTAATTCTTTGTATTTAAGTGGTCATTTTCAAGTAATTTCAAAGGAATATCTTAGTTTAATTTCAAATCTATTGTTTAAACGGAATTTAGGGTAGAAGTTAAATCTCCTTAAAAATTTTCGTCCATATCATAAGAAATCATTAAATCTTTTGGTTACATTCCAAGTCTTGAATATAAATCAGTATGCACATCAAAATACTTAGGTACTGATATGACCATATTTTATAATTATTTTTTTAATCTTAAAGCGCTTTATTTGGAATACTTTGGATGTGACAGTAGTAAAAATGCACATGAGGTATTTTGATCATAAGTACAGTACCAGGTACCATAACTTGTGTTGATTTTTTAAAATTCTTTTTTTTCTTCAAAATTAATTTCCGAGAGCATTCTGATTAGTCTTTACATTTCATGAGTGTATTCTTATTTATATTTTTAATTTAATAACTCAAGAAATAATATTGCCTCTTAAAAAAGATTGACAACTCCAAAACATTTAACTCTGTATATTAAAAAAATTATCTAAATTATCAAAATAATTAAAAATAAGTAATGGTTTTATATTTATAAAATAAATGCTAATAACTATTATATTTCATACTATTATATTTTCAGTAGATGAACTTTTTTATATATGTTTAAATTTATGGTTATTTTTTTGTGAATGAAATAAGAGTGAGTGCAAACAAAAAAATTAAGTATGTATATAATATTTACCTATTCATAATGATAACTATATGATTGTTTTTATTTTTTTGGGCTTATTTATTTTAATACTTTTAAAAATTATTTGGAATAAAAATTTGTTTTATTTTAGTTGTAATTTTTAATTTTTGAATTTTTATAGTTTGGTTATATATGATTATTATTTATTTATTAAGATTATAAATAATATTAATATCATTATAATAAAATTTAATTTTCAATTGTTAAAAATGAAAATACACTATAATAAAAGTATATGGGTGTATTTATATGTGCCAATATGCATATATTTTATATTTTTACAAAAATTATAATAAAAATATTTTAATAAAATAAAATAAAAATGTTTTATATAATAAATTGAATTTATTATATGCTTTTTCTATAGTTTTTATATTTTGTAAAATTAATAAAGTTTAATTAAATATAAGAAATAAGTAAATTAAACATATATTACAAACAATTTTTAAATCTTAAAGTGATACTTAAAAATAAATAATATTAGCCGAAAGTAGATTTGTCTAATAATTGAATATTATAAAAAAAAAATTATAAACATTATACAATTATAAAAAATACAAAATGATTTTCATATTATTTTTTAATATTTGCAAAAAACTAAATTTATGACATATAAGATAGTATTTCAAATCTATAATTAAATTATATATAAAAAAACAAATTTAAAAATTTATTTTTGACCTTATATTGATAATTCAATTATAATTTTTATTTAAAGGAAATAAAAAATTAACATTAAAATTATATTTAAAAATAAAAGCTTATATTTATTAATTTAAAAACGTAAATTTTATTGGAATGTATAATTAAATTAATGAAATGGAAATAAAATTCTTTTTATTTTAATATAATATTACCCAAATTTTGCATTATTTTACCTTAAAATTTATGTAAAATAAAACCGATATTTGTATATTATAATTTGAAGTATTTAAATATATTTTTCAAGATATAAATTTTATAAAAAGCTTATGTTATTTGAAATTTCCAGTAATATTATTGAAATTGTGACTTAATTCTTTATATTAATAAATTATATTTATACTTTTCAAATAAATGATTAAAATATTTATAATTTTTATATTCTTAAATAAATCAAATTAAACTAAATATGGTTATAATATATTATAATAAATATAATAGCCATAAAAATATCAATAAATAATTGTTTATAACATAGTTTCTATTCATTTTAAATAGAGAATAAAATATTATATTAGTAAGATTATATCAAAGATTAAGAAATTAAAATTAATATAAAATATATCACAATTTTATATTTATTTTTATATCACAAAAATTATTTCGATTATTAGTGTTATGTTCTTAATAAAATCCGTTTTTTAGAATATTAAGTTAAATTCTGTATTCATATTAATTAGAATTAATGCATTGTAAAAGCCTATTTTATATTTAAAAATTATATTTTAGTAATAGGTTATTTTTATATTTTTATTAAATTAAAAATATTAAGAATAAAAGATGCTATAATATATATTTTAAGAAATCGTATAATTATGGCTTAATTGATCTATAAATAAAAATATAAGCGATTAGACAAATTTAAAATTATTGAATAAATTTCTAATGTTTATTAAAAAAGCTAGTAAAAATGGATTAAAAAATTAAAAATTTAAATTATAAATATCAAATTTACATTTTTAAAGTTGTATGGAATTAAAATGTTACAAAAATTAAAATTTAAAAATAAATTTATAATCTGATTTATATTATGAGGTTCAAAATATAAATGAAGCAATAAATAAGTTTATTATTTATAATCAATATAAATTTTAATTATATAATAATAGGCTTAAAATATGTATTAGTTAAAATATTTATTTACTAGGTTATTATTTTAAACAAATATTTTTATTTATAATTTTTTTGTTTTTAAGTGTTTTTTTTAAAAAAATTTAGACATTTTAAATTTAATTTTACACATTATAAATATAAATAAAAAATAAAAAATTAATTTTATATGCAATAAACATAATAAAACGTATATTAAATACAAATGTAATATATATGAATTTTTTTTATTATATTTCTTATATTTAACCAATTTTTATATATTAATTTTTTGGTTTAATTAACTATAATCATATAATATGGTTGTAAAATATAAGTTAATATCATATAAATTCTATTTATTTTAATAAAATAAATAAATTAATTTTAATGACTTCATATTATAATATACGTAAATATTATAATATACTTTAAAATAGAAATTTTTTTATTTTGTGCAATTATTCAAGTAAAAAATCAGCCTATGTTATAATTAATGCACATATAAAATTTATTTTCTAATTGAAATTTATCCGATTATGTAAATGTAAAAAAATTCAACGAATATAAAAATCATTAATATCAAAAAAATCTATTTTAAGCTGAATAAAAAATCTTTTTATTATAGAGTCATTCCTTATTTATGAAAATACTGTAATTTTTAAATGTAATTTATATACTCATTAAATTTTATAATTAATTTTTATTTAGTATAAATTTATTCATAAATATTGACTTCTAATACTCAGTAAAAGATATAGTAATAAGAATCTATCTAGTCATTAAGATAATTTTAGATGTTTATTATAATAATTGTATTGATTTATATAATTAAAATTAAATAGCAATGGTTCCAATTGTATACGAATTGTAAATTAGTATTTTAGATTATCTTTTCATAAAAATTATGTTCTTTTAAAAGTGAAATTATAAATTTGTGATTTTAATTGCATTTACATATATAAATATTCTACAAAATTTAAAATTGTAAATTATAATTTTAGATGAAAATAATCATAAAATAATAATTATATTTTAAATTTAAATTTTTTAAATTATTTTTATTAAAAATATTGGATATTTACAGAGTAGATTTTAAAAATTAAATTTATTTTTTAATTTAATAATATAAATTGGGAATTAGAATTTAAGTGATTAATTGTTTTTAATACACTTTATTGTAAAATTTATCATTTTTCGACCATATATGTATTATATATAAAATATCTGTATATTGGTAATTCAATTAAATAAATTATGATTTTTTGTGTTTTTATAATCGAAAATATTTATTATTAGATAATTAAAGCTATTAGCTTATAAATGGAGCCTAATTTATAATTAATTATATATATTATAATTTTATTGTGCTATTCTTAAAAAGCTTCAAATTTGTTATTGATAATAAAATTAATAAATTACCAATAAAAATACTAAAAAAATAAAAATTAATAAAAAATAATAAAAAAACAATAAAATTTAATATATATTAAAAAGGAAAATAATATTGAATTAATTACATGTAATTTTACAAACTAAAGCAAAAGCAGTGGCTAGTTCTGCTATTAATACTGGGTATTTTAACTTTTAGTGTAAATACTTAGGTTATTGATGCTGAGTGTAATGATAGTAAAGAGAAAAATGATACTTTGAACTCAGTAGATTCTCAGGAAATTGATTAATAATAATAATTAATTGAGAATGAAAATAGTATTAGAAATTTATAAACGGACCCGTACGCTATGTATAACTATCATTCAGGGGAAATAAGATTTTAAACTATTAGATGTTTTGAAAAAGCTAGCGAATTTCCCGCTCTTCGTTGTGTTCCTTATTCATCACAAAAAATTGAGGTAAAAAATTAAGTATATATTTGGGAAAAAATTTTAATAATATATGTGGATATTTATGTTTTTTAAAAAAATTATATAAATTTTAAAATAATAAATGTTTACCTTGTTGTTTAGTATTTTAATAATTAAAATAGGTTAAAAAATATTATAAATTTAATTTTGTTGTTTTTTTTAATTATTTTTTACTATTTTATTGATAAGAACAATATTAGAATAAGAATTACATTATAAAGTTTTGATTAAATATACAGTAATTTTTTTTCATTTTTTTTGTATTCTATATAATTGTTAATTAATAAAATTTATGATATAATTATATTTATATAAATCAGTCATATTTTATAAATATTGGTATCTGATATTTGATAAGAATAAATTGATTTTTATTTTTTGTTATAAAAATAAGATTTTCTATTATGAAATTTCTATTGTGATTTAATTTTTTAGGACTATATTATGAGATTATTGAATGTGGTATTTAAATCAATTAACGATCATTTAGAAGTTATTTATGGATTTAACGATTTAATTGACTTAGGTTAAACTAATTAGGCCAAGGCTTGTGAAGTTGCATTAGCATATTATTAAAATGTTTACATAAGTGGATATTTGAGAAGTAAAGATAAAACAGACTGGTATAATAAAGATATAGTAATATTTATTGCAAATGTTGCTTCTAATTAAATAGATTATGGATACGAATTTGGATTATAGGGATGTTTATCTTAAGGAATTCGATAATAAGCAGATAACGTATGATTTTAACTTTTTTAATAAATGATTTTTTTTTATTATATTATAAAATATATTAGGTACCTTAAAGAATATATGTTGCCTCAATGTATGTTTTAGAAAAATATATGTAACTTTGGACTGTAAAAATAAATTTATAAGAAAAAAATATAAAATTAAAAAGTTATAATATCAAATTTATTAGTAAAAAAAAACTTTATAATTTTTTAATTAAAATAAAGGATGAAGATTTTGAGGATAATATTAGATTTGACTAAAATTTATAAAAAATCTTTGGTTAATTTTTGAGTATTTTGAATCCTATTGCAGGACATGGGTTTAGAGAACTTTTTGTAGTTGATTCAGATTACCTTTTTCCCAACAATGACCCTTAGGCATTTTTATTTTTAAATAATATAGGTAAATTTGATCAAAGTCAATATTATAGAGTATATAATTTTGCAGAAGAACTTGACAATGTTACTTAGACCGTGCCAGCTTCTCAGCCTATTTTAACTACCAGACATGCCGTAGATTTTGCCAGAGAATTTTTTGGTAAAAAAAAATTCAATTTTTGTTATAAAAAAACTTCGATTTAAAAAAATTTCTTGAATTAATTAAAAAAATAGATAAAAATTAGTTAAAAAATTAATAAAAAAATTAGTCAAAAAAAAATATTTAAAAAAGTTTTTCTAAAATGAATAAAAAAGTTAGCTAAAAAAATAAATTAATAAGTTAATTAGTTAAAAATAAATAGAAAAAATAATTTATTATTAATAAAATAATTTTTTTTTTTTTTTCATTTTTTTAGGAGTTTAAGATTTGCCAGGTTTGGTTTTCGAAAGTGAATATTTGAATCCTAAAAACTGGGATTATAACTCATTTTCTTAGTTTTATATGGATTTCAGAATTTTATACGAAGGAGACGGGTTTTTATATAAGGGTCCCAGAGAATTTTAGAAGACTTGGGTTTATAACGACGTACTTGCTAATGTAAAAGGCGACGTTAGTTTGAGAACTGAGTTGGTAAGACCTACTGAATTTTACTGGAAATTTGTAACTAAAACTGGGTTTAATTATAGGTTAAAGGAGAATGTTTAGATGGAGCCTTTGAAATGGGTTTCTAGAAATGTCGGAGACAGGAGCTACTTTTTTGGAACTGACAGGTCTAATTTTAGCAAATGGTTTGGAGAAAAAGATGTTTAGTGTACTTATTTTAGAGACGGGATTGGAAAAAGAGGAACTTAGTAATTTATTAAGGACCACGATTAATTGATAATGCCAATTCTTTCAAGGTGAAAAAAAAAATATAATAAAAATGAATAAAATTTTAAAATAATTCATTAATTAAATAAATAAGCATGTAAATATTAATTTTTTTTTTCAATTTTTAAGATCCTGTTCAAATCCCAAGAATTTAGCCGCAGGAGACGTGGAGCTTGGAAATGAGTTTGGATACAACAGTAAATGTTTCGACAGTAACGTAATTTAAACTGGAAGCGGAGCAGTTTCCGAGTACGGAGACTACAGATGTCACACTTTTAGATGCGACGCTTAAAATAACGTGAATATTTATATCGGGGACAATTATTACCCTTGTTCGAACGGCATTTGTGCTGTTTCTGGAAATGGCTATGAAGGAACTGTTGCTTTGCCTGATGATGTGTAGGGACTTTGTAAGGACTGGCCTAGAACTTGTCCTGAATATTGTTCTTAGCACGGATATTGTGAAAATAATGTGTGTCACTGTTTGGATGGAAGGTATTGTTCTTCAAATTTTTACTATATAATTGTTATTTAATTTTCTTAATGTTATTAAATTTTCATGAATAATTGTTTTTTTCAATTTTTTTAAATAATTTTTTTTTCAATTTACTTGAATTATTGATTTTATTTTAGATTTATTTATTTTAAGTTTATTTTATATTTATGTATTTATATATTTTATTCTTTTTTTAGAGCTGGAGTTGGTTGCGAAATTGAATGTGATTATATTGCTGTTGATGGTGTTTGTGTTAATACTAATACTTGTCCTGAAGGTATGGAATGGTACGAATACAGTAGATCTTGTGTGACTCCTTATGAATTTGAGAAGGGTTGTGAAATTGGAGAATATATTTAAAATGGAGAATGTGTATAGACCTGTTCTGCCGGTTATTACGCAGTTGAAGAAGGTAATAAAAAAAAAATATTTTAATAAAATATCTAAAAAAATATAAAATATAATATTAATAATTTTATAGATTAAACCTGTTAACCCTGTGATAGTACTTGTGCAACCTGTACTATAAGTGCTGAAAACTGTTTAACCTGTGCCTCTGGTTATGAATTGGGAGGAAACTTGTGTAAATTATGTGAAGAATGGCTTCCTAATTGTGAAAATTGTAGCTCTTATAATACTTGCGCCACTTGTTCAGAAGGTTACTTTTTAACTGCAAACGGAGATTGTGCTTAATGTAACCCAGAATGTGCTACTTGTTCTAGTGAAAATATTTGCTTAACTTGCAGTAATTAAAACGAATTAGTAGGATCCAATGGAGTCTGTTAAACCTGCGCTGAATGGAAAGGAGCCAGTTGTGAGTCTTGTTCCGATTTTGATACTTGTACTTAATGGTAAAATACAAGCTAAAAAATTAAATTTATTAAATAAAAAAATAATATATATATGTATTAAAATATTAAAATATAAAATTTAAATCATAAAAATCTTTAAAAAAGAATTATTCATAGTTATAAAGTATCAACTAATTTTAACATAAATCCTTAAAAATAAATTAAAATCTATATAAAATAAAATTATAGAAAAATTAAAATTAACTCTATAAAAAAATGAAATCAATTAAATCTATAAAAAATAAAAAAAAATCTATATAAACCAAAAACTATAAAAACTAAACTAATTTTTAATTAAAAAAGCGCCGAAGGTTTCTATTTACAAGGAGGAAGCTGTTACGAATGCGTTGCGCCCTGCGCCACCTGCGACTCCGAAAGCAACTGTTTAAGCTGCATCCAAGGAGAAAACAGAGAAGACGCCAGTTTAGACTGTATTTGTGAGTCCGGATTTTTCGAAAATTCAGGCGTTTGTTCTTCTTGTCAATATCCCTGCGGAACTTGTTCTGACAGCGAAACCTGTTTGAGTTGCAGTACTGTTGAGGGCAGAGGAAGCGCCCCTGACTGTTTGTGTTTGGAAGGGTTCTTTGATAACTAATAAGCTTGTGTTGAGTGCAGTTTCCCTTGTGAGAATTGTCTTGCGGAAAATGAGTGTTTGAGCTGCGCTGCAGGGGAAAATAGAGAAGGAGTGGACTAGAATTGCTAGTGTGTTTAGGGATTTACTGATGTGGATTAGGTCTGTTAAGAGTGTGAATATCCGTGCGCTTAGTGTGAGGGCAGTGTTGGGAATTGTACTGTTTGTGTTAATAGTGAGAATAGAACCTCTGATTGTAATTGTTAGGACGCTTTTTATGATGATGGAGCGGAGTGTAAAGCTTGTGTTGCTCCTTGTTAACTTTGTAATTCTGCTGATTCTTGTGTTACTTGTTTAAGTGGATATAAATTAGGAGGAGATCAGTGTAAAACTTGTTCTGAATGGCTAGATAATTGTTCAGCTTGTTCTAATTATTAAACTTGTATCACTTGTGATAGTGGATACTATTTGTAAAATGGATAGGTAATTAATTAATTAATTAAATAAAAAATTTGATTTAATAAATTGAAATTAATTAAAACTTACTTTAGTGCTATTAATGTGTTGAACCTTGTGTTGATTGTACTTCCGAAACTACTTGTTCTACTTGTATTGACGGATATTTCTTCAAAGGTGGAGAATGTAAAACTTGTGAAAACTGGATTCCTGGATGTTAAACTTGTGTATCCGCAAATTCTTGTGCCGTTTGTACCGACGGAAATTACCAAAACGAATAATAAACTTGTTCTCCCTGTAGTGAAGAATGCGCCACCTGCGAAAATTCCTAATAATGTACAACCTGTGCAAGCGGTTATTTTTCCAACTACTCCGACGAACAATTCCAAATTTTGGAGTCCTGTTTGGCCTCCTGTCCCGACGGAAAATACGAAGATACCTAAAATTAAAGATGTTCTATTTGTAACGAGTCCTGTTTGACCTGTTCTGGCGGGCAAGATACTGACTGTACTTCCTGTGTTACTGGAACATATTTACTAAATTAAGAATGTTTGGCCACCTGTCCAAACACCTACTACAACGACACAGAAACAAATACCTGTTAAGAATGCGACGCCAGTTGCGGACAGTTAGGCTGCAACGAGGCGGGCGAAGCTGGCTGCAAAATTTGTCCTGAAATTGACTAGAATTTCCCTTATTTTTACGAAGGGGGCTGTGTTGCTGAGTGTCCTGAGGGGACCTATGTTTCTGAGGTTGACGGGTATACTTGTGAAGAGTGTTATTTGTCTTGTAGGGCTTGTGTTGGGGGGAGCGATACTGACTGTACTGCTTGTGATAATTAGAGTGTTGTATATTATTTTATAGAGGAAAATGGGTAGTGTGTTACTGACTGTATTTAGGCGGGGTATTCTTATTAGAATGAAGAAGAATTGATTTGTGAGAATTGTAATGGGTGTTTGACTTGTTCGGGGGATATTACTTATTGTACTTCTTGTGAGAGTGGATCTTATTTGTATGAAAATACCTGTATTGAGGTTTGTCCTGCTGGTTATTATGGAAATACTGAGGCTAATGAGTGTGTGGCTTGTAGTTAAGAGTGCGCTACTTGTGCTAATGATTAGATTTGCTATAGTTGTGTTTCTGGATATTATTATTTCCCTGCTGAAAATTAATGTTTAGCTTACCTTCCTTCTGGTACCTATTTGGACAATAATAATGAAATATAATACTGTGAAGAAATTTGCGCTGAATGTAGTGATGGGTCCACTTGTACTAGTTGTAAAGATAATTTAGCTTTATTTGAAGGAGACTGTTTGACGGCTTGTCCTACCAAGACTTACTTGGACACTGTTAATATGGAATGTTTATACTGTAACTAATAATGTTAAGAGTGTGACAATAATAATACTGATTTCTGTACTGAATGTGCCAATGGATATTACGAATTTTACGACGAAAACAACAATTTATTATGTTTACAAACTTGTCCTTCCACTTATTTCGCAAAAGACACTTATTCTAACGGCGAATTAATTTCCCAGCAATGTATAAAATGTAGTTCAAGTATAGCTCACTGCGATTTATGCGAAAACGAAGACACTTGTTCCAGTTGTAAATAAGAAACAAACACAAAATATTTCTTAACACCCGACCAAAGTCAATGTGTACTTGCCAACCAGTGTGGAACAGGCTATTATCCCAACACTTCAACCTATACCTGCGAAGAATGTAACCCAGCCTGCGCCTCCTGTACGGGCGGGCAAATAAGCGACTGTTAATCTTGTAATAGCGGATTTTATTTGGCTTATTAGAGTACTTGTGTGAGCGTTTGTCCTGACGGCTACTATGAAGAAGAAGAGTACTTAATTTGTAATAATTGTAGTTCTAACTGTAAAAATTGCGACGGCGCTGCTGACTACTGTACTTCTTGTTATGATAACACTTATTTATTGAATAACTAGTGCGTTTAGGAATGTGGGGACGGCCTTTATGAGGATTCTGACAGTAATAGTTGCTAAATTTGTGATGAGACCTGTTTGACCTGTGGAGGGGGAGAAAATAGTGACTGTGAGAGTTGTCCTGATGGCAGATTTTATTTTAGTGGGTACTGTTTGAACGACTGTGGAGAGGGAAGATACGCTGATGTTGAAACTTAGACTTGTATGGACTGTTTGAGCTCTTGTAATACTTGTACTAGTTACACTTATTGTACTAGTTGTAATTATCCTTATAGTCTATAGAATGGAAATTGCGTTAATTCTTGGTGCACGCCTGGTTCTTGGTCTAGTTAGTACTGTAATGAAGATTGTACGGAGAATTGTGAAACTTGTTATGGGGTTTTCAGTAGTAATTGTTTGAGTTGTAGTGAAGGTTATTATTTACATAATAATTATTGTGTTGCTACTTGTCCTGCTTCCCATTATGAAGATGAAGGTACTTAATCTTGCTAAGAATGTTCTACTAATTGTGCTTAATGCAGCAGTATTTCTAGTTGTACTGGATGTGTAGCTGGATACTTTTTGAATAGCAATAATAAATGTGTATTAAATTGTGCTGATGGAACTTATGCGGATGTTTCTACTGGAAAATGTGAAGTTTGTAGTTCTGACTGTAAAAATTGTTCAACTATACCTAGTTAGTGTACTTCTTGTAATCAAGGTACTTATTTATCTGGACAAGAATGTGTCACTGAATGTCCTTCTGGATCTTATGGAGGAAGTGGAGAGTGCTTGAATTGTTCAACTTAATGTGTTGAATGTAAGGTCAATGCCGATAATTGTACAGAATGTCCTAATGGAACTTATTTATTAGCTTCTACCACTGAATTTAATCAATGTTTAGCCTCTTGTCCTGATGGTAAATTTAAATTTAAAATATCCTAATTTAGAATGTCTTAATTTAGATTATCTTAAATTAGAATGTCTTAATTTAGATAATATCTTAATTTAATTTATCTTTATTTAAAATATCTTAATTTAGATAATATCTTAATTTAGATAATATCTTAATTTATAATATCTTAATTTAGATAATATTTTAACTTAGATTATCTTAATTTAGATAATATCTTAATTTATATTATCTTAATTAAGTTAATATCTTATTTTAAATTATTTTAATTTATATTATCTTAATTAAGATAATATCTTAATTTACTCTATTTAAAATTAATACAATTTAATTAATATAACTTAATTATTAAAATTTTTTAAGGATACTATTAAGATTCTTCAATCAATGAGTGTAAAGCTTGTGCAACTGGATGTCTTACCTGCGAAGCCGAAACTGGAACGTGTTTAACTTGTGCCTCTGGTTATTTATTAGAATAAGGAACTTGTACCCCTGGTTGTTAATCTGGTTACTATTTAGAAAATTAAAGTTGTAAATTATGTCCTGCAACTTGTACTGAGTGCGAATCTGCCTCAGTTTGCAGCAGTTGTAGCCACGGATATGTGCTAGTAAGAGATTTTTGCAGAGCTGAATGTGACAGCGGCACTTACAGAGACTAAGAAAGTTTGGAATGCGTTGAGTGTGAAGGAAATTGCTCTTAATGTACTGCTTAATCTTGTTAGGAATGTAGTAATTGGACTTATTTGTTCTAGGGAGAATGTGTTTGGAATTGTCCTTATTATTCTTCTGTTTATGCGGTTTAGGTCGGAGCTGTTGGAAATTATTGTGCTCCTTGTGACAATGCTTGTTAGTATTGCTATACTGGTGGAAGTGATCACTGTGATTAATGTGCTAATGGGTACTATAGAATTTAAGGTACTACTAGTTGTGTTTAAACTTGTCCTGATGGCTATTATGGAGTTTCTTATGGAAATTCTAATAATTAGTGTGTTTAATGTGACTCTAAATGTCTTACTTGTGAGGGATATAGAAATTAATGTACTTCTTGTGAAGATGGTATGTACTTGAGTGGAAATAATTGTGTCTAAGATAATAAATGTCCTAATAAGACTTATCCTGATTCTAGCACCAATACTTGTTCAAGTTGTGATTCTAGCTGTAAAACTTGGTAAAAAATCTAAAATAAATTTTTATTATAAAATTATTTAAATAATTATATTTTAATTTTAAAGTGATGGAAGCTCAAATGGCGAATGTACTAGTTGTTACTCGAACAAAATTTTGGTTAATGGAGAGTGTATAGACCACTGTGAAGACGGAAAATATTATAATGAAAGCAAATAAAAATGTGAAAATTGTTCAAACGAATGTGAAAATTGTAGATACGACAAAGATTACTGTGTTTCTTGTCCCAACGGTTCTTACTTAGTTTAAAAATCGCACACTTGTTCAAGTACAGCCCCCGACGGCTACTACATCGACGGAACAGTTTTAAAAGAGTGTTCAGATTTATGTGAAACCTGTTCAGGCAGCGCAGAAAACTGCACCAGCTGCGACGAAAACGAAACTTACTTAGAAAATGGAAGTTGTATTTGCCACGAAGGAACTTATTTAAGCTACAGTTGCCGAGGAAAAGCTTAATGTTTAAAATACTGTCCCTACAAATACTATAAAGACGAAGAAAGCAACACCTGTGAAAAATGCTCTGAAGGTTGTAAAAAATGCGACGAAAACGGTTGTTAACAGTGCGGAGCTTACCAAAGCCTTTCAGAGGACGGAAAAAGCTGTATTTGCGCTGATTATATGTACATGTACCACGGCAGTTGCTACTGGTCCTGTCCCTACGGGTACTATGCTGATAGCGAGAACAGAAGCTGCGAAGCTTGTAGTGAGGGCTGCTTAGGCTGTGGAGGAGAAGGACAGTGTTGGGGATGTAAATTCGGGTATGTTTTGCATTAGGGGTACTGTGTGAAGTATGATTAGTGTCCTGAGGGGTATTGGGCTGGCGTTTTTAGCTATGCTTGTTAGGCTTGTGGGGATGAGTGTTAGGATTGTGAGAATTGTTATAGTTGTTCTAGTTGTAAGGATGGGTATTTCATGAATTCTGCGGGTAAGTGTGTGGCTGGGTGTGCTGATGGGTATTTTGAAAATTAGGAGAGTAATAGTTGTGATAGGTGTATGGATAATTGTTAGGATTGTGAAGAATAGTAGAGTTGTTTGTTGTGTGGAAATGGGTATTATTTGGATGATGGAATTTGTGTTTAGAGTTGTCCTAGTGGAACCTGGAAAAATGTTAATGGAAAAACTTGTGAAGACTGTTAAGATGGATGTTTGGACTGTATTTCCGATTCTTAATGCTCAAATTGTGACACTGGATATGTTTTAATTAATAATGCTTGTCACTCTGTTTGCTAAAATAACTAATACAGAGATTAAAATTTAGAATGCTAAGATTGTGACTAAACTTGTGCTTCTTGTTAAGATAGTGCTAATTATTGTTTGACTTGTGCCAGTGGATATGTATTGAATCTAGACAATACTTGTTAAGCCTCTTGTTAAGACGGCTCTTATTTAGTAGCTTAAACCACTTTTAATTCCGCTTATTGTTAAGAATGTGATGTAAGTTGTGCTACTTGTTATGGAAGCAGTAACAGTGAATGTTACACTTGTGAAACTGGATACAACAAATTTGGATCTAATTAATGTTTATAGAACTGCCCTACTGGGTATGTAGCTGTTAATGGAGTTTGTACTGCTTGTCAAAGCCCATGTAAAACTTGTTCTTCTACAGTTGATACTTGTAACAGCTGTTAGACTGGATACTATTTGTATAAGAATTAATGTGTATCAACTTGTCCCTCTAAAACTTTCTTGAATGAATAAAACTAAATTTGCTAAGATTGTCACTCTAGTTGTAAATCCTGCTATGGTTCTAGTTAATACTAATGTAACACTTGTGTTACAGGATATTATTATATTGATTCTATGGATGCCTGTGTAGACGATTGTCCTACCGGTATAAATAAATTAAATTTGTCAAATTAAATTTAAAATAAAAAAATTAAAGTATATTTTAATTAATTAAATCTAATATAATTCTTTAAAAAAGGATACTATGAAAACACCACCTCACATATTTGCAGTGTTTGTCCCGATTCCTGTAAATTATGTACTGGAGCCAACACTTGTTAATCTTGTAAAGAAAATTATTTCTTAAGCAACGGTTTATGTTTAGAAACTTGTCCCGTCGGACAATACGGAAATTAGAACACTCACAATTGCGAAGACTGTAACAGTGCCTGTAAAACCTGTTACGGGCCCGGACAAACAGCTTGTTACAGCTGCGAAGACGGCTACTAACAAACAGGAAGTATTTGTACAATCGGTTGTCCCAACAGATATTTCTTAAACGAACAAGAAGAATGTTAAGCCTGCAGTTAAGACTGTTAAAACTGCGAAAATAGCGAAAATAACTGCACAACCTGCGAATTAGGACTCTATTTATACCAAAACTAGTGCTACGACTACTGTCCCGAAAAAACCTACGCTAACAGAGAAGAAAGCGAATGTGTTGACTGCAGTTAGAATTGCCTTATTTGTTAAGAATCTGGTTGTATTTCTTGTGTGAGCGGATTTGCACTTAATTAAAACGGATAATGTGCTGAGTTAAACTGCGGTGAAGGAGAGTATGCTGACACTAACAGTTGTGAAAATTGTATTAATTAGTGTAAAATTTGTGAAGATGGAAGCAGTTGTACAGAATGTTATGAAGGATATTTGACTTATTAAAGTACTTGTTATGCTTAAGATACTGTTATTGATGGGTATTATCCTGATTTGGAATAGGGGGCCTTTTTAGAGTGTCCTGGAAGCTGTACTAGCTGTACTAGCTAGTATAATTGTACTGCTTGCTCTGATGGACTAGAGGTTTATGATGGGGCTTGTGTTAGTGAGTGTGCTAGTGGACAGTTTAGAAATTAACTGGGAGTTTGTGAGAGTTGTGATGTTGGGTGTAGTTCTTGTTATGGAGCTTCTAATACTTAGTGTGAAAGTTGTGCTAGTGGGTATGTTTAGTTGGAAGTCAGTTCTTGCGTTTAGAGTTGTCCTAGTGGATATTATTAATATTAAAATGAAGATTTGGTACATGTTTGTGGAAATTGTGATGAAAATTGTTTGTCTTGTTCTGCAGAAGCTAGCTATTGTACTGATTGTGATAGTGGTAAATATATGTTAAATAATGTTTGTTATTAAGATTGTCCTACTGGATATTATGGAAATTCATCTACTTAATAATGCGAAGCTTGTGATGAAAAATGTGAAACTTGTTATGGAAGTGCTGTTGACCAATGTTACTCTTGTAGTGAAAACTATTATTTGAGTGGAACCCACACTTGTGTTGATACTTGTGAAGACGGCTTCTTTGCCAATTCTTCCAATTAAATTTGTTAATAATGTGACTTATAAAGCTGTAAGACTTGTTCTGGAAGCGCTAATAACTGTTTGAGCTGTGCTGTTGGAAAATATTTCCACAATAATTTTTGTATGGAAATTTGTCCTTCTGGATTTTATGAAAACGGCGATAATGGAAAATGTACTGCTTGTAATGAAAATTGTAGAGAATGTACTGGTCCTAATCTCAGTCAATGTTCTTCTTGTTTAGGAGATTATTACTACTAAGAATCTAAATAAAAATGTGTTTTATCTTGTGAAACTGGAACTTATCCTGTTAATAATGTGTGTGCTGACTGTTAAGTTGGGTGCAAATCTTGTACTGACTAAGAAAATTGTGCTGAATGTACTTATGGTTACTATTTAATTAACGGCGAATGTTTAACCTAATGTCCTGATGGATACTACTAAAATAAAAATAACTTAAGTTGTATTGCTTGCGCAGAAGGTTGTGCTACTTGTTCAGGAAATGCCAGTAAATGTACTTCTTGTGAAGACGGGTCTTATTTCTTGGAAAGCAGATAAACTTGTAAGAAGAATTGTCCTAAAGGTTATTTTGCTAATGAGGAAACTAACACTTGTGAAGAATGTGCAGGTGGATGTACGAAATGTGAAGGTATTAATTAATGTACAAAATGTGAAGATAACTTTGTTTTACTAAATGGAGTTTGTACTTACAGATGTCCTAGCGGATACAGATAAAATGAATCTAATAATTCATGTGAAGCTTGTCCTGAAAATTGTAGTTATTGTTTTGGAAATAGCTCTAATAAGTGTAATTCTTGTGATGAAGGATTTTATTTGTATGATAACTAATGTTTGTCTGAATGTCCTAATGGATACTACGGACATATTTATCCTATTAACCACGTTTAATATCACTTAGATATCGCTAATTCCTTGTGTTTACCCTGCGATTCCGGTTGCGCTGAGTGCAGCGGAGCTTCAAATTACTGTTTGTCTTGTGAAAACGGTTTGACTTTGAGCGATGGGGTTTGTGTTTCTGAATGTCCTAGCGGTTCTTTTAGAAATTAGAACGGAAAATGTAAATAATGTAATAATGCTTGTACTGAGTGTTTCGGAAAATCTAAGAAATAGTGCTTAGAATGTGCTGAAGGATATTATTTAGAAGGAACTGAGTGTACTAAAAAATGTTCAGATTAATACTATTTAGACGAAAATACCTAATCTTGTTAAAGTTGTGCTTCACCTTGTAAATCCTGTTCCGGATTTAATGTTTGTGATAGCTGTGATTAAGGATTTGTACTGTAAGAAAACAGAAATGTTTGTTTGATTAACTGTGATTAAGGATATTATAAAGATTAAAATAAATGTGAAGCTTGTCCCTCTAATTGCTAAGCTTGTTAAGATTTTACTTTCTGTACTATTTGTGCTGAAGGATATTATTTGTACGATAATTAGTGTTTGCCTGAATGTCCTGCTAATTATTATGCTAATTAATTACCTTATAGAGAATGTAAGAAATGTAGTTAAGATTACTGTGACGACTGTAATAAAAATACTTGTTTGTCCTGTTCTGAAGGATACGAAATCGTAGGAGAATAATGTTTATGTGAAATTGGAACTTTCAGTTACAATGGCATGTGTATTAATACTGCTCCTGAAGGATACTATTTAGACAACTCTACTAGAGTAATTTACATTTTTTAATTTTCGAATAAAATAAAAAAATTTTAAAATAAATTATATTTTAATTTATAAAGGCTGTTGAAAAATGTCACGAAAAATGCTCTGCTTGTACTGGACCTAATGAAGAAGATTGTACTGATTGTGCTTTAGGATTATACTTTAACGGTGAATCTGGATTATGCGGTGACACCTGTTAAGAAGGTTATTACAAAGGAGTTTCTTTCTGCAGAGTAAATAAAAATAATTTAATTATTTATTTTATAATAAAAAAATAAGCAAATTTAATTAATAAAAATAAAAAATTTCTAATATATTTATTTTTTAAAAACTTAGGTCTGTAGCCAAAGATGTGAAACCTGCAGCGACGGATTTTCCTGCGAAACTTGCAAAGAAGGTTTATTCTTAGTAGAAGGGCAATGCTACTACATTTGTCCCGTAGAATACTTCAACAACGGAGAAAACTGTCAAAGTTGTTCCGAAATCGGTTGTTTAACCTGCAACAGCCAACAAGAATGTCTAAGCTGCTAAGAAAACAACTACCTCTACCAAAACAGTTGTTTAACCTAAGAACAAGTAGAAGAAATAGAAGGAGTAGTTATAATAGGCGGAGAAGTGATGGCCTGCGACGCTTCTTGCAGCAGTTGTTCTGGCAGTGTAAGTCACTGTTTAAGTTGTTAATAAGGATTTTATTTGTAGGGGAACAGTTGTGTAAGCGAGTGCGGAAATGGCTTCTATTTGGAGCAAAATTCTGACAGTTAAGTTTGTAGTGAGTGCTATTAAGGCTGTAAGAGTTGTTATGGAGGAGGAGCTGATTAGTGCAGTGCTTGTTAGAGTGAGTATGGACTTGTTGGTAGCAGTTGTGTTTAGGATTGTGGAGAAGGGAAATTTGTGGAGAATGGACTTTGTGTTGCTTGTGGTGGGGGGTGCAGTTTGTGCGAAAATAATGGCGACTGTTTGGAGTGTAAAGAGGGGTTCTTGTTGGGCTAAGGAGAGTGTGAGAAATGTAGTTCTGAATGCGCTTCTTGTGGGGATAGCTTGGATGATTGTTTGAGTTGTGCCTTTGGGTACTATTTGAATGGCTAAGGAAGTTGTGTTGATAGCTGTGAAAGTGGATTTTATGGAAATTCTGATACTGGAAATTGTGAAGCTTGTTCCTAGAATTGTGCTACTTGTTATGGGGCTGGAAATGACTAATGCTTAACTTGTGCTTAATACTTTACCGGAGCACCTAATTGTGTTCCTAGTTAACCTAACTGTAAAACTGGAAAATATGTTTAAACTAATTACGACAGCAACGGAGATATTATTTCTTATTCTTGTGAAGCCTGTGCTGAAGGATGTTATGCATGCACCGACATTAATAGTTGTTCTAGTTGTATTTAAGGTTATTATTTAAATGAAAGCAATATGTGCGCTTCTATACCTGAAACCAAAGATGGAAAATACGTTTATTTGAGCTCTTGTGGATGGAAATCTTATTACTGTCCTAGAGAATGTGAAACTTGTGGATTAACCGACGTTTATGATAGAGACACTTTGATGTGCTATACTTGTGAAAATGGATACGAACTTAACAGTGATGGATCATGTACTGGTTCGAATAGTTGTGATAATGATTAATATTCTATTAAATTCTGGGGAAGAACTTATTGTTATGATTGTCCTAGCGGATGTACTTCTTGTAGTTATTAAGGATTATTTAGAGGAGTTGATTGCTCGTAAAATAAAATATATTTTTTAAAATTATTTTTAGTATTTCTCTTTTTATGTTAAAATAAATTTATTTATTTAAATTTTTTTATTTAAAAGTTCTTGTGAAGATAATTACACATTAAGAAATGGAAACTGTGTAAAATCTTGCGCTGATAACGAATACTAATCTAATTCTGGAAAATGTAAAAGTTGTCACTACTCTTGTGCTTCTTGCAGCGGTTCTGGTTCCAACAGCTGTGAAACTTGTATCAGTGGATACGAATACAACAACGGAAAATGTACTAAAAAAACTCAACAACCCACAACTTGTACCGGTGGAAATTCCTACTACAATTACTGGAAAAAATCTTGTTCTTGTTTCAGTTGGTTCAAAGTGTATACTGAAGAATAAGGATGTATTTCTTGGTCTTAATATTTGAAATCTTACGGATGTGGACAGGGATCTTATTACAATACAAAATACAGATAATGTGGAACTTGTGCCAGTAACAATAAAAATAGCAGTAAATTGTTATGTAAGACCTGTGACGGAGGTTATGCCAGCGACTGTACTGAGTGTATTTCTGGATACTATTTATAAACTTCAAATTACAGTTGTTAATAATGTGCTAGCGGCTGCTAAGAGTGTTCTGACTACGACAGATGTGATGTGTGCGAAAAAGGCACTTATAAAGTTGTTTAAGACGGAAAAATTAGCTGTTAAAGTTTCGGGTGTCCTGTTGGATACAGTGTAGATGAAAATTCTTTGTATTTATTGAATTAAGATATTGTTGAAGAAGGAGAAACTGAGTATAGCTTGAGAAATGGAGTTCCTAGTTATAAAGGGAAATTAGTTACTTTGGAATGTACTGTTTGCACTTAGGATTGTGATGCTTGTGTTGAGGGATTGGTTTATGACTCTAGTGCTAGAACTTGTAGTGTACCTGTTTCTGATTTAATTGAATTTAAATCTGAAAATGCTAAGGGCCATTAAAACGATAATGAAAAGTAAATTGAGAAATAAAAATATATAAATTTTTTATATTTTCTTCTTTAAACTAATATTTTATTTTTATTTTTATTTTTAAAGCTTGATTTTGAGATCTTCTGCCTCTTCATCTTCTTATGAATGGTCTCTGATTAAAATGGCTAACAAAAAGAACAAAGAAATTGAGTTGAAAAATAAACATGTTAGAAACTTCTTTGAAGGCGTGGACACTGCTAGCAGAACTTTACAAATTCCTGCTGAAAATTTGAAAGAAAAAAGAATTTACACTTTACAATTAACTTTAGGTAACGGATCTAGCGAATAAATAGAAATTAAAGTAGAGGAAAATGACGACGAAAATTGCGACTTGTCAAAATTAGGTTTATCTTAAGAAATGATTAAAATATCTCCTTTGTACGGATAAGCTGGAGAAACCGAATTTACTGTATCTTTTAATTTTAACTCTTATTACACAAAAGTTTTGAAAGGCTGGATTTTCACAGTAAGTATCGAAAATACAAATTTATGTTACAGTTTCGAAAGTTTAAATGACGCAGTATCTTTTGAAATGCCTGGAAAATTAGACAGTGGATATTATACTATAACAATTTCCGCTAGCAAAGGAAATTATAACTACTCTTTAATTAGAAGTGTTTATGTGAGCGAAAATAAGAATTATGATTTTAAATCTCATTATTAAAAGAAAAAAAATAACAGAAGAAGATAATTAGGGGACAGTTCTGTAACAAATGAAAGTATAATTTAGCTTATTTTAACTGAAACTGAGTTATTAGCCAATTTAGCTTTGAACGATTCTTATTCTTACAGCACAATTTCTTACATTTAGGAACAAATTCCCGATTTAATAAGTTAATTGAGCGAATTAAGTTATTCTTAGAGTTAATTAGAAAGTATTTTACTTATTGTTTAAAATTTGGCTAATAGTTAGGCTTTGATTTCTAGTAGCGCTATAAATTGTGTTGGAATTTTAGGAAAATTAACTGAGTTTATAGGAAGCAAAGAAAATATGGAGGCTTATTTGAGTACTACTGAAAAATTGATAAAATCAATTAAAAATGGAGAAGTTTCTGGACTAAGTTTGAATGATTAGTCTAGTAGTTTAGTGAAATTGAGAAAATTAGTAAGTAGCGGAATTAGCTAGTGGGCTTAAATGTACAATTATATTGGCGCCGTAGGTATTTTAGATACCGAAAGTGCTAAAATTATGATTTAAACTATTGATACCAGTTTGAAATCCGAAATTACTTCTAATTTGGAAACAAGTAATGGATAAGAAACTTCTGTTTCTATTGACGCTGAGGCCTTTGCTGGAAAAGATTAAGTTACTTTAATTTCTATGGTTGCTGGCTCTGATTATTACGGAGACAGCGATTTAGTTTACGGAGATTAGATAGAGATAAGTAATAAATAATTTCAATTACAAATTTAAATAAAAAAATAAATAAAATCATATTTTAAAAAATATAATAATATAATTAAAATTTAACTAATTTTTTAGAATTATTGGACTCTGATGGAAAAGCCATTTCTGTGTAAGATTTGTCGAGCACTGAAAAAATAAGTTTCGTTTTGTCGACAAGTGCAACTTTAGGAGAAGATGGATTACCTTAAAATTCTTCGGAATTATAAGACATAAGATGTGCCTACTGGGACGAAAGCGCCGGAAAATACAAAATTGAAGGCGTTTTAACTGTTTCTTCTGGAATTTCGGGCTCTGTTAAATGTTAAGCCTCACATTTGACCTAGTTTACTGTTATGGACTATTTGGCTTAAGATTTGGTGATTACGCCTAGAATTTATGTTAATGAAGACGAAGCTGGAAGTTAGAGTTTGGAGTTTGTTGTGTTGGCTTTTTTAGCTTTTTTGGCTGTTTTTTTGTGATTTGAGGGGCCTATTTATATGAATTTTATTAATATAGGATTATAATTTTTTTATTTTATAAATATTAATTGATATATATTTATATTAATTATATTATTATTATTTTTTTTTGATATAAAAATTATAAATTTATAAATTAGAGGAATAGTTTTGTGTTATTTTGCGTTTTAATTAAAATTATTTTTTAAGCATTTTTTTTAGATTAAATTTAGTAAAATTTATATACATTTATGTTATTTATTAATCGAATAAAAGTCGTAGTTTTTCAATTTTTAATGTACAAATAAATTAATGACGATAATTATATTAAACAAATAACTTTTTATTAGTTATTTTTAGCGCTTTTATTACAATATTTTATTTATTAGAATAAGAGTACTTTTATAAGCAATTAGATTAATTTTTTATTTAATTCTTTTGTAAAAATTTTGAGGAAAAAATATAATAAATTGCATTAAAAAAGATTAAAAGCTATTTTTGAAACAAATATTATGGAAATTGTGTTAAATATAATATAATTAAAAATAAAGATTAATAAACAATTAAAAAAATAAAAAGTAAATAAATCTAAAATAAAATAAAATAAAAATCAGAAAAAAAAAAATGGGAGCTTGTTAAGGAAAACCTTAAAATATTGTAAATAAAATTATAGTTATTTAAAATAAACAATTTTATTAATTTACTATAAATTTTATAGCAAAAGACTTTATAAGGAACAGAAAATGTTTAATAAGTAAAAAATAAATATATTTAATAATTTTTTTTATAAAAATGAGTGAATTTTTTTATTAAAATAATTTAAAAAAAATAGGGAAAAATGAAGAAAAAATAAAACGTGAGAAATTTAATGGAAAATTAGGTAAATTTTATTAAATATTTTTATTTTTTAGCTTAAATTTAAAAATGTTTTAATTTTAATTTTTTTGAAGGAATTGGTAGAAATTAAAAAAGTTAAAAATGCCGAAATTTTGTAGGAAGATGGAGGGGAAAACGATTTACAATACTTTTTGATAAAATAATAAGAAATTATAGAAAAAAAAGAAGCTGATTAGGAAAAAATTAAATAGCAAGAAAATAATTTAAATGAAATTAATAACTAAATTGGAGATGAGGTAATTTCTTAACATTTTGGACAGGTTTCATAAAATCTTGAAGAATAAAAAACAATTTTATATAATGCTTTGAATTCTGGAGGAAGTAATTAAACATATATTTTATTTTATTAATATATTTAATTAAATATTTTTTAATATAAAACATCGATAAATATAAAAAGATATTTAATTTAAGTTACTTTAATTTTGCTTATTTTTTATCTACTTTAAAAATATTAAATTTAATAACAATAAAAAAAATTTATTTTTATTTTTATACAGAATTCACTGATAAAGAGTTTCCAGCTAATATTAATTCATTAACTTCATATCCCGATTCTTACCCTAAGGGAAAAGAATTTTAATGGTAAGAAAATAAATAAAAAAATTATGAATATAATATAAATATATATAAATTAATATTATTATAAATATTTTTTTTATATAATATAAATTTAATAAAATTTATAATTTATTTTTAAAGGTTAAGACCCAGTGTTATTAATGGTTTAAGTGGAGAAGATGGTGAATTAACTATTTTTTAAGGAATTTCACCTTAAGATATTAAATAGGGAGCTTTGGGAGATTGTTACTTATTAAGTTCTTTGTCCGCTTTAGCTGAGCACTAATCTTAGAATTTGATTAGCAGATTATTTGAAATTAAAAATGTAAATTAAACTGGAGTTTATGGAGTTTGGTTGTGTATTATGGGAGAATGGTAATTGGTAACTTTAGGTAAAAATAATAAAATATATCAAAAAAATAAAAAATCATTTAAATAATTATTATATAAAAATAGACGATTTTTTCCCCTGCACTGTTTATAGAAATCCAGCATATTCAAAAGCTAATGGACCTGAATTATGGGTTTTATTGATTGAAAAAGCCTACGCTAAAGTAATAATTTTTTGATTAATTTTTTAATGAATAGTTAAAATAAAATTTTAGAAAATAAATATAAAGATTAAAAAAATATGAAAATTAAATATAATAATTTATTTTATTTTATAAATTTTTTATTTTACTTATTAGGTTTACGGAAACTATAAGAAAATTGAAGCCGGGTTAACTGGAAACGCAGTAAGAGATTTGACTGGGTCTTCTTACATTTATTTAGACAACGAAGATGTAGATGCCACTTGGAAAATGATTTGTGAATACGATAATAATTAGAATATTTTAACTGCTGGATCTTAAAGTGATACAAGAGGAGTTGAGTTTATTAAGGATAATGGAGTCGTTTCTGGAGTAAAAATCATATTATTATTAAAAAATTTATAAAAAATTTTATATAAAATAAATAAATAAATTATAGTTATTAATTAATTAAATTGACAAAAATTATTTATATAAATTAGCACGCTTATAGTATTTTGGACCACGCTGTTGTTTAAGACAACGAAGGAAATGAGTGTAGAATTTTAAAATTGAGAAATCCTTGGGGAAGTCAGTAATAAAATAAATATAATTAATTAGTTTATAATAATTGAATTTTTTTTATATAATTTTTTTAATATAGAATTTATTTTTAAAATTAAATAATAAATTTATCATTTTTTTAGCGAATGGACTGGAAAATTCAGCGACAATTCTGAAGCTTGGAGACCCGAAGACAAAGAAAAATATGACGTTAAACACAGAGACGACGGTATTTTTTGGATTCCAATTGAAGATTACTGTAAATTATATGCCGAAACTACAATTAATTTTGTGAACAGATTTTATAAGTACTCTAGTTAAAGAGTAAAATCTGAGGGAAATAGATTATTTAAATTTGAGTTTTAAACTGAAGATTCCTTTAATGGATTTATTAGTATTGCTTAGAAATCTGATAGATGTTTTGAAGATGGTATTATTTTATTTATATATTAGTTTTTTTTTTATTTATTATTTAATTTAGCTTAATAGTTTTTTAATATTATAATTAATAAAATCTTTTTATTATATTTAATTAAATGAATATTTATTATGGTTAAATTAATTAAAAAATTTTAAAAGAGAATGGATAGACTGATTATAGATATAGTATTGTGAGAATGGTAGTTTTAAAAAAGATTACTGATGAGGATGGAAATGTAAGCTATTAATATAGAAAATCTAATTTTAAATCTGATAGAGATGTTGGTAATTAATAAGATGTTTAAGAAAACATTGATTTATTTTTAAATAATTAAATTTATGTATTCTTGTCGAATAAAAATTCATATATATTAAAATAATTTTAATAATTTTTAATCTTTATATTAAAAGATGTCTAAATAAAATCTGGAGCCGGAGATTATGTAGTCATTGTTGAAATTGACTGGTGTTAAGATTATTAAACTGAATTTGTTATTTCTGCATACAGTTCATTATAAATTAATTTCAGTGAAGGTAATAAATAAATTTTTAATCATTTATTTAAATTTAAAATTATTAAAAATTATTAATAAATAAAAATTAATACATAGCTCAACAAATTGAATAAAATGAATTTGAATCTTTGGTTGATTTTGCTATTTTGGATAAACCTACCGACATTAACACTGATAAAATTCACACTTACATCTAAGGAGAGTTATTGTAAGCAATTATCATAATTAATAAAATTTAAATGAATAAAAATATTTTAAAACAGCATAAATTTAAATAATTAAGTAATAAATATAAAATGTCTTAAACCAAAACATAAGAATTTAATTTAACAATTTAAAATTTAAAATTCAAAAAAAATAAAAAACTTTATTTCAAAGCTAAAAACAAATAAAAAAATTGATAAAATTCAAAATTCAATAAATTAAGAAATATCTTTTAAAAGCTATAAACTGTATAAATAAATTAAAAAATTTAGAATTATAATATTTTCTAAACTAAAAATTGTATAAATAAACTCAAAAAAAATAAATTTGTAAAAAAAAAAGCTTTATTTTCAAAGCTAAAAGCTGTATAAATAAGCTAATAATATAACAATATAATAATTTTTAATTTTTATTTTTTAAAAAAAAAAAACAGGTTCAGAGTGAGAGCAAGCATGGCCGGGTACGTTTACTTCAAGTACATAAACGAGTCTTCTTCCACAAGTTTGCAAGAGACAGTAAGACTTTCCAACCTAAGCAATTTGGAACTGTGCAGATAATAATAATAAGAAGAAGATTAAGAATAAGAATAAGAAGAAGGAAGTAGGCAGTTCGAAGTGGAAGTTGGCCCGAGCGAAACTTAAATTGTTAAGTTGAGAATTCATGAGTCTGGATTTGGAGGGTATGGATATAGTATGGGCTTTACTTATGGAACTGGAATGGGACAGTTTGGATGTTGAAGTTTTTTTTTATTATTTTAGATTAATTTTAGGTTGTTTGTACCTTTTTAGGCTTTATTATATTATTATTTATTGTTTATTGATAATTGATAATTATTAGTTGTTTTGAATTAATTTTGGTTTTAGTTTGTGTTTTTTTTTTAAAAATTTTTAAGGTTTTTTTGTTTAGAAATTTTAAAATTCTTTTGATGGCTGAATGGTATTGTGTATTTGCTTAAATTTTTTTTTTTAAAAGCTTGTATTCTTTAATTTTAATTATTTTTAGTATATAAGAAATAATATTTGATTTTATGTTGTTAAGATCTTTTTTTTGTGCTTGAAATTTACTAGTATAATATTTATTTTTAATAATAAAATAAATAATTTATAATTAAAGAATATAATTAAAATAAAAACAAAAATATTTTTCAAAAATTTAAAAAAATCAATGTAATAAAGAAACTTTGATCATTTTAACCAAAATCAAATTTCAGATATCGGATCAGATATAGAATTTCAAAGATTTCCATAAAATAGTGATTCTTTAGTAGATACAGATTTTAATAGAAATATAGAAAAATCTTTGTAAAAAAGTTAAAAAAAATAATTTCCAAAACTTTACATTTATCCTCCTTCGCCCAAATTTTCCGAACAATAAAAAATTTAATAAGAACAATAATAATAATACTATAATAATATGAACTAAAATAATTATTTAGAGAATTTAAATCCTATGAATATGAGTGACCAATAAAATTTGTAATTAAAATATTATTATTATTTTTAATAATTGATATAAATTTCATGTAATTTAAATTTCTAATTAATATTAATTTTATTTAGTAATTAGCAAAATTAAAGTCATATTTCAAATATGAACAAGTACTTTGAACAGCCCGCAGATAAAAATTCTTAAAATTTTGCAATTTATAAAAGTTAATCAAATGCTTCTTAGATTTCATAGTAATAAGGATAGTATAATTAAAATAACGAAATATTGCATCAAAAAATAAATTAATTAAATGAGGAAAATAATTTTATAAAATAGGAAATTTTTAAAGATATTGTATTAATTTTAGAAAATCGAATAAGTAAACTGGAATAAAGAACTGATAATGTGGAAAAAATGAATTAAATATAAGAAAGAATAAATGAAATAAACTGGAATTAAAGTTAAGCGAATTTTTCTTAGCTTTTTTAATCAGTTGGGACAAGTTTTTTACACTAGAATTATGAAAATTAATAGGAAACATAATAGTAAGAAAAAAATAAGTAAGAATAAAAGTAAAAAAGCGACTAAAACGAAGATAAAGATTAAAATTAGAAATAAAATTAAGATTAAGATTAAGAATAAGAATAAGATTCAAATAATAATTAAAAAAATGTAAAAAATAAGTAAAATTTACAAAATTAGAGTAAATC
The DNA here is from genome assembly GCA_001447515.1 of Pseudocohnilembus persalinus. Taxonomy (NCBI): domain Eukaryota; phylum Ciliophora; class Oligohymenophorea; order Philasterida; family Pseudocohnilembidae; genus Pseudocohnilembus; species Pseudocohnilembus persalinus. The sequence continues at coordinate 133,389 of LDAU01000192.1, forward strand.
TGTGAAAACTACACCAAAAAGTATTTATAAAAATCTTTAGGCCATTTCAAACAGCAACGCTGCTTTTATATAACGAGAAGAAATAAAAAATATTCACGATTTAAGGAAAAGATTTGAAATTTCTGAGTAAAATTTTTAGAAATATGTGAAATAATAAAAAATTGTTTAGGAAAAATTGGAAGAAAACGTAAAAAGTTATTAAAAAACAATTTAGCGAAAATATGAGTAATTTTTGGATATAACTAAATAAAAATTCGACCATTTTTAGAGTTATAAGGAAACAACAGTAGAAGGCTATTTTAAGAAATAAGAAGAATAAATTTTATTAAGTTAAAAATAAAACACAATTTTTTAGGAGGAATATAATATGTTTAAAGAACTTTGGGTGCAAAAAATGAGTAAAATTTGTTTTTTTATTTATTTTTTAAATTACTTTTTGTTTTTTAATTTATAGAAATTTAGTTTTTTAATAAAAAATATTAGAAATTAAAATAAGTAATAAAAAATAGTTTAATATATATAATATTGTTTTAAAATTTTTTGAGCAATAGTTTAAAATAGTTATATATAATTTAAATTATTAATATGAAATTTTAAATATTAAATATTAAATATATGATAAAAATTTTATAGATTAAATGAAACAATAATTGGATGAAAATTAAGGGATTAATGATAATAATACAGTGTAAATTAATTAAATTTAATTTGTTATGAAATCATTAGAAGAAGATATTTTATCGGTTTTGGAAAAATATAGGGAAATGTAAGAAAAAATAGGTAAAATTGAAAATGCTGAATAAAATTGCGAGATGATGTAGGAATAAATTTAGCATAATTTTAAATAATTTTTGTTTTAAGTAGCAAATAGCAATAACTAGGAAATAAATAACTATGCAAAAAATGAATTAAGTGTTCAATAAAATAATTAATAATTTTATGGATGAAAATAATATTCAAAAAATAATTCTTAAATAATTTTATAACTTTATAATTTATACTTTATATAATTATATTCTTGATCTTATATATTAAATAAATAAGTAAATATATAGAATTTCTAAAAATTCAATCTTTTTTTTTTCAACAAATAAAAAAAATATATTAGGTTTAATTATAAAAAAAAAATACGAGAATTTGAAATAAATATTAATAAAAAATATATAAAGTTTTTATAAAAGATAATAAATAGAATAAATAAATAATTATTAGATAAAAAATTGAAAATAGCGAAAAATATTTTTAAAAATGGAGCATCCAGAGTATATTTACTAAAGTCCACACGTTTACAGAGAAGAAATTAATTAGAAAGATTTACTTTTAACTTAAAATTTGATGATAAATTAGGAAGAATTTTCAAGAAAATAATTAAAAAAAATAAAATGTAAAATTTGTAAAGAAATTTTACGATTTCCTATAAAAAAATGTTCTTTATGTGGGGGGCAGGCTTGTAGCTACTGTTTTTTGGAAGTTTTGGGAGAAAGAAATAAGTACTAAATTTAAAGTGGATGCATTTTAGATGAAGATTAACTTTAGGTAAATAATATATCATTATTTAAAAAAATAAAAATTATATAAAAAAAATAGATAAAATAATATTCATTTATATGCTAATTAATTTAAAAAAATACCATTTTAGGAACATAATTTGTAAAATGAAAATATTATTAGCATAGATGCGATTTAAAGTTATAATAAATTAAGTTCATTGTAAAGGAACTAATTTTCTGTTTTATTTATATTAAATTAAGTAAAAGTAAGGTGTCCATTTGGTAGATAAAATGATTAATTATTTGAAAATTTAAAAAAATAAGAAAATGGCGAAAATGAACAACATATTTAAAAGATTTAGAAAATAAAAGATGAACAAAATAGTTATTGCGCCGAAATTTTGGATTATAAAGATTTTTATTAGCATGCGAAAAATTGTTAATACAGAATTTTGACTTGTACTAAAAAGAATTGTGGTGAATTTTTTTTGTAAAGTTAGCGGGAATAACATTAAAAAGAGTGCAATTATTAGATAATTTAATGTGAATTTTGTAAATTAGAAAATTACAGAATTTTTATAAAAAACCATTAAAAAGCAAAAATTTGTCATAAAGAGTGTGCCCACTGTTAAAAGGACGTCGGAATTTGGCACTATTAACAACATGTAAATTAAGAGTGTGAAGCTAGAAAAATATAGTGTAAAGGTTGTAAAGTAAGATAAAAATAAATATATATATATATTAATTAAAATTAGAATTGAAAATAAATATAAATATATTAAAATTTAAAAATAAAAAATAAAAAAGATGAATATAATTTTTTATAGCTAATAATAAATATAAATTAATAACAAAATATAAATATATATAAATTTTAGGAAATTTTTAGCGTATAGGAATTTTAGATACATGAACAAAAATGTTAAGAGAGAGAATATATTTGTGAGTGCAAAATGACAGTTAAAAAGAAGAATTAGGAAAGTCATAAAAAAAGTTTAGAATGTCATAATAAAAGCATGGAAAATTTGAATTTGTAGTTGTAAAGTTACGATAATTTTTAAAATTAAATTCAATTAAAATTAAAGAGTTTTGGAAGAGAAATTGGCCAGGTTTAAAAAGATTAGCAATATTTTTTCGAAAAATTGAAAGAAAAATAAGATAAAGTAAAAGAATAATTAACTAGTTTGGAAGAATTAGACTTGGAAAAACCTTTATTATAAAGTTATTATACGCATGCAAAAATTTAAAAAAAAACAGTTAAACCTTTTATTAATGCTTTGGTGGAGTAGATTAGTTTTTGCGATCATAGTAATACAAGTAAAAAAATTAAAAAAAAAAAAAAAAAAATTTACACTTTTATTATATATAATATTATATTAAAAATTTCATTTTTTATCATAAGTATCAATTTATAGTTATTTTATTTATATCTAAATTGTAATAATATTATATTATTTAATATTATTTTTTAAAGAATATTTTAGCGATGTGTAAAAATCTTTGAGTTGAGGATAATTATTGGAAATAAAAGGGGTTTTATTACAATATTTTTAATTTTGAGATAAAATTGAAATTTTGTATAAATTAGATAAATTAATTTAAATTTAAGCTATGTGTTAATTTATTACATATAAAATTGATGTACGTTATTATAATTATCAAAATATATGGAAGTAATGATAAGTATATTATTTAAAACTTTGTATATAATAAGTTAATTAATTATATTAAATTATGATATTAAAGCATTTATAGTTATTATTATTTCAATTTTATCATTATAATGTATTTTACGATAAATTTTATGTGATTACTTTATTTAATTATATCATTTTAAGTAATACTTGGTATATTATATATAATTATCTATTAAAATAATTTCTAATTATAGAATTTTTATAATAATATTTATATTAATAAATAATCAAAAAACTTAAAAAAAATATAACAAATAAATAAATAAAATGGGGAAACCTATTAAAACAAAAATTTTAATAAAATTATTTTTTTTATTTTTAACATTAGTAAATGTAAAAAGTAATTAATAAAACGGAAAAAATACTGAAAATTAAGGTTAAAGTATAAATTTTTTGACTTCTTACAAACAATTATCTCAATCAATTCAAAATAATCCTGATTTTTTATCTATGATGGTTATAAGTAGTACCAATAAAAATTGTGAATAATGTTAAAATTTTCACTATGAATATGAACGATTATCTTAATTTGCGGATAAATTTATAAAAAGTTTTATAATAGACTGCGAATAAATGTGGGAAAATAATTAACATGAACGAGAACACTTTAGAATTTGTGACCCTGAAAATTTAAAAAATTGGCCACTTATTAATTTTTATTAGCCCGAAAAAGAAGTGCCAAATCCTTATTTATAAAATGATAAAAAGGCAATAATTCCAAAAGAAATAAAATATTAGGGGGAATTGGCTGCAGAAAGTATTTTGGTAAGAAATTAGTTTTTGAATTATAAATTTTCAATTAAAATTTAATTATTTTATTTTTTAATAATTTTTTATTTATAAAATTAATTTTAAAATAAAATTTAAAAATTATTTTTAGGGACATGCTTATTTATTAATGCCTGATTTTACTTGGAGGGTAAAAAATAACGAAGATTTTTAGGAATTAAGAGAAGATATATCTATTCCTGTAAAAGTTTTGTATTTTTAGAAAGAAATGAGTGAAAATGATGAAATATTTTTAAAAGGGTTGGCCAGTGAATTTAGACTTCGAGCTGATGTAAAAAAATACAGAATAAAATTTTTAATTTATTATTAAATTAGATTTTTTTTATTATATTTAATGTATTTTATTTTTTATAAATAATATATTTAAATAGATCGCAATAATTGATGAGAATTTTAAAGAGCTACAAGATTTTTACGAGATTTTTTATTATCCCGAATTGGTTATAGAAAAATGGAATTAATAAGAATTAAAATTTGAAAGGATAAAATATAATGGAGGAAAAAAATTTGAAAGTATGAGAGCTTTTATTAACAGACATGCTTTGAGGCAAAAGAAATAAATTTGTATACAAATAAAAATATATTATATTTTAATCTAATTAATAAAAAATTAGGTATAATATTTATATTTGTTATTATAATTATTTAAAATCATATTAAATAGATTTCAGCGAATTTTAATAAAAATTAAGTTTGGAAATGAAGAAGTTGGAAAATATTGATTAAATTAAAGAAATAATTTTGAATAAATAAAATAGCTGGGATTTAATATAAATTAAGAGAGTTGGAAAATAAGAATAAAATGAAAGATTATTGGAACATTTGAAAGAAAAATACGAGTATTTATTTATATATATATATTTATTATATTTTGAAAAATTTTAATTATTAAATAATATTTTTTATTTAAATAGGACTTTATTTGATTATTATGAATTGATAATAGAAAATGAAGAATAGGAAAATTAATTGAAAAATGAATTAAAAATTAAAAATTTACCTGCAATCATAGTTTATCCGTATAAAAAGAGTGGAATTTTAGGATTTGAAGTGATTTTAGGAAATGATGATTATATTAGTGTTGCAAATAAATTATTTGAGTATATTTAGAGTTCTGAATAATTAGTAGATTAAAAGTATTTTTAAAGATTTGTTAAAACTGCTTTTTAATAAAATAAATCGGCAGTAGTTTGGTTTTATGAGAATAACAAATAGAATTCAAAATATTATTAGTTATTGGTAAAAAATTTAATTAAGATATTTAATTTATAAATTTATATATTAATATATTTAATTTTATTATAGATTCATAGTTTATCAAATATTAAAAAATTCGGTAAATATTTAAATTTTGGAAAATATTTGAACCCTGAAAAAGAGGAATTAGAAAAGTTTGAAATAGATTAACTGCCTTTTGTTATTGGATTATCTGGTGGTTTAAATAATAAATAAGAAAAGGGATAATAATAGGAAACAAAAAGACTTGATTTTAGCAAAGATTTTACTTTTTCCAATTTATACAGTTACATTTCAGATTTGGCTTACGTTAAATAAAATGTAAAATATAATTATATATATATAAAAATAAATAATTAAAATAAAAATAAAATAATAAAAATAAAACATAAAATTATATATATTTTTTTAGTAAATTTTAGAGGAATAAAAGGTAGAAGAAGCTAATAGTTAAGAAGATTTTGAGAAATTTTGTATTAGCTAAAATAAGCCTTGTGTAATTGGGTTTTTGAGTTAGATTGAAAAAGATAAATTTGAACTAGATTTAGAGAATTTGAATAAATTAAGAAGACATTTTATAGATTAAAATTACAGTTGGGTATGGGTCGACGGGATTTGTCACAGTGAAAGTTTGAAATAGCTAAAAAAATAAGAGTAAAATCTGCCTTTTATTATTTATTATGATAATTAGAAAAATAGATATAAAGATTTTAAAGAAAAAGATTTCACGGTGTAGAGTATGATGTATTATTTGAAGTAGGTGGAAAAAAATAGAAAAAAAAAGAAATTTTACACTTATTTGGATGACCCTTTGGAAATGGACGTAAGAGATTGTAAAAAAATAAATTAAGAGTAAAAAGTGAGAAAATATCAAGAGTTATGAAATAAATTATCTATTATTTATGTTTTATTTTTTATTTACATTTCATTTATTTTTAAAATTATAATTTTAATAAAAATATTTTATCTATATGTTTCTAAATTTATTTTATATAAATTGTCAGCCATCAATATTTTACAAGATTTTGTATTCTATGACCAATTTTTTATCATTAATTATTTATTGGTTATTGATATTAATAGAACTTTTGAGGTCTCCTAAATCAAGCTTAAAAATTTTATTAAAATAAATATAAAAAATAAAAAAAATTTAATTTTATAAATAAATTAAAAAATTTTCTATTTTTAATAATTTATTACTTAAGATTTAAGAGAAATTTTAATATAGTCCAAAGTCCATTTCGGCGACTAGTTGATTCCTTCCAAAACGAGGCCCAATTTTCCTTTAACATTTGGATTTAATTTTTTGGCGTGCCAAGTAACAATTTTATTTTGGTAGCTTGTAGCTTAAGGTTGCGTTTTAATATCAGAAAATTAAAGATTTTTATTAAGAAAAACCTGAATTTCGACGTCAATTATGTCACTAGTCCAAAATTCATTTACTTGATATTGTAAAAAAAATCTGGTGTCTGGTCTTTGTGGGTGAGTTTCCTGTTTATAGGTGAAAAATAGAGGAATTTGAGAGGCGTTAAAGTATTTTTTGGACGGGATTATGTAGTCTATGATTCCTTTTGGGGATTCGAAACTTTGGCTGTCTACTTTTACTCTATAAAAAAAATTAGTTTAAAGTGAGTTAAAATGTTAGGTTTTTGATAGGTTTTAAATTAATTAATTTATTTAAAAAAAATATAAAAATATAAATCAAAATGAAAAATTAAAAAATAAAATGGTATACACCTATTTATTTATATTTTTTTACTTGAAAGCTGAATTGGAATGTTCTTTTACAGGCAAAGAATTTGGGGTTTTTCTTCTGTTTATTGGGGCATCTGGAGAATTCCAGTTATTTCCTATTAAATCAAGTTAAATTATATCTTAGGGAAAATAGCCTTCAATAAGAATTTGTCCATAAATTTTACTATCTTTTATTATTCCATCTTATTAGGCAATAATTATTTTTTCCTTTATTATAAAAATTAGAGTAAATATTTTTGATATTATATATAATGTTAAAATAATTTATTTAAATACATATGATTTATATTAAAATTTAAATATAAATATAAAAATATAATTAAAAAAATAAGAATATTTATATTTTATGTAAAGTTTAGTTTGTTTTTATATTTATATTTATTTAATATAAATTATATAATAATTACTAGTTGATGCAGTTAAGGAGGACTGTGATTTGGCTTTGTAGGGCTTATTTATATAAAATCTTGTTTATTTTTATTAAAATTGACATTTAGGTAATTATTATGGTTATTTTAAAATTACTATTATTATTAATTTAAATTTTATTATTAGTTAAACTGGTTAAAGTAGTTTTTGGGTTTATTATTTACTTAATTTGTAGTAATATTATATTATAATTATTATTATTTTTATTATTATTAAGAGTTTAATTGTTAAAAATTTTGGTGGTTTTGGATTTTATTTTAAATATTTTATATTTGTATGTTATTTTGAGTTAAATTATTTAACATATCAATTTATTTTTATTATTGATCAGGATTAGTGTTTAGTTATGTAGGGTTTTGATTATTTTATCCATAATTTGGTTCTGTTTAATTAATATTTTAGGTTATCGAATGGGTTTTTGTTATAAATTTTTCTATATTTCGACTTTCTGTATTGAAATTTTGAGTTTGGTTTAAGTTATAATTTTGACTTTATTATAAATGTTGACTTTTTTATAAATTCTAGCTCTGACTAAGAGATTTTTCTCTTTAATATTATTGTTATTGCTATTAATTTTGGGCGAATATTTATTTTTAATTGTTTAAAGTTTTTATGTTATTATTATTTATGGACTAAATTAAAATACTTGGGTCCTCCATTCCTAATAAATCTATTTCACCATTTTGACCTTATTATAAATTTTAAAAATTTTATTTTTATTATTAATCAAAAATGTAATTTAAATCTTAGTTCATTTATCCATTTTGTTGTTATTAGTTTTACATTAGTTATTTATTATTATTTAAAAGTACTTCTTGAATTTGATTACTAGATATACCTATATATTATTTTCTTTCTTTATTTTTTTGGTTTAATTTTGCTTGTGAAAATTAAGAAGCTCTTTTGAGTGGAGATTGGGCCGATTTTTTTTTTTAAGGATTTGTTTTTAGGTTGAATGCGTAATAAAAATTGAGTTTTTTATTTTGATTTTAAAAAAGTTATTTTTTTTAGTTAATTTTGTTTTTAAGGTTGTTTTGGTGGGGTTGTAGTTGAGTTTGTTCTTCTTGGTTTTTTTCTTTGTGCTTTTTTTTATTGAAATTACTGTTTTACAGAACGTAAATTATAAATTCTTCCTATTTTTCAAGTTGAATTTACACTTTTTGGTAATTTTTTATTGGAATATTCGCTATTAAATTTTTTTCAAGGCTTGGTTTTACGTGGATAAATTTATTATATACTTCTGTGTCTGCGAATTTTTTAGATGACATCATATTTTATTTAATTTAAAGAGTTAGTTTTTACGTGTTTATTTCTCTTGTTAATAGAAAATCTTCAAGTGTAAGGAATATCTGTTAAAAATTATTTTTAATTCATCAATAATTTTTAAAATATTTTAAAATATATTTACCTCTCCATATTTTTTCATTATAGCATCTTACTTTACTTCTTAGGTAAAATATTACTACAATTTTTGAATTGATTCGTAGCCTAAATAAAGATCTTTATTAACAACTAATACTTCTACTATTAACTCCTTTAAAACTTTACAAATACTTATAACCGAACTGTCCAATTAGAACCAAAATTCCTAGCCTTAATCTTTTATAAAAATAAGTAATTTAAAAAATATAGCTTAAAATTTTAGTTATATTATATATTATTAAATCTAATTTTTTAAATTCATTCTTATTATTTTAAATTTTAGCTAGATTTATATATGAAAATTAAAATAATCATAATTTTTATTTTATTTAAGTTAAGTATAAATATTGCTAATTATAATTTTACGCTAAAATTTGTTGTATTAGATATAATTGGAAATCATTTATGAATATTTAAAAGCGATTTCATGAGAAAGGTTATTAGATGTAACTATGAAAATATTTTATCCTTATTTATTTTAAATTATTATTGAAAGTATCTTCATATTATTTAAAGAAATTTATTATAATATTGTTAATTGTTTAAAATTAAAAATATAAATTAAAAATTTTATTTTGTTTGTTCGTTTTTTGTGGTTTTTATTTTTTTTTAAAGTTTATTAATAAAAAAAATCAAAATGAAATTAGAATTTTTTATTTTGGTAATTATTATTTAATATTTATAAATTTAAAAATTTATTTTGTAAGAGTTAATTAGTTGATTTAATAATATATATTTGAAAAATTTAAGATTTATTTTATTCTTTAATAATTTTTACTAGGCTATTATAATTTTACTTGTATTTTTAAAATATTTTATATTTTGAAATATACAATTAAAAATTTTTGTAAAAAAATAATTGTTTTGAAGATTTTCATCATTTATTATTACCATTTATGCTATTTGTATTTTATACACTATTTTATTAATTTTCAGTATTTTTAGGTTCTTTTATAACAGGCACATAATTTTCCATCTTTTTTTGATAATTTTTTAAAATAAAAACTGTAATTTTAAATTAGTAAATAAGATTTTCTTAATTATTACCTATTTTATGACTTTTTAGACAAAATTTGGGTATATTTTATTTAACATTAATACATAGTCTAAAGCCTTATTATTCCAAATAAATTATAAATTTTAATTTTATTCTAATCCTAGTTCAGACTTTTATAATTAAGTTTATTAATATTTTTTAATTAATATAAATTTAAACAACAAAGTATATATAAAATTTTAAATAGTATACCAAATAAGGGTGTTTCTTTTTTATATGTTTATTTAAAATTTTATAAGATTCGAATTATTTTTGACATTTGTAAAAAGGACATTTACTAGTTTTTTCATATCTTTTAAATATAATAATGTAAATAAAAAAAATGATCATTTTAAATTCAAATTAATTATATTTATAAAATATTGTTACATATTTTTTGCATGTTTTTTATAACTTATTAATTCATTTATTTCTTTTTCCTTTTAGGTCTATGATCTTGATTCTTTTTAAGTTTTAGTTTAAGAGAGAAAATATAAAATATATAAATATAAGTATGAAAAAAATAGATATATGCATAGATAAAAATTATATTAATATTTTTTTCAAACTCATTTTTACTTAAATGCTAATTTAAATATGATTCAGCCTCTTTTATATTTTATTTAGATAAAATAGGATAAATATCATATTCTTATTTTTAAATTAATTATTAAAGCTAATTTTCTTATTGTTAATGCAAAGCTAACTCTTTTTAAAATTCATCAACACCATTTTAATCTTTTTCTATTTTTAAAATAATCATAAATTAAAAAATAAAAATTATTAAATATATTATAAATATTAAATTATATAAATTTAAATAGTAAATTAATATTATGCTTTTTTTACTAATTTTTTTTGATTTTTTTTATTAGGTTGTTGTATTACTCATTGAAAGGACGGAATTTTTTTCAGAATTTATGTTGTTAAAATTGTTTAATGAGCTGGAATTATTGATATTACTATTATTATTTATGGAAATATTAGTTAAATTATTTAAATTCGAAGCTGTGGTCATAGACATATCTAATTATTATTATTATTGTCCAATTTATTAAGAATTTTATTGACCATTAAAATTTAAATTATTATTATTAGGCATATTTGGGTTTGTTAATACAATACTATTTCCTGAATGATTAAGAACAAGTTTTGTTTTTGATTTTTTTTTCTTGGGTTTTTTGGCTTTTGAGTCTGCGTTTTGAGATTATTGGTTTGATTATTGGTAGGAAAAACTTTAACTACTTTCTTAATTATACATTCCATCTCTATTTATTCTGAATAAAATTAAAGTCATAATTAAAATTGTATGATAAATATTTATTTTCATAAATTTTTATTTATTTATTATTATATAAGTATAATGAAAATGAAAAATTTAAAAAAATTATTTATAAACAATATATTTATCTAGAGATTATGGTTAAAAAACAAAAATAATTTTAAGTAATAAAAAAACCCTTTTGTATGATAATTTTTATCATCAAATTATATGTAATTTTTGTTTTTCGATTTAGTTCTTTAGATAAAATTTCTCTATAATATATTTTTAATTTTCACTTTTAATTTTTGTATTATATAATTTAAATATAATTTATTATTATTTTTAATTGTTTTTTTATTACAATTGATTTTAGTTTTAAATTTAGTTGTGGATTTAATTTTAGGGAGGAACCTAACTATTTGGGAGTTAGTTTTGGTTTTATAAATGTCTATTTAATTATTAGTTATAAAGTTATTGTTACTTGACTAATTTTTCTTATTCTGTTAGCTTTGCAAATTTTTAATCATCTATGTATAAATTATCCTTTTAAAATAATTTAAAATGTGATTTAAAATAATAAAAATTTATTTATATTTGGTAAATAAATTTGTTTTTTAATATTTTTTATTACGAATCCATAAGTTTTAATTTTTTCTAAATGTGAAAGTTTTCCGGGTACTTCTCTTATAAGCTCTTTTGAATGTATTGATTATATAACATACTATTCTTTTTCTTAGAATTATAGACCGAAATATTATTCTAATTTAAAAACAATATTTTTTTTTAATTTAATATAATATTATAAATAAATTAAAATTTAATAATTAGTTATATATTAAAATTTTATGTATACCAATAAATGACTATTCTATCCACTGAGAATTTTTCCTTGCTTAAGTGTTATAATCTTTAAATTCCTTTGGTTTTGATCCAGTTACTTAAAAATTAAATAATATTATATAATTATTAAAACAATTTTTTTTTTTTTAATTATAAATTTATAGTAAATAATTACTTATAGTAATTGAATATGTATTTTAAGTTTAAATTTCTATTTTTTTTATGTCTTTAAATTTAATTTCAAATTTTGAGTTGTTTTTAATAGTTTAATTTTGGGGTTATTAAGGCTAATCTGGATTTTACTCGGATGCAGGTAATTATTATTATATTGTTTCTTAAAATTCATAAATAAACATTTTTTTAGTGAAGTTTATCTTAGTACTAATTTTTAAATTAGTTTTATTAGTAATTTTATCTTGAATTTTTAAAATTGAGGTTTTAATTTCAGATAATTTCAAATGATCTTTTTCTTTTTATTTAAATATTTATATAAGATAAAACTAACAAAATTTTTAAAATATAATTATTATAAATTACAAGATTATACACTTGTTGGCATTTAAGGTTATTAAGGTAATTAATTTTGATTTTAACTTTAATTGTGAAAATTTTACTGGGGATGGGCATAAGGGTCTTATTAATTATAATAATAATTACTATTATTATTTGGAGGATATTAATTATAATTATTATAGTTATAGTCAGTATTGTTATAATTAGCGCCAGTATAGTAAATATTATGGCCATTATTGTCATTATTATCTGGTTATATTTGAGGCTCTTAATAATGTTCATAAGGATATTATTATTATTGGCCGTTTATTTTTTCGGCAATTTGGTCATTATAATACTGGTTATTATTAGTGATATTAGTACTGTTATAATAGTAATTTTGGTTTTGATCAGTCATGTTTGTGTAGTTATTGTAATTTTGGTTAATATAGTCGTTGGAAGGGTTAAAATTTTCCTGGATTTACTGGCCGTTTTTTTGGGTATTTTATTTGTTTGTTTTGGATTAAGATGACTTTTTAGATGGAAAATTTTTAATTTTTAGTTTAAATTTAAATTTTTTTTATAGATTTAAAGAGATTTTATTAGAAAATTAAAAGGTTTTTAGTATAATTTATTTTTTAAAAATATTAAAATTTGTGGAAAATTGACTTACTTTTACCTTTGGTGGGTTTTAAGACATAATTTAAATGCTTATTGCAATTTTAGAGTATAATTTTTACTATAAAATATTTGTTGAAATTTGTTGTTCTTTTTTTTATTATTTTTGTATTCAGTTTATAATTTCAATTAATTTCTCTTTTTATAGTATTTATATGTAAGTAGAATTTTTTAGTAATTCTAGAAATTTTTTATTTTAAAAATAAAATAAAAGATAGAGCGAAGAAAAATTTATTATTAATTTTTACTAATTTTATTAATTTAATAATTTATATTGCTTTATTATAAATAAATTATTTAACATTAAATATAAAATAATACTAATAAACTTTAAAACTAGGCTATATAATTTCAATAATCAAGCATTAACAAAAAAAAATATAATTCTGAGAATTTGTATTTATACTGAGCCAATATAATAAGATTAAATATATTAAAGATTTCGAAATAGGCTCTATAATTTAATGGTAGAATACTTGACTGTTAATCAAGACGCCGCAGATCGATACTGCGTAGAGCCTAATTTTTTTTTTTAATTTTTTATAAAAAAACTAATTTAGAACATATGGAATTATTTTTTCATAATTGTATTAATAAAAATAATTATAAATATAAAATATTCAAAATAAAATACAAATTTCATTTTTTAATATAAATTTTTTAATTTTATCTTTAATTTAGAATTTTACAGTATTTGAATAATTAAATAGTAAAGTACTAGGTTTTTTAAATCAATAACAAACTTGTGATTATATAATAATATACTTAAAATATATTTTATTTATTAATTAAGAAATAATATAATTAATTAGTTTTAAAAAATAAAAAATATTCTAAAAAAATAAAAAATAATTCGAAAAAATATAGGATAAAATATTAAAATTGTTTATTATAATTAATAAGGTTTTGTTACATATTTATATAAAAAATTTTTAATTTTAGAATGGAAAATAATTATTTTAGGATTGTAAATTTAAATATTTTAATTTTGAAATGATTTTTCAATTAAAAATAAATTCTAATTAAATTTTTGTTTATATAAATAGCAAACAGAAGAAGATATAAAATAGAATAAAAATTAGAATTAAAATAATTTATTATAAAATGAAGGACGAATAGATTTATAGATAAAAATTTAAAAAGAAGTGTAAGAACGATAAATTGAAAATGAAGACTCCCATTAAATAAAAAAAATAAATACAATTATTGATAAATAGCTGAAAACTAAAGAAAGAGGTGAAATAAATGAAGATTGTAAAAAAACATAAATATTATAATTAAAAAACGATTTTGAATTATTATTTTTATTATAATATAATTTATTTATATATATATTTAAATTTAATACCTACATTTAATTTTAAAAATTATTAGCTACAAGTCAATAAGGTAGTAAAAGTAATAAAGGGGATTCATAGAATTTTTTTTTAACAGTAGGAGGTGAAAGAAGAACGGGTAAGAAAAAAATAACTTTTTTAAGCAAAGATAAAAGTGCTAAAACTTTGAATAAAGAGTTTAGAAACAATTTTTAAAAGTAATATAAAATTTAATTATTACCACTAATACTTTATTTTTAAAACAAAAAAATAAAAATACGCTAAATTATTATATATTTATATATTATTTTGTGTATTGAGTATTAAAATTTTTATAAAGAATGAAAGACTATAAAGAAAATAAGATTAAGTTTGATTTAAATGAATAGCAAACAGAAAATTTCAAAGAAAAATAATTAGAAATAAATTTGGAACTGAACTAATTAGTAAGGGAAAATTAATTAAAAGAGTAAACAATTGATAAACTAAAAATAGAACTTTTAAATATAAAAAATTTTAAATATGAGAAATAATAAATAAGAAATAATGAAAAATAATGGGATTTGGTATAAACATAAAATAAATTTTACACTCCAAAGGGACTTAACGCAAGTGAAAATGAAAAATCTTTGAGTAAAAAACTGAGTAAATTAGAAAAAGTAAATAAAAAAATAAATAAAAATTATAAAATTCTGGTTAGAATTTAATACATAAAAAGTGTTACCAATATATATTTAATTTAGATAAATTATAATATTAAATATATTATTATATATATACATACTGAAATATTTATATTATAATATACATATATAAATATAAATGGCTATATGTTATATAAATTTAAATATTATTTTTAATATTTATATAAAAACTTATTCTTAATATATATATTATTTATTAATTATTTTTTTTTTATAAATTTATAAAGTAATTATAAGAAATAGAGTGGAAAATTTTAACAGAATCAGAGTACACATTAACTTTGAAGCACATGCATAAGTAGATAGTGGATAAAGTGTATAATTTAGAGCATAAAGTAGATAACAATAAAAAATTGGTAAATTTGGCTGAAAATTAGTTTTTGAATTTTAAAAGAGATTTGGATTTGGAGTATAATAGTACTTAATTTTGTCAATTTCAAATGGACGGAATAATAAGGCAAATGTTATAGTTAAAATAAATTTATGATTAGGCGATTAAGTGTAAAAAAGAAAAAAATGAATAGAGTACTTAAAAATTGTTTAAAGTTTTGGACGAGTATAATTAAACTTAGGATTGAATTTAAAGTGCGAAATAGGAGTTGGAAAGTGGCAGGAATAAAATTAGGGAATTGGTTAGGGAATAGAAAATTAAAATTGAGTAGTAGAAGGTTTCGGATTTTATTTTACCGCATTTTAATTATTTTAGTATTAAAAATATTTATATTATATATATATATTTTTGAAATTTTTTTATTGATTTAATTTAATTTTTAAATTTGAAATTTATTTTATATTTATCAAAGATTTTATAAATATGGGTTTTATTTAGAATGATCCCGAGTTGTTTTTTAGTAAGAAAAATAAAGAGATAAATAAACTGAGTTTTTTGAAAAGGTATTTTAATTTTTTTGACTCTAAAGATGTAACCCAAGTTGAAGAAATATTTAGAAATGCTTGCAAATAGTAAAAATGAAAAATATATTCTTTATTAAATAATTATAGTATAATAATTTAAAATTTTTTAATTTAATAGACTAGAAATTAGTTAAAATTTTAAAATTGTCACTGAAGAAAAAGATGATTTATTAATAAGATAAGGGAAAAAAGGGAATTTATTGTAATAATCATAAAAATTACAAAGCAATCAAAGAAATAGATCTTAAAGTATAAGAAGAAACACAATACTTGTTCCTGAAGTAGCTGGAAATGTAAAAATTAATATTTTTATCATATAAATGAGAATTTTGATAAATATCATTAATATTTAATTTTTTATTTAATTTTTAGAAATATTAATCCAGATCCACTTTAAAAATTTCGACCAATTTTTTGAAAAGTCCATATTTATTACAAAACGTTGGAGAGGATAAGACAGGTGAAAATAAAAAAATCAATAATTTAATTAATTATAAAAATATTTTTATTGAAATGGAATTGAAAAGCAATGATGAAAACAAAAAGATTTTTAAATCTAAAAATAAAGTCATCGAGAAAATTAATGCATTTTATCAGTTGCACAATTACGATATTGAGTAATTATTTGAGTATTTTGTAAGAAGTTACTAATATATGAATAAAAATTGTGATCAATTAAGGTAAAATTCTAATAAATAATTATAATAAATTAAGTGGTGTAATATAATATTATCAAATTTAATAAATTTTTTATTAATTAAATAATAACTATAAAAATTAGACGACAAGCCCTAAACTTAGAATACGAGAAAAGAAAATTAATAGAATATTTAAGTGTCGATGATTAATAAGAAGTAGGCCAAAGCTAAAACGAAAAAAATCAGCCCCGACTTTATTTTTTCAACGAAATAGCTGAAGAAAATATAGAAACCGACTAAAATAATAAAAAATAAGATTAATAAAATGAAAAAATTGACTAAATTAATAAGAATTTGGACTAATAAAGCTAAAATTCCGACAAAAATAAATATAATTAAAATTACTAAAAACAAGAGGATAAAAAAACTTTAAATTATTTATTAAGTGTAGTAGAAGAAATTAGCAACAATAATAACAAATTAACAATAAAAGAAGTGCAGAAGGGAAAAGAGAGGGCGCAGTTGGTTTTGGAAAAGTATGTTATTTTTGGAGTAAAAATTTTGGGACGATTTGTGTCGCTTTTGAGTTTTGTTACTGGGAAAATGACTGAGAGCGAGTAGAAGGGAATTTTTTAAGGGAAGTTGTAGAAATGTGTGGAGTTTTTTAGAGAGAGTTAGAGGGAGTGGAGGGAGTTGAAGGCTTCTGATAGAGTAAATATTATTATTTGTATTTATATTTTTTTTATATTATTATTTATATTATGTTTTTCTATTTTTTTTATTTTAATTTTTTGTTTTTTTACTTTTTTGTATTTTTGTTTATTTTTTTATTTTGGGTGTAGTTAAGGTTTATAATTTTAGGTTTGTATTGATTTTTAGAATTTAAAAATAGTCCTAATATAAATTTTTAATTCATTATTTATTTTTTTATTTAATATTTTTATTTTTAAATTTATAGGAAATTGTTAGTAAGCAAGTTTAGATGATAGACGAAAAATGTATAAATAAAAGCTCTTTGGGGAATAAAGAGAATATTATTTAGATTTTTATGAAGAATTCTGATATTTATGAGAATTTTAAGGAAATTTTTTTAAAGATTTTTCCTAATTTCTAAGATTCAGCCTAATTGTTTTTACATAACATTAAAAAAGATTATATATTAAATACTTATGGGAGCAGAGAATAAATTCTGAATTTTATGTTTCACTTAAGGAATAAATACGACATAGCCAGAAATTAGTATATCAAGAATAATAAAACTTAAATTTAAAAAGATAATGAAACTTTGGAAAAAATTTAAGATGAAAATTTTTTATAGTTCTTGATTTTTGACAACCTAATTCCTGAATTATATGAGTAGCCACAGTAATTTTTTAATTAATTATTAAATTAACTAAATTTTTATTATATTTCTACAATTATAATTTTTTATTTCATATTTAATTTTGCTTAAAATAGAGCACACTTGCACAAAATAATTGGGTTAGTACAGACCAATATTTTCGAAATTTTTTAGAATTTATAAACTAATATTATGTATTTGAGAGAAGTTTTGAAGTATTAAAATGATAATGATTATTAAAAATTGTTAAATGATTAGTTAAATTATGATAAAAATGGATACTTTGTGTAAATAACTTAGAAAATTGCTGAAGGAATAAAAAACTAAAAACACGAAAATAAAGATCTTTCATCAGCTTGTTACAATTTAAATATGGTACATTAATAACAAATTTAACCTAGAGAGAGTAAAGTTAACATTTTGAGTTTTATCAAGGAAAAAAAAGATTAAATAGAGGACGTAAATAAATATAAAAAAAAATAGAAATATTATATCTAGATAAATAAATATTAAAATTATATTATATATATATATTTTAAAGGAGGATTCTCCATTAGAAGAGCTGGAAGATTTAGAAAAATAGAGGAAAAATTTGAAAAATTAATATAGAGAAAATTCTGAAAAATATTTGAATTAATTGAAAATAGAAGATTAGTAGAAAAAGAAAAAAGCTGTTTTAAATATGGTTTTTGAAAGAAAATTGGAGAATAAAAAAAATACTTAAATAAATAAAAATAATTAATAAGATTCTAAAGGGATTATTAATTAAGAAGGTTTTTAAAACGATTAAAGAAATAAAAAAGATTAAAAAGGCTTTTTTAGATCAACATTGAAATAATTTACTGAATTTTCTTAAATGAACACTTAATAAAAACATAATATTATATAAAAAAGTTCTTCATCTAATAAAAATAATTTAGGTTTAAAATTATTGTAATTAGATAATAATTAATAAAGTAATTATATAAATGGTTTTAAAAAATAAAGTATAAATAATTTGGAATAGAGTTTGAATCTAAGTCCTAGAAAAAGTAAGTAAATAAACATTAGCTCTAATAAGAAAAAATAAATTCAATAAAATGAAAATGAATTTGAAAATAATATAAATAATAACGATAA
The DNA here is from genome assembly GCA_001447515.1 of Pseudocohnilembus persalinus. Classification (NCBI taxonomy): domain Eukaryota; phylum Ciliophora; class Oligohymenophorea; order Philasterida; family Pseudocohnilembidae; genus Pseudocohnilembus; species Pseudocohnilembus persalinus. The sequence goes on from LDAU01000192.1 coordinate 152,551, forward strand.
AAGTAATGAATTTTAGAGTTTTTAAGGAAAAAATAAGAATAAAAATTTTTTTTAAAGAAATGTTAGGTCTTAATCTCCTAATTTATATGAAAGGTATGAGTAGAATATAAAAGAACACTAAAGAATTTTGAATTAAGAAAATAAAATTTTGGTTCATTATGACTAAAGGTTTAGGGAAATTAAGAGTTTATCTAAGGAACAATTTAAAAAATAGGTTAATAAATTTTAAAATAAATTTGCTTTTATAAATTTTTTAAATTTTTTCACAATTTTTTTATTTTTTTTTGAATTATGGCCTTTGAAAATAATATTAAATTGTTATATAAATGAATTTATTATATTTTTAAGTAATTTTTAATATATAATATTTAGTAATAAATAAAGATAAACAAAAAGTAGTTAGATGAAAAAAAATAGCTAAAATAACTGAAAGAATAATAATTAGGAAATAAGAAATAAATAGTGGATAATTTTAATTAAGATGAAAATAATAAATTTAAAAAGATATTAAAAAATAAATTATTTGAAAAAAATGATCCTAATGTTTTTGGTAGGGCTCATTATTATTTAGATAATAAGGTTTCTTTCAAAAATAAAAATAAAAAGTAAAATACAAATAATTTTGAATTAAATAATAATTAGAATTCAAAATTTGGATTTAGCTTTAAAAATGCAATTTTATAATCCCTTTAAACTTCTGTATAACTGGAAATATAAAATGTGTATTAAATTTTCGATAATTTTTTTGATAAAGAAAAAGAGGTTCAGAATTTTAATTTGGATGTAAATAATTATATTTATTAAAATTAATACTCATTTAGAGATATTTAAATTAATTATTTGTAAAATATTTTTTTAAAATTTAGATTTTAAAGAAAAACAATAATGATATAAGCAGCTCTTTCTCTTAAAGTTCAGTATCTGTAAATAACAATAGTGGATTATTTAAACATGATAACATCTTAGAATATGAAACATAATCTAAATCAAAGCAAATAATTGTGAATAGGGATAATAACAGACAAAAAACATATAACATTAATAATTAAATTAATTCTGGCAAAAAGTCTCCAAAAAATGTATATGATTAAAATTAACATTTAAATATTAAGTAAATTTAGAGAAAATAAAAAGAAAAATAGCCTTTAAAATAAATTAAACGCCAGAATGATAACTTGATTAAAATTTAAATTTAAAGATACAATTCAAATTCTAGTTTAAATAATAAAAATACAAATTAAATAAAAATTTTGAGAAAAAATTCTAATTCTCCTAGCAAAATTTAAAATTAAAATTTAAATAATTAATATACTTAATTTTCGAAAGATTTGTTAATAAATTAGGGTGGAATATAAAATGAATTGGAATAAATGAGTTAAAATTAAACTTTATACAATAATTAATAAGAATAAGCTAAAAAGTTATATATAAATAATAATAGTAATAATTAAAATAATAATAGTAATAATTAAAATAATAATAATAATTAAAATAATAATAATATTAATAATAATTAAAATAATTATATTAATAATAAGTAAAATGACAGTTATGTTTCTAATTCAAGGGCATCTACTTCTAATACTAATAAAAAAAGAATTAGAATTGTTTAATATAATGGAAATTCAGGGTGCTCTTTGTCCCCTTAGAGAGGAAATTATGTTATGTAATAAAACTAAAATTAATAATAATAAAAATAATAAAATGAAAAGGGAATAATTTCAAATGGGGTATGTTATTTAATATTTTAATAATATTTTTTAAAAAAAATATAATGTATTTTTTAAAAAAAGAATAAATGAATTAAAATTTTTATAAAAAAGGGATAAAAATAAATTAATGGGGATAGTGTAGATGAATCAAGCTTTTAAAAATAAATGAAAAAAGATAATTTTATGAATTAAACACATTAAAGTAATTTTTAATAGGTTTGGAAAGGATATGTAGATGAATAAAATAAATTTAATAAGACTTATTAAAAAGATGCTGGTAGATCCAAGAGCCAAAAAAGGGAATAAAATTGGAATAATAATAATAAAAAATTAGAAAAATGCATTTAAAATTAAAATTAATAGCGATAATAAATAGATTAGTTTAGAAATTCCCCTTATTTTTAAAATAAAATTTAAGATAAATAATAATAGTATTAATAATAGCAGTTTTAAAATTAATAAAATTAGATCAATTAGAAAAAAATTAAAAATAGAAAGAAAGTGGAGCCAAATTTAATAAGTCAAAGTTCTAGTTTTAATTTATTTTAAAGAAAATTTGAATTTATAGAAATAACAAAGTTATAATAACTAGATGATAGTTAAAAAATGAGTAAAGAAAAACTAGAACATGTAAAAAAATAAATAAATAAATAAATAAATAAATAAATAAATTAACATAACATAACATAACATAACTTATTTTAAATTAAATATATACTATGTTATTATATAATATTTTATAATTTATTTTTTAATATTTAATTAATTTTTATATTTTAACAGCATTTTGATTAGATGAGTTGTATTTAATTTTGTGGGAACTTTAATTTTGTAAGTGGAGATTAAAATGGGTATATGGGTTTATATTAATTAGAAAAAGAAAATATAATAATAAAAAAATGGAAAAAAATAAACTCATGTATAAATTGTATAGTATGCTAAGGAAATAAAATTTATGTGGGTGGAAAAGAAGAAGATAAAGGAATCTATGTTATAAATAAATCTGTAATAATATAATATAAAATAATATTATTATATAAATTTTGATTTTATACTATAATACAAAATATTATTAATAATATTATTATATTAATTTTGATTTTATATTATTATACAAAATATAATTAATTAAAAAATTATGTATTGTTTTTATAATATATTTTTTATTTTTTTATTTATTTTAGGACTTATCTTAAATATAAATATTGGAATGTGGGTAGGAAGATATTGGAAAAATGAGAATTATTGATAAATAATATTTGTGGGCTTTAAATAAATTGTAAAATAAAATTTAAATATATGAAATAGTGTAGGGAGTGAAAATTTAGGAATTATAATTTGAGAGTAGAATAAAAGATTTTAGATAAATAAGGTATAATAATAAATTTAAAATAGTAATAACTTTTAAAATAATATAAATATCTTGAAATTTTATGAATAATATTTATTAAATTAAACTTTCTTAGTTTTTTAAAAAACCGAGTTATTTTGAGCTTCAACGAGTATTTATTAGTTTTTAAGTTTTCAAAAAAATAATTAGGGTAAGCTTTTTAAGTTTAAAAATTATTTTATGATGAACTTATAAATAAAAATATGGCAGAAAATTAAGAGAAATTTTAAGATTTATGCAGCTAAAATTAATATTTTAAAGATTAAAATTAGAAAAAAATTACTGCTATAAACGAAATTGTTGTTCCTTTTAAAGAAATAAATGGTAAAAATGTAATATTAACTCAAAATGGTGAAATATAAAAGATTGAAGTAGGAAAAAAATAAAAAAAATAAAAAACCAATAGTTTTCAGATTATATAGGTATTTAATTATTCAGTTATTTAATTAAATTATATTTTTATTTAAATTAATTTTGATAAAACATACTTTTTATTTGATTTAGGAAAATAAATAATGGTTGTAATAAGAATAAAATACATAATAATAATTTGAAGAAAATAACGCAGTTTAAAAGATATTTGATATAAATTAAAGATATTTAGGAATAGAAACTAAATAAAGAGTTATTTTTGCTGATTTTTTTACTTAGTTTAACTTATTTGAGTTAGAAAAATAAGAAAATATAAATAAGGAAATGATATATGCTGATTCGAGTGAACTATTAATTTTACCATATATATTTTTTAATTAAATATCAGAAAAAATAATAAGGAAAAAAAAAGGGTTTTTAATAGTAAAGGTTATAGAGTTAGATAAAAAATGCACATAAATTAATTAAATGCTGAGATAAGGAGAAAATTATAAAATAGAAAATATAAATCAATTTTTGAATAAAGAATTTAATTGTTATAATTAGAAAAACGAGGATAGTTATTTAAAAAATGTTAAATTAAATTATATGGAAATTCCGATAAAAAAGAATATATTAGAAGTAAAAAGAGATAATTAAGTTGATAAAATATAAGAAAAAAATTAAGAAAATTAAAAAATGGAAAATGAAGATGAAAAATTTAAAAATAAATGGCAAGATATTTTTAGAATTCAATAGGCTAATTTGGAAGAATTAAGTTAGATTTAAGAAAAATCTTTGTCTTTTTAAAGTTAAAAATATTTAAATAGTTCAAATTAATGAAATGAATAGTTTAAAAGTGTTTTATTTTTTTATTAATTTGAAATTTTTATAAAATATGTCTGTTAAAATTATTTAAAAATTAAATAATATATTTTTAAATTCTAATTAAAATTATATTTATATTAATATAATTATTTATATATGTATATATGATTAAAATATACCATTGGATAAATTAGAAAAAAAATATTTGAAAACTTATATTTTAGTCATTTTTTTTAATTCATTTTTTTTTTAACCCAAAAATTAATTTTGCTAATTTTATGTGTTTACATAGTTATGAGCTGATATGATTATGATTCAAATAAGTTTTTTTTCTTATTACAAATTCTCTTTATAATTTTGTCATTAAAATTTTTTTTACAAAAAAAAATAAAAATATAAAAAAAATAAACATAAAAATAAACATAAAAATAAACATGTAGTAGCATTAATAATATTAAAGAATGTTAATATTTTCGAAACAGTTTGTTAATTTGAGGAATAAATTAATAAAATATAAGTTTTTTTTGAATAAATATGTTGGAAACTTGTTTTTATTTGAATTTAAAAGTTTAAATGAATTTTTAACATTTTGTGAAAATGAAAAATAAAAATCAAATTTAAATATTTGCAATGAAATTTCACTATGGATTTCTGATTAACATGTATCTGATTATAAAATTTATAAATTTAATCAAATTTTTGGCGGCTTAAAGTATTTAAAAGAAGTTTATTTAGGCTTGAGGTAATTAATATATTTATAAAATAATATAAGGCAAATTATTTATATTAATTCTCATTTTGCTTTTAATCAAAACTTTTTATTACTTTGATTTTTTATTATATTGAAATAAAATTGCTATTTTAAAAGATGTTAGAGGATTTCTACTGAATAAAAGGTATAAGATTGGTTATCCGAATTAGAATAAATGAAAAATTTAAAAAAAATTAGCTTAGATATTAGGTAATAATATAAAATATTAGTTTAATAAATTTTCAAAATTATAAAAATTAAATTAAAAAGTTAGAACAACTTGAACTTTGAAGCTTTGGAAAGACTTGGATAAATTATTTCTAATCGAGATAATCTTATTCATTTATAGATAATTTTAATGTATAAATATTTCATTACAAAAATAATTTATTTTAATAAATATAGATAAAAATAAAATTTTTATTAGGTAAATTAACAATGAATTGGTATTTGATAATAGTTTTACTAGAAATTTATAGGGTTTAAAAAATTTGAAGTTTATAGAAATAGATCTAAGGTTTTTAAATTATTATAATTAATTTTAATTTAATTTAAAATAATTTAAAAATAATATCAAGTGCAAATGGTTTAAGAGAAAGCGATGCTGGTTTATTATTAGAAAAACTTAATAAATTTGATAAACTCTAGAGTATTAAGCTCAACTTAAGGTATTTATATGACTATATATATCTAAAAAAATAATATAATTAATTTTTATAATATTTATTTAAAGGTAAAATGAATTATGGGATGGAATTTGTGACATTTAAATGTACTTAAACAAATTGGATCTATTGGAAAATTTGGAAATTGATTTTTAGTAAAAATTTAAAATTATTTTTATACTTTATTTTAAATTATAAATTTTTGCTAAAATCTTATAGTGATAATGATATTCATGAAATTGATAGATAATAAGAGAGTTATAAATTTGAGGAAATAAAAAATTTAAAGCATTTATCTTTGAATTTCTTGTAAAATTAATTTTACTTTTAAATTTATTTAAAGATAGTAATTATCATTTATATATTTTTATTAACAACTCATATTTATTTATTTATAAAAAGAGAAAATTAAACAGGGGAAGTTTTTTTAATAAAAATACTATAGTCTGTAAATAATTGTGCACATATAAAGGGATTGAAACTATATATTGTGTAAATCATATTATATAATATAAGTGAGCAATTAAATTAAATTCCCATAATATTATATTGACAAAATTACTATAATATTATATTGACAAAATTACTATAATATTATTTTGAAAAAATTACTATAATATTATATTGACAAAATTAAGCACTATTACAATATATATTAATATAATTATATTAATTTAGTATAGAAGATTTTATCAGTACGGATGAAATATGTGAAAGTTTGCTAAAATTGGATAAATTAGAATAAATCCAATTTGATTTTCTGTAAATTTTTTTTAATTAATTTATTTAATACAGTAATATTACTTTAAAATTTAATTTTCATTTATAATAGGATATAAGATATATATATATACGATTTATTTTCATTGATAAAGACTTTATAAAATTTGAAAAATATCACATATTTAACTCTTGATTTGGTGTAAATTAAATTAATTAAAAATTGGTTATTTTAATTATTTTTTTTTATAATAATAAGATATGCACAGCTATAAAATGCTTAAGAACTGGGTCCATAAATTGAAAATGAACTATAATTTATTGAGAATTTGTACATATATTTATGAAAAGCTTTAATAAATATTATGAAGTCTTTTCATGAATTTCATTTATATTATATAGTTATAAATAAAACTTTATTATTGATATAAAAATTTTTTAATAAAAATTAAACACACCTAAAATCTAAGCTATAAATTATTTTTCAGTATTTTCTTCATAAATTTACTAAATTATAAGATCCAATGATTTATTAACAAATATTTTTTTTATATTTAATTATATTCGTCGTTTAATTTTGACAATTGAGCTTAAGTCAATTTTTGATATTAATTCATTTTTATATAATTTTTTTATTTTATAATAGAGATTATAAAATAGAAGCAATTTTTAATTAAACAGTTTTTTTGTCAATAATTATACTTTTAAAAAAAAATTTAAGAATTAAATTATAGATATATTACAAATCTAAGACTCAGATTCATGTGAATTTTAAATTTAAATTTTTTGCAATTTTATTATATTTTTAAACCTATAAATGTTAAATTTTTTCTTCTATAAGTTATATATAAATTTTTAAAAGGATTTATAAATATGATATATTAATTTATTTTTTTTATTTTGAATTTAATAAAAGGAATTCTTATTAAAAAATATTAGAATTAATTAGTGCGGTATTTGATAATTGTAAATTCATAATCAAATTTAATCATAGTTTTCATATAAAAATTATTTCGTTTTTTCTTTATTCATCAATATGTTAAAATGTTTACATTACATTATTAATCTGGTAAAAATATGCTGTTTAATAATTATAATAAAAAAAACAAAAATTAATAAAAAACAAAAATGTAGATTAAAGAATAATTAAAACATCTGGAATTTGATTAAAAAAAGGCTCTTTTTATAAAATAGTTTAAAAACTTGTAGAATAAACTAATAAAACAAAGTCTTCTTTTTAAAAAATACGTAGGTCCATTATTTCCTGTGAAATTTGAAAATTTTAATGATTTCGAAAATTTTTCAAAAAATTCAATTAATTGCAAATTAGTTTAAAAAATGGAACTAACTTTGAGTGCCCTAATGGGAGAAAAATTAGAGGAAATTTAGAAAAAACAGCTTTTATAATTATTAGCTTAATTTGAAAATTTAGAGAAATTAAAAATTGATTTGTCGTAAATTTATAAATTTTGTTATAATTTTTAATAATTAAATTTTAAAAGTTTATTAAAAACTAAAATTTAAATTAATTTTATAATTTTATTTAATATTTTGTTATTTGAAAACAGATTCTAATATAAAAAATAAGAAGATATTAGGGATGTATTAGTAGTATTTTAGAAATTAAGTAAACTTTCGAATTTAGATTTGAACTTAATGTAATAAAATGGATTTTTTTTTGAAAATATTAAATAATTATTAAAAAAATTTATAATTATATATTTATATAGGTGCTGTTATACAGGGGAAGGTAAATCGAGCATATATACTTAATAATTTAGATAACTTACTTAATTAAGGAATTTGAAATTAACTTTTTGGTAGATAATAATAAAAATTACTTTAAAATATAATATATTTATAATATTGATAATCTATATTAATTATTATTAATAATTCTTTTAAAAATAAATAGCGAAACTGGATTTGTAGATGATGATGTTTTATTTTTGGGAGAAAGTTTAAAATCACTTAAGCTTCAAAGTTTAATTTTGAAATTTAAGTAAATTAATTTAAAAAGTATTAATAATAAATTTTTTATAAATATCTTTTATAGCAATAGAAATTTAATTGAGAAAAATTGTATGCTTAAATTTGGATAATAGTTAAGAAATATATAAACATTGGAAAATTTGCAAATTAATCTAGAGTAAAATATATAAAATTTTTTATTTTTTTATATTTATTAATTGTTTTAATTTATAAAAAGATTAAATCCTATAGAATAAGAGGGGGCCACTAATTTATGTACAGGCATAAAAGGATTATAAAATTTAAAAAGTTTAAAGCTCGAATTTTCGTAAAAAATAAATAATAATAAATTAAACTTTTTAAATTTAAATTTAAATTTAAAATTTCATTTATATATAGGGAATGTTTTATTGTAGGATCAGTAAACAAATTATTTTAAGAACTTTAAGAATTGAAAAATCTCAAAGAATTTGAAATTGATTTGAGGTGAATATTTTAATTTAATATAAAATAATTATTTATAAAAAAATGTCTAAAATAAAATTAAAAAAGTAATAACAATATTTCTTCGGAAGATGGTTAGTATTTTGGAAAAGAGCTAAAAAACTTTTAAAATTTAGAAATTTTAAGATTATAATTACAGTAAGTATACATTAAAAATAATTTATAAAAATATTATTTTATTTTAAAAATTTAATCTTAATATTTTATGCTTTATATATAATATAAAATATAGGGGTAATGAAATAGAAATTGAAAAAGATGGTTATAATAAAATTGGGTAGGGAATTAAATAAATTAGCGGATTGAAAGAATTGTTGTTAAATTATAGGTATTTATTAATATATACTATATTATATTTAAATTTACTACTTATGTGATTTTATGTATTAAATAGTTATGTAATATATAAGAATATGAAGTTAAATATTAATATTTTGAATTTTTAAAAGTTATTCCAAAATTAATGAAGAAAGTGTATTAGATTCCATTTCTTATATTAAATAGTTGAAGGGTTTAAATAAATTAGTTTTGCTATTATGGTATATAAATTAATTTAATCTATAAAACTTTACTTATTTTAATTTTTAAAAGGGGGAATAAATTGGATGAAAAAGAATAAATATTTGTAGATTAATTTAAAGATTTGAAAGAATTAAAAAAAATTGATATTCCAACTACATACAGAGAATTAAAATGAAAGAAAAAGCATAAAAATACTGTTATTTAATGAATTTTGAAAAAAAATAAAAAAATTAGAATTATTTTGTTATTGCATAAAATTTTCATTTATATAATTATCTAAAATAAATATTAAATTAACTTTTATACTTAAATCTGTATAAAAATCAATTTTTAAAATCTTTAAAAGGTAGAAATAAATCTAAAATTTAGAATTTAAAAACAACTGTAACAATATATTGATGAAAAAAAAAAAATCTTAATAATTTATATTTTTTATTTTTCTTTTAATATTTACTTGTTTCTATTTGTAATATAAGCTAACAAAAAATTTTAATATTAGTTTTTTATTTGAAATTATATAAAAATTGCATGTATTATTATAGTGTTAAATATATAAAATAAATAATAAATTAATACACTGTTTTGTTTGCAATCAAAATAATTTTATTTAACAATCTGTATCTTTAAATAAATTTAAAATCAATATTAATTAACTCAGAGTAAATATATATTACGCATATCATTAAAATATATAAATTTAAAATAAATTCAATCTGTCAATTCATTTATATTTTATTGTTTTGTAACTAACTCTAAAAGCTTACATATTTATGTAATAAACTAATAAAATAAATGGCTTTATATTGCATAATATATATAAAATAAATTTTCAATAATATTTTTAAATAATTTGGAAAAAATCATAAATTAATTATTTTTTAAATAAAAAGTTGCTCCTATTTCTGTATTTTAAAATTTTGAAAATAACCTTTAAGGTTCCTTTATTTTGACAAAAATTTTAAATTGACAAAATATTTAATAAATCTTTAGAAATAATAAAAAATTGAAAAAAATAATATATTTTAGAGATATTTTGATTGTATTATTTGAAGTAATAATAAAAAAAAAAAATATTAATTACAAAAAAAATAATTAATAAATAAATTTTTAAAATTAGATAGGAATTAATAAATGTTTGCTCAAAAATATTATTAACCAAATAGCACATAATAATAGTGTTTTCCAAAAATTTGCAAAAACATAGATAAAGAAATGTTATAAATAAAATAATTTGAATAATTGAGAAATAAAACAATTAAATATAATTTTTTTTTTCAAAAGATATATTAAGAACTAACATTTGCTTGTGTTTGAAAATACTAGAAACTTTACTTAACATTTTGAATTAACTAATATAGAAACCTATAAAGAATAATTTTACCCTTATAGAAAGTAGCAATATTTAAAAAATCAGTGCAATATAGTTGGAGATTTTTAAATGTTTTATAATATAAAATTGTAGGATTTTTAAAACTGTAATGCTATTTATTTTAATTTTTCAAAATTAAATATGAACAGATTAATGGTTTAAGATCTCTCAAATTTTTTTAATTCGTTTGTAAATTTGAGGGAAATTTATTTAGACTTGAGGTATTGTGTTTACTTTTAATTTATTCTATCAGTTTTTTTTATATTTTTGTTATTCATGAATTCGGTGTTTTATTGTATATAATTAATCTACCTTAATAAAGATAAGATTAAAATAGAATTTATTTTAGATTATTATAAAAAAAAATTTAATTAATATTAATATTAAGAAAACTAAGAGGAGAAAAATAAGATATACTTAATGAATGGTTTGAAGTATTATTTTGGCAATAAAATCTTTAGAAAATGAGTTTAAATCTCAGGTAAAAAATAAAATCTCTATAAAATTAAAGTAATAACAAATATATAATATTATAAAAATATTTAATAGTGGGAACCATTTAAAAGGATTTACCTTGAGTTAGTTAGGCTATTTAATTTCTCATAAAAATAAACTTATTTATTTATAGATAAATATGGAGTAATATATCTATAAATTATTTTATTAAATAATATATGTTTAATTACAAATATATGTAAATAATTAAATTTTTAATTAAAAAACTAAGGTTTACTAACAAAAAATTTTAGTACAATGATCAATTTATACAGAATTTACATGGTTTCTAAAATTTATAGTATATAGATTTGAATTTAAGGTAATTATTTATAAAAATTCTAATTTTTTTTTAATTTAAGTTATTATTTAATTTAATTAATTAAAAATTATTTTAATATAGGGAAAATGGTTTAAGAGATGATGACGTATATTTTATTATAAAAAAATTGCTTAATTTAAAAATCTTATTAGTATTAAACTCAATTTGGAGAAAAATTTACAATTTATCTATTTTTTTATATTATTTTATTACCTTATTTATATTTTAATTTAATTTAAGATAAAATGAAATTTGGTAAGGTCTTTTAGAAGTTCCTGGATATTTAAAGGAATTAAAAAATTAGGGAAAATTAGAGATAAATATAAGGTAAGAAAGTTAATTTAAAAAAATTTAATAAAAAATTTTATGTTTAAAGGAAAAACTATATTTATGAAAGTGATGAATAAAGCTACAGCGGTAAAAGTTTTTAGTTTGAGAAATTAGAAAATTTGTATAAACTGTCATTAAACTATTAGTAAAATTAAAATAATTAAATTATTACTTTTATTAATATAAAAATCTTAAAAAACTATATTTTTTTATATTATGGATAATTTAATAGGCGCAGCATTCTTTAATAAACTTTTGGAATCTGTAAATAAATGTTAAAAAATTAAAGAATTTCAATTAAGTAAGTATAGCGTAAGATTTTTATATGTTTTATTTCGGTTTATTTTTCTTAATAATTAAAAAAATGTAAAAGAATAAATATTTTATTTATATCAATTACAGAATTACAGATTTTACCGATGCTGACGAAATTTGTGAGAATTTAAAAAAATTGGGTAGAATGTAGCATATATCACTTAATTTATAGTAAAATTTATAAAATATATATTTTATAATAAATTTAAGTATTATAATTTTCATTAAAAAATAGGATAAAAAAAATAAGTATTCAAGATTTAGAAAAATTAAAGTATTATATCTTTAATACTTGATTTGGCGTAAATTAAATATATAACTAATCATTTATTTTAAATTAATTTTTTTTAACCTTTATTAATATTAATTTTTATTTAGTGAAGCAAATTTAGAAGAAGGTCAGGATTTTTGCGATAATTTGGGATATGAATTATATTCTATTGAGGAATTATAAATTATAATGTGATGAATTTATTGAATAAACATTTTTGTTGTTATTTAATTTGTTCTTATTATTTAATGTTTCTATATATTTTAATCATATATCAAGTAATTAATATTAATATTTATTACCTCTACCATTTTATAACAATTTAAAAATTACCTTTATTAATTTTTGTATATTTTTAATGTAGTACAGAGTTTTCCCCAAAAGTAAAAAATTTCTATGGATTTTAAGCTTATTAATGATTATTTTCTCTGACAAAATAATTTATTTATAAAATATTTTTTTATTTATAAAATGAATTAGGCAATTTAATATTTAGTTTTATTTAGATTGGTGAAATTTTATCAAATTAAAATATTTTATAGCAAACTTAGAAATTAAAATTTAAACCTTATAATTAATTATACAGAAATTTTATCGTATAATATAAATAGATAAAGATATATTAAACATTTTAAGTTTATATAGCTCTTAAAATTGTTTGGCATGATATTTATAATTTAAATTATATATTTATACTTTTAAAAATTTATATCTATCATACAATTTAAATATATGCTAATGAAAATTCAGATTTCATAAATTACTAATCAATTTTTCAAACCAGTATAATTTGTAATTTTCCAGCCAAAATTAATTTTTTTTAGTTTGTGTTAAATTATGTTTAGATTTTTCGGAAAATTGAAACTACTCTTAAAAATAAATTAACTAAAAAATAAAATAAAAATTCATATTAAGATTTTTTGCTTAATTTTTTTTTAAATGTTATATCTATAATTTTTATACATAATTTAAAAATTGTTAAAAATAATTATAATAATAACGTAATTTATGGTAATCATGAATATATTGATATTTATTAGCAATTAAAGTTTATAGATATATTAATGGTATTTTTAAAAGAATAATTTATAAAAAAAATTTATCTTATTAATCTTGTATTTTGTATTTTTTTTAAAATCTTTTTGTTTATTTTAATATATATTTTTAATTTTAAATTTTATAGTATAGTATTTCTTAAATTTTCTAAAAAATATTATTAATAAGGTAAATATTTTAGCTTGTCATCATTTTAAAAGTAAATTTTTCTACTAAACTTTAGTATTCTTTTCTAAGGTTCAAAACCTTACTAATTTATAATTCAAATAATTTATTAATGATTTTGGTACTTTTGAATTATTAATCTTTTTAATTCCTTTGTATTTATTTAAAAAAAAATTTTTATTAAGTAAAACTTGTATAACAATTAATCAATTTATTAAATCTTTGCTATGCCTATTCTATAAGTTCAGAAATTTTTTAATATTTTTATTGCTTTTTGAATAATTTTAGTAAAATTATGTTATAAAGATATTATTAATAATTTATTGAATATATCTATGATGAAATTGAAATAAAAATGTGATTTTTATTTTCATTTTTTATCAAAAATAAAAAAATTTAAATAAAAACTTGGCAAATGAAAAAAAATATTCAGACAAAATGACACTAAAATTCACCTGGCTGAGAAAAACAATTGGGACAAATTAAAATATTAACATTTTCGAAATTTACAGTTTAAATATAGGAATCTGGGCAAATTGATAATTTTTAGAAAATAAATATTAATTTACTTAACAAGTTTAATCTAAAATATTTATAATTTTAAATTTAATAAGAAAAATTAGCAATTTATTTATAATTCTCAAATTCAACTAAAAATATTAATAAAAATTATAAAATTTTAAACAAATTTAATAATCCTAAAAAATGTATAATTAATTATATAAAATTTTAAAAAATTATAAAAAAAATTAAATTATAAAATTGTTTTAATATTTTAAAATATAAATTTAAATATAAATTTACCCTTCAAATTGATAAAATGGAATGCTTAAAGTTAACAGTACATTTATTTACTTCATATTATATAAACTATATTTATATATAATTATAAATAATCTCAAACAAATTTATACTAAATAAATTCCTTTAATAATATATTAAAATCGATATAATTAAAAATAATAAAGATAAATAATAATAAAATATCAATCAATCAATAAACTTAATATCCACCTCTTAATATCTATTTTCATTAAAACAATATGTAATTCCGAGTATCCATTCTTCAAAATTGTTTTTACTTTGATTAAAAGCTAATCTTTAATAGGAAATTTTATCATCATCATAAATTTCCATAAATTTCTTCTCAATATTAAAAACAACATTCATAATCGTCTACTTATCTTTAAAAAACTCAGTAAATTTTTCCTTACCCTCCACCATAAACTCCCCTCCTTCAGCAGAAGAATTATAATTATACCAAAATACTCTGACATAATGATCTGTTTATAAGCTTTTTGAATTTATTTGGTTTCCACTTGTTAACGAAAAAACCAAATAAATATTTTCTACGTTGTTTTTTGTGTCCATTGTGAACCTTAAATGGTACTCTTTTTCTTATTACAAATTCTCAGAATAAATATATGTCAATTAATCACTTTTAAATTTAATCGTTTTTTGGTCATTATTG
>LDAU01000030.1:0-18433 GCA_001447515.1 Pseudocohnilembus persalinus
AAAGTTTTATTTTTTTAAGAATTTGATTTAAATAAGATATATTATGTGAAAAATAACATTATGGGTTTATTATTTTATTATAGTAATAAAATACTTACTATTAACTAGTTTATTAACCGTAATCAAATTAAATTAATTTTTAATAACAAAGAAAATTTGATTTTTACTTGTTAAAAGACCATAATTATTGATTTATATTTTTAATCTAAAGATAATTTGGAACAATGCTAAAATATAGTTTACTTTTTCTTTAGGGAAGATTGGAACATAACCACCGTTGCAAACTCCATTTTCTGGACACTTTTCGCATTTACTTTATTTACCTTAAATAAGATATCTATTTGACTCACACACCTAAAACTAACTTGTTTTACTATCTATCTAATATTCATTATCAGCATAATTAATAAAAAAAGGTTTATTTTTTAATATATATCCTTAATTATTATTAACATCTATTATTTATTCTTTTAAAGTTTACTCAAATTACTTTTCATAACTACCTAAAAATCTAAAAGCATAACCGATATCAGCTTTGCAATTTTCTACCAAAATATTATTTATTTCTATCAAAAAATTGGAATCAGGGGGAAAATTTATAAGAGCTCCTCCTCCACTTGAAGCTGATGAATTTCTAAATTCTAAATTTGTTAGATAAATTGAGAATAATACATTGTAATTTTTTTTATATTGTTTTTCATAATAAATACTTCCACCTTAGCTTATTGTATACCAGTCATTTTTCTCATAAATACTCATATTTTCGATAAATTTTGATTTATTATCTTCAAATAAAGAATCATTTATTTTAGTAGTAGTTACTTAATATAAATAAAGTGCTCCTCCTTTAAGATAACTGTAACAATTTTTAAATGTACTGTTATTTATTTCCAGGTATTCTGCTGTATTTATATAAATTCCACCACCATATTGTTCGTTTTATATTTCTTATTAAATGACTTTTAAATTATTAAATGTAGAGTCGTTTATATATATGTTATCAACTTTGTATAGGTATGCACCCCCACCATTTTATTACGCCATTGAATTTTAAATAAAACTACTAGTAAAGTAAAAATCTTAAATATCCGTCGCATATATTAATCCTCCAACATCAGGATAATTCTGATACAAAATATCGTCTTTATATTAACAAAACACACAATTATTAAAGGAAAGCAGTTCTTGTTCATCTACAGTTATGGTGTTAACATATAAATCATTGTAATTTTCTAGAAAAGTAGTATTATCAAAATAAACTTGCAAATTATAATACATTTATACGCCCGATGACTAATATAATGCCTAGTTTTTCAATATTTATGAATCTTTTATATAAATTTATTCATTATTATAAACCATATAAAGTCCCCCGATATTTTAAGCTGTATTATTTACAATCTAAATATTGCGAAGCACTTTATTATTACTAGATCTTTTGTCCTATGTGACTATGTACGTCATCATTAAGTCATTTATGGAAACATTATACAATTATTCGAGAATTATTCCTGCACCTGAGTGCTCAGATTAATTATCTTCTAAAAGTAATTGTTAGATAATAGTATTTTAAATATCAAATAAGTATCCTCCTGCTCCAAGTTAAGCCTAATTACTCTATGAAGTGATATTTATTATTTATACATTATTTAATGATGATAAGTAAAATCCACCCCCAGCTTTATTTTAACAAACATTATTTATCAGTGTTATATTCTGAAATATACCTATAAATTATTACATTATATGTATATTTTAATAAATATATAATATTTTTGATTTATATTTTTAGATTAAAAAATATTAAAATATAAATATTGATATTCTAAAATAATATTTATTACTGTCATCAATGATTTCCATATATAATCCTGCCCCCCAATTTTATGCTAAATTTTGTTAAATTTAAACATTATCCATTTAAATAAAATATACCCCTTATAAAAATATTCCTGCTCCAATTAGTGCATGATTTTAATTTGAAGTTACATTATTTAGAGTAATATTATAGGAACTAATAAATGCAATTCCTGGACCATATGAACTAGCAGTGTTATTATAAATTACACAATCACTTACTGTAATATATTTTGACTACTCAAAAGACAACGCTGACCTATCAGTAGATTAAGAATCTCTAAAAATGCAGTTATTTACAACAACTAACTAACAATTATTTATAGTTAAACCCCCTTTTTTAGAATCCGTTAATATATTACTTATATTAGAATCATAAATATAAAAATTATCTACCCCCCAAATAGCAACACCTAATATAATATTTATAATCAATATTTTTTATTTTAAAATTATTTAAAATAATATTATATACCTCCAATTATGTATGCGTGAATGTTTTCTACAATAATTGAATTAATATTTATATAAGAGCTATAAAAAACAGATATAGCACCTGAACTAAAACCCTATCCATCTATAATAGTAATATTTTATATACTACTTTATTCCATCTAAAGAAAAGCTAAACTACCCGAATTATTAGCTTTATTTCCTTTATATTATTCATGTCTTACATATATATAAGACGATTTTCTAATTAAACAGCCACCTTATTATAAAAATTATTAAGTTTGTTTATTTGGGTAATTTACATTTTTAATATAAATATTTTATTATATTATTGATATAAAATAAATTATTTAATTATTAATATAAAATATAATATATTATATTAAAGTAAATTTTTATAAAATTTATATTATATTTACCACCATAGATATATAAGACTGAATCATAGCAATCATTATCAACATATAAATTTTACTAAACCAGAAATTCTTTAGAATTTTATATAAAGAGTCCTCCTCCTCCCAGCCCAGTGCAATAATTATCGTAAAAGTAATTATATTACACTATACACTCGGTACATTTTTAATAATAATTAATATATAAGCTAGAACCTCTTTGTCCCGTATTATGAGCAAAATAATTTCCATTAATATCTATATCTGATTATAATATATTTGAAGCTGCATTAGTGTAAAATCCTCCTCCATCACTGGATGCAATATTAAGTGTAAAATTTGAATTTTTTAAAATACTTATATTCGAATTTTAAACATAAACACCGCCTCCTTTACCAGCTGTATTATTATAAAATAAATTTTCGTTTAATTCTACTTAATTGACTTGGTATGAATATACAGCTCCTCCAAATTGTATACATTTATGATCCATAAATTAACTATTTTCTATTAATACAGAATTTATCTTTTACATAAACAAAGCGCCTCCATTAGAATTTACTGCCTATTCTAGATAATTTTCGGTAAAATTAGATTATCTTATAGTAACTAATTATCCTTCTGTTATATATAATGCCTTTAAAATATAAAATATTTTTAATTTTAAATTTAGATATTTTCATTATTTTATTTATAAATTATTTTAATATAAATTCAAATATCCTCGTAGTGCTTTTATTAATAAAGTTATAAAAAATTATTAGGCTTTACATTTTATGTTGCAGAATTATACGATTTTTATATTTTAAAATTATTGACTAAAATACTTTATGAAATTTAAGACGCTTAAAATAAAAATAATTTATAATTAAAATAAAATAAAGTTAAATTAATTCTAGAAATAATTTTAAAAATAGATTGAAAATATGTTTAAATAAAAGTTTATATTAAATTTTAAAATAAAATATAAATCCATTTTTGCTATATTTTAATATTTAGTTAATTTAATTTGTAATGATTATTCCACCATTTTTTTATTAACCAATCAATACACTGATCAATAAAATCAAGCAAGCGTATTATTCCATACAATCCAAATATATATTTTTAACAAATAAATCATACTAAATAGTTGGCCCATAGTTTTTATAAAATAATTATTTTCCTATCTAATCAAATTCCAATTTATTTTTTAATTCTTTTAATTAATAAATATAAAAAATATTATCATAAAAAAATTAAATAATATATATAAACTAGCTATTCAGTTTATTATTTATTTTTTTAACAATCCAATAGTGGCTTTCATACAAACCAAACAACAACAAAAAAAAAATCTCATTTTAAATTTTTACATTTAATTTATATTGTTTTTATTTTAGAATTAAGTTTAATTAAAACTTGAATATAAAATAATTAAAAACCTATTTTTTTATGATATTTTATTTATTTTATTACTTAAATATTTTTATTTAATAATTATATATGATACAGTGTTTTTCCGAAAAGTGAAATATTTTAAAATTTCTAAAGATTATTCACTAATCAATTTATATATTTTGTGCCAAAAAAATCTATTTCAAGTATTTATATAGTATCTTTTATATTTAAGAATAAATTTGCCAATTGTATTTTTACTTAAATTATAATTAATAAAAATTAAGTCTAATCTATTTATTTAATAACAAACTTAAAAATTAAAGTTTAAAACTTATAATTAACCAGCGATTTATAACTTATATAAAAGTATTAATATAAAATATCTTATAATTTTTTAAATGTTTTTAAAATATTTTCCTATTTATTTAATATACTTAAGGAACTTAATTTGCTATGTTTTTGTTTTTTTATTTTGACCTATGACTTTTTAAATTAATCATAGTCCAATATTTAAAAATTTATGCTTAAAAAACGAACAATTACGATTTTTTCAATTGCAAAGAAAATGCCTTTATTTTTTATGATTGATTTAATTTCGATAATTGGACAATATATAAAACCATAAATTAATTAATAAGTAATCTTATATAAATTCATAAATATTATATAATTTTAAAATTAATAATAACCAAATTTCTTTGTAAATGAAAGGATAAAATTTTATCATATATAATTCTTAAAATTTCGGTAGAATTTATTATATAAACATTATTTGAGTAATTTAAGTAGCTATTAATTAAAAGTATTTATAAAATTTTTCAAAAATAATTAATTAATAAATATTATTTATTCAATTATTATATTTCTTATTTATTTTGAAACTCCAATTGGAAAAAATAGCACAAGTAGTTTATTTAATAATTTTTTATTGATGATATACATATAAAAATCTTAATAAAACGTTACAAAATTAAACATGATTTAGTGAAAATACGACTTTTTTCACATTTCAGTAAAACCCTGTATTATAATAATAATAATTAAAAAATATCAAATTATAATTTAATATCATTCTTATACTCGATAAATAGGTTGAAATATTTATTTCGCGAATGAAAGTAAAATGAAAAATAAATATTATTTATTGCTTTACAATATAAAAGGTTGAATGCTTAAATAATAATTTTATTTATATTAAAAATTAAATTTAGATAAAAGTAAATTATATTTTAAAATTTGATTATAGGCCATACAAACTACCCAAGAACAAGGAAAATATCTAAAAGTATTTTTATCTCTATATATAATTTAATAGATATGTATTATATTAGAAAAGCTAAATTTAAACCGAAATTATGTAATTTGTATTTACAAGTTATTTTATATTCATTTAAATTTTATATATATTACATATTTATTTATTTAATTACCCCTCCTAGAAAGAATGAATAATTTTTTATAAACACACTATTTTCAATTAACAAATTATCAAATTCACTAATTTATAATGCTCCACCAAATTATACTGAATTTAAATATGAATTTCCACTAAAATTACTAAATTAAATAACAACAGAATTAACATTATTTACCAATATATTAAACTAATTATTTAGAAATGTTAACTTATTTAAATTTAATGAATTTGAACTTAGAATTTAATTAATTACTGTAAATTATGATAATTATAACTAATTTATTATTATTCCATTGAAATTTGATATATAGAAATCTTCTAATTGAAATAAATTAATATTTTATAATGTATTAGAAATTTAACCATAATCAAACACATTATCTTAAACAAATATGGGAGAAATTTCTAGATCAAATTATTAGTCACAATATTAAAAATCTAAGTGTAGGATTTATAATTAGCACTATTCATAATCTACATTTTCTTTAAATAATAACATGTATATTGAAATTTTATTATTTAAACTTGTTATTGAATCACATTATTCATTTTCTAAAATGAATTAATCTAAATTATTTTAATACGTAACATTGCTAAAATTACTATTGTTTTCTAAATTATCAAGGTCATATTAAGTACAGGGAATTATTACATTATAATTGTCATCTGAATATTCACAGATTGAATATTGTATAATATAAATCAAAAATGCTAATAATATTTATGTCATATTTCTTTGTCCTGATTTAATTTTTAATTGTTTTATTTTATTTTTATTTATATATTGAAGTACATTTTAATTTTAATTACTATATTCTTTAGAAAATAAAATTTCAGAATACTGGTATTTTATAAAGATATTCAAAAAAATAAAAACTTATAATATAGTAAAAGCAATATTTTTAATCAATAGTGGAAAATTTTGTTAATCTCATATTCATCTTTTAACATTTTAAATTTTTTTATAATCGCTAGAAAAAAACATATAGTGAAAGCCAAAATAGTTTTTTTTATAATATTTTATAAAAAATTAATTATAATTTAAATTGAATCTTTAAAAATATAAATAAATATATATTTATTTATTATTCATTAAATAAATACAAATACTAAATTATTTATAATTTTAAATTTGTGCTGGTATTATATATCTTAATTTGTAGTTACATAATTAATTGCTACTTTAAATTTAATTATTTAAAATATAGATAAAATAGTACAAATATATAATATATAATTTAGAAAATTAAATTATAAGCAAAATATAATTAATAAAGTCATATTTACTTATTTATTATCTAATAATGATGTAAAAAATAAATTTATCCTCCGATTAATTGATATTTTCTTAATAATATATAAATTAAAATTAATTTTTTCTTACTTTTAAATGATAGTTCTCATAAAATTAATTTGTAAGATTATATATATTTCCAGTATTTTTATAAAAATGCCTACAATTTATTAAAACCTAATTTAATATACTCAACTTTTTTGTAAATTATTAAATAATCGAACTAAAAAATATGTATAAAATCTCAGAGAAACACAAAAGTAAAATAAATTATTTGTCATAAATTTTTAAAATGGATTTAAAATTACCAAAAAATTGAATAAATATTTAAAAATCTTATTATCTTTTACAATATAATAAATAATCTTTTAAAGTCATAAAAAATGTTTAAAATAATGACTAAGAAATTTATTAAAAATGTTTTTGCTATATAAATTTGATATTTATTAATTATTTACAAAGGTATATTTTTAAACATTTGTTGAAAATTTGGATAACCTATTATAATAATTTTTAAATTTAAATAAACTTTCTTAATAAATAATTTAAGATTATAAGAATAATACCATGGCATCAATTTTTTAATTTTGCCTCATATTTTTCGGTTTTTATAAATATATAATTTTAGATTTTTATATATTTATTTTAGGTAGATTCTAATTCCTTTAAAAATGAATAAGCGTTTAAAATTTTGCTCTTTTAGAAAAAAAAATCAAATATGAAATATAGGAAGAGGAATGAAAGCATTTAATTAAGTTTTATTTTAAATTTATAATTATTTATCGGCTGCTCTGGCCAGAAATATATTAGTAGAGGGGAAATAGTTTTGATTTATTCTAAAAATGATAGTCATATGGTTTGTAAACAACATTTGATTATAGAGGTAAAATTGTATATATTGTAATACTTTTTCTAAAGAATTAATAAATAAGATTTGTATCCGTTTCACTTTAGGGTTATAGAAAATCGAAATAAATTATTAAAATTTGAATAAAAATCATTTAAATATTTAAATTGGTTGAAATCACTTGGTTGAAATTCTAAAATATTTTCTCAAAGAATTTAAAATATTATTCAATGTAGATGTGTAGAATTTACTGAAAATTAAAAAAAAATAATAAAAATTTTAAAAGTTCAATTGATAGTTTTATTTTTGAGTTATCTAAATAAATAAATAAATAAATAAATAAATAAATAAATACTAATTATTTAATTTAGGCACCTGAAGTGATGTGTAGATAAAATCATGGGTAATAATATACTTATTAATTATTAACTTAATATTAAAAATTCATAACATTAATTTATTTAGAGTTGCTGTAATTTTAATATTTTATTATAATTTCCATAATAATTATGATTTATTAATATTAAATTATATAGAGTATCCATCAAGATATTATTTAAAAATATTATCAAAGTTATATTTATACAAAAATAAAAAAAAAAAAATAAGATTTATTTAATTTCTTACTTAATATCATAAGAATATACACCATTATTAATAAATTAATATCATTTGAATTAATAAAATTAAAATTTTATTACAACTTAATTAAAATATAAAATTAGAAATTCTAATTTATTTAATATTTATATATTTTATCTTGATAAATTAATATGAATTTATAAAAATAAAAATACCAACTTTCTTGAAATTTTTAGTAAAGAAGAAATCATACATAATTTAATAATAAATATAAAAAGTTAAGTTGAATTTTATTTGAGGAAGAATACTTCATTAAAAATTTAAGTTTTATAGCAAATTATATGTCTTTAGGTATTAATTGATTCATAAATTACTAAATTTTTAAATAGATTCATTTAACATTTTTTTTCTCGGTTTTATTAGACCAGATGATTTGGATTCCATAACACATTAAGTTGAGTAAGCTTTAATAGATTTACTGGTTTAATTAACATTAAACTACATATTTTTATAATAACTATTTTAATTTACAATAGACTAATTTGATTTAATTACTTTATTTTTATATAATGAATCCTTAAAATAAGATTATATTTAAGCAGACAAATCTCTATTAAAGTTCTATATTTAATAATAAAATATTAAAAAATAATAAGAACAGTGCAATATTAATAAAAAAAAATTACCTATACTAAATATTTTTAAAATAAATTTCTAGGTTTCTATAAGTATAATTTTGATGATTTGTTAGTTTCTTCGCTTTAAAAATTTAATTTTAGGTGTATATAGTTCTTGAAACTAACTTTTATATTCTTCCACTAATATCTTACTTTCTAAGATATATGAATTTATTTACTTAGGTAGACAAATAGTTTTCTAAATAATTTAATGCTTTAAAATCTTTATGATATTTTCATCAAATGATACTAAACAATTTTATATTAGTCATCAATTATTAATATAGCAAATCTTACAAAATAGTAAGAATTTACAATTACAAAACCCACAAACAATAGAATAAACTACCATTCATGAGAATCATATGAAAATTTTAACATAGATTAAAGCAAAACCATATTTATAGCCTAAATAGAACTGGATAAACAAGCCAAATCATTTAGCTTTTTGTTAATAAATGGTTGCAAATAGTTAATTGTAATTTTGTAAATATATATGACTGTAATTGAAGTAAGTATTTTTAATTATAAAGCTTCTTCATTGTAAAAGGAAAGTTAAACTACAACAAGAATGATTTTCTAAAAGATAAAATGGTATAATATATATAAATAACAAATTATAATTTTATATAATTTAAATATTTTAATATTACTACGATGATGATGATAAATTCCCAAAAATATTTTTCAAATTTATATTCTGAATATAATATTCCATATATTTTTAAAAAGGCTAATTTTTCTAGTCCTTATGAATCTTTCATTTTTTTTATTTAAAATAAAATTATACTTGGAATTATCACGAGTAATATTATAATTATTATAATATTAATAGGTAAAACAGTAAATTTATAAAATTCTGAATCACATTAAACATTAGCATCTCCTAGAGTATAGCTTTTACCTAGTATCTACGCAAATATTTTTAAAATTATTAAATCAATATTAAAATTAAAATTAATTTACCTTCTAGCAAAATAAATACTCAAGAGAGAATTATATTATACCTATTAAAAAGGAAATTACTCAATTTATATTTCTTATTATTAATTTTATAAAAAATTAGCTGTTATATAAATTATTACTTGGTAAAATCAGTAAAAAGTAACATATTAAAGAACATTTTGCAATAGAAAGATATTAATCTTTAGTTTAGATTAATTTTTTATATTTAAGAGCAATAACTATTAATTATAACAAAATTAATACAGAAAAACTTATCATAAATCCATATAGCTATACTAAATATGAATACTTTTCTAGTAAAGATTCATCATTTATTTTCCATAAGCATGACACACTACTACTAAATACTTAATTAGGATACCCTATCAATATTACATATTAATGAGTATATTTTATAAGAAAATAAAAATTATTAATTATATATTTCTTTTTATTTATTAATAAAATTACCGATTACTCTAATACTATTTATTGCAGTTTCAGGGAAACTTATACCAAGACCTTAAGTAGTGATTTAAAATATTTAAAAATGAGTAACTAGAAGTTTTACTAATCCTGGTATCATAGATTATTTCATGAAAGGTAAATTAAACATTATTAAAATTGACTTTTGAATTATTTTTTTTTAAACTTTTTTAATAAAAGCATAAACTTGGTAACTTAAAATAAAGAGTGTACATACGTAATAAATAAAAATTTTTATAACAATCCAATATGTGTTTCCACATTTTCTACATGTTTCTCCTTCCATTTCATAATCATTTAGCTTATCACAAATTTGACATCTAACACCTGAATAACCTAAAAAAATAAATAAAAATTTTATTTTATTTTTCAAAATATTTTAATTTTTACCTTCAGCACATGTATCATTTCCTAGACACCAATCTTCATTTTTTGAACAATAAATAATTTAATCTTCTCCATATTCAGAATCTCGCCAATACTAAAAAAACGATAAAAATATTTATATTAACTTTTTAACATATTAAGCAAATGTATATTTATATTTAAATAGTATATTTTTAATATTTTAAAATCATTTATAAAAATAATTAAAAAAATTACTTTCGATTTTGGGTATATAGGGACATAACCTCCATCACACACTCCATTTACATGACATTTTTCGCATTTATTATGTTGACCTTAAATAAGATATCTATTAGAGTCGCAAATAAAAAATTAACTACTCTCGCTGTTTATAACTTTTTCATTATTAGAATAGTTAAAATAAACTGGCTATTTTTTTTCAACATGACCTTTGCTATTTTTTTCCGTAATTTAACTAAGAATTTCCTATTAAAACTATTTTTCGAAACTACCCAAAAACCTTAAAGCGTACCCGATATCAGCTTAACAATTTTCAACATTTATATCACTTATTTTTATTAAATAATCTGAATTTGGGGGAAAATTAATCAAGGCTCCTCCCCCACTGGAAGCTGAAGAATTTTTAAACTATAAATTTTGTAAATTTATTAAATATTTTTAATAATTATTCTTATTGTATTTTTATTCGTAGTAAATACTACCGCCTTGGCTTAAAGTATACTCATCATTTTTTTCATAAATACTCATATTTTCGATAAAGTTAGACTTATTATCTTCGAAAAAAGAATCTATAATTTATGTATCTATTACTTCATATAAATACATTGCTCCTCCTTAAAAAAAACTAGAACAATTTTTAAAAGTGCTATTATTTATTTATAATTAATTAACTGTGTTTATATATATTCCTCCGCCTTATTATTCATTTTGTATATTTTCTTGATCTTATTTATCCTCTTAAATTATTTTTAAATTATTGAACATAGAGTTACTAATAAAAATGTTATCCACATCCTCTAAATAAGCTCCTCCGCCTTTTTATTATGCTATTGAGTTCTATAAAATACTATTGTTAAAGTAAAAATTATTCACTTTAGAGGCATATATTAATCCACCATTTAAAGGATAATCTTTATGTAATATTTTTTCGTCATATTAATTAATTTTACAATTTTAAAAACTTACAGATTCTTGTTCTTATATAGTTATAGAATTTACTTGAATATTATTATAATTTTCTAGAAAGCTTGTGTTTTAAAAACTAATATATTTATTTGAGTACATATAAACACCTGATGACTAGATTTGAGCGTAGTTATTTTATATCTATGAATCTTTAATATAAACTTCGTCATTATCATAGATTATGTATAGTCCACCTATATCCTAAGCTGTATTATTTAAAATTTGTACATTTGATAAATATAAATATATTGAATTAACTATCATCATTCCGCCTAATTTTTAAATAGACAAATTATTTTGAAACTTTATTTCATTAATTGTAACATTATTTAATTAATCTAGAATTATTCCAGCTCCTAATTCTTCGCTAATATTATCATCAAAAAATGATTATTCAATTATAGCATTTTAAATATCATATAAATATCCCCCTGCCCCTAAATGCGCATAATTATTTCTTGATACTATATTTGTAATTTTTATATTATCAAATAGCGTTAGATACAAACCACCTCCTGCTTTTTTTTAACAGTTGTTATTTATCAAAGTAATATTTTACAAAATTCCTAATGAAATTAATTAAAAAATAACTATTAATAAACAGATAAATTTTTAATATAATTTATTTGGCACGCGAAATACAAAATAGAAATACTATATTTTTTAAAAAATATAAATTAAAAATTATATTTAAATATAAAATTTAAAAATGTAACTTAAATTAAAAATTATATTAACTAGATGTTTTTTAGCTTTTGAAAAAAATATCTAATGTAATTTTTTTTTATACGCTCTTTGATAGTTTCGCCTAGAAATAAAACAAATTTTTTTATATAAAATAATATAAACTATCATAACTAACTTAATATATATTTTTCCACTAAACTATATCAAATTGAAAGTTTTATTATTAATTAGTGGAAATTATGTTTTTATTATTATGTATATAATATTAGCCTTTAACTATATATGTATAGATATAATAATATTTATATAAATAACTTTTATTATAAGAACATAAATATTAAATTTAAAAATAATCTTAATGTCTTATCAGATATTAAATTTAAAAATAATCTTAGTGTCTTATCAAATATTAAATAATTTATAAAAAATTATAATTTGGTGCGCTAAATAAATAATTTATACCATATTTTTATATTTAAAGTTATTTTTACCATTATTAGCAACTTCCATATACATTCCAGCCCCCCAATTTATAGCAACATTTTAATCGATCAATATATCATATATATGAAAAGCATCAACTGAATCTGAATATATACCTGCCCCAAAAAGCGCTTTATTTTAAATTAAAGTTATATTACTAATTGTAATGTTCACTATATTTTAAATAGCAAATCCCGCCCCAAATGATTCAGCTATATTATTATAAATTATACTGTTAGTAACTTTTATAAATTTAGAAGCTTCGAAGGACATTCCTGAACGGTTTATAGAATAGTTATCTTTCACCAAACAGTTATCAATATCTACGTAAAAACAATTATTTATGCTAAGACCACTCATAAAAGTGTGAGCTGTATTGTTAATAAAAGTACAATTGTATAAGTAAACATATTCATCACCCCAAATATCAATACCTATTAATACACATGTATTTAAATATACAAATATATTTTTATTATAAATAAAATTAATTCAATTTTACCTCCTTTTGTAAACCCATCGTTATTTGTCATATTAATTTATTCAAAATTTATTTACTAACTAAAAAATATTGTTAATGTTGCACCATAATCGGCATATCCATTTATCAATGTCATGTTATATACAGTAATTTATTCAGTTTAAAGGAATGATATACCACCACCATTATTTGCCGTATTTCCACTATAATATTCATGTTTAACGTCCACATACGAAGATTCTTTAACCAAGCAACCACCTAAGTTATATTTTTTGATTAAAAATTAATAAATACTTTCCATTACTATTTTAATAATAATAAAAAAAATACCTGAATAAATATATAATACAGAATCACAACAATCATTATCAATATATTCATTATATTATAACAAAAATTATTTAGAATTAAATAAATATAGTCCACCTCCCCCTGATCCGGTACAATAATTGTCATAAAAATAATTATACTACACAATACACTCGTTACATAATTAATAATAACTTATATATAAACTCGAGCCTCTCCCACCCGAGTTATGTGCAAAATAATTCCCATTAATATTTATATCTGATTATACTTGATTTTAAGCTGCGTTGGCATAAAATCCGCCCCCTCGACCAGAAGAACTGGTAACTGTATTTTGTGTAAAATTTGAGCCTTAAAGAATAAGTATATTCGAAGACTAGACGAAAGCCCCTCCTCCTTTCCCAGCCGTGTTGTTATAAAATAAATTATTTTATAATTCAATTTAATTAACTTAGTACGAATAAACTGCCCCACCAAATTGTATACTTTTATGGTCTATGAATTAACAGTTTTCAATTAATGCAAAATCTAATGATTACAAAAATACAGCTCCTCCGTTAGAATTAATTAACTCATTTAAAATATTTTCTTTAAAATAAGAATCGGATATTTTAACCTACTAGCCTCCAGATATGTAAATCGCCTGAAATAAAATTAATTTAATCAATAATTTATATTTTAATAAAATTTAATTACGCCTCCTAAAAAGAAAGAATAATTTTACTCGAAATTACAATTTTCAATTAATAAATTATCGAAATCACTAATTTATAATGCTCCTCCGAATTAAATTGTTTTTTATTAAGAATTTCTGGTAAAATTACTAAATTGAATTATTACTGACTCAATATTTTATATCAATAAATTAAATTAATTATTTAGAAAGTTTAACGCACTTAAATTTATTTTATTTGATTTAATAATTTAATTAATTCCTATAGATTCTGATAATTATAATTAATTTATTATTATTTCATTGAAATTCGATACATAGAAATCTTCTAATTGAGACAAATTAATATTTTATAGAGTATTAGAAATTAAACCATAATTAAACGCATTATCTTAAACAAATATGGTTGAAATTTCTAGATCAAATTATAAGTCACAATGTTAAAAATCTACGTGTAAAATTTATAATTAGCATTGTTCATAATCTATATTATCTTCAAATAATAACATGTATATAGAAATTTTATTATTCACACTTGTTATTGTATCACATTACGCATTTTCTATAATGAATTACGATAAATTATTTTAATATGTAATATTGTTGAAATCACTATTGCTTTCTAAACTATCAAGGTCATATTAAGTACAAGGAATTATTACATTATAATTTTCATCTGAATATTAACCAATTGAAAATTCAATAGTATAAATTAAAAATGTTATTATTATTTATATCATATTTTTTTGCTTTTTATTTTATTTTTATTTGTTTTATTTTTATTTATTTTTGTGATTTTTATGTAAAAAAATGAAAATATAAAGTTGAATAATAATTTAAATTAAATAGTTCACTATTTTTATTTTTTTTAATTTATGAAAATAAAATAATAGAATTAATAATTTTAATATTTATATTGATCCATTATAAATCTTTGATATTTATTTTAGCTACAATATATTTAAATATTTTAAAAATATTTTAAATATATAATTTATCTAGTACTACAATATTTACTGGTCAAATGTATACCTACCAAATCAAATGGTGTTTTATCAATTTCAATATTTGAACATCAAGAATACTAATTATTTTGAATTGGTTAAGAATTATTTGAAATTTTGATATAATTTTCAATGATTAATGTATTAATATAATTTTACATATGTGTGTAAATAAAGCTAATATAATTAAATTATATTAAATACTAAAATGTTTCAATAAAAATTGATATATTTTAAATATTAGAATAAAATAAACCTCAAAAAAAATTATGTTAATTTGTAATATTATTATAATTTTTGGTCTAATGTGGAATCACGCCTATTATTATATATATAAATTATTTAATTAATTTTAAATTAATAATTATATAGAAAATTTATATATTAAAGTATAAAAATATTATTTTATCAGTTTATTTCTAAATTGAAATATTATAATAATTTACACAAAAAATATATTTGAAATTAAATTTATTAGTATTATTGATTTTAATATTATAAAGTTGTAGTAATTTATTATCATTAAAATTATATATAAATTTAAATCTTCATAGATATAAATATTTAAATAAATTAAATTTATTAACATATTATTTTTCGTGTTTTTATATATATTTTGTATATAAAATTATTTAATATCAAATAATTCAATTATCATTTGATATTGTTATTATATTAGATTCTCTTTTTATACTTCTTTGGCTTTTAACAAAAGATTCAAAATTATTTTCTTACACAATACTAGTTAGCTATTTGTTCCAATTCTAATAAAATAATTAATATTTATATAATTTTTATACCAAATTAAAATTTGTATTCAAATATTTTTAATTCTAAACATACTATTCTTACAAAAGTAAGATAATTTTTTAATTTATATAATATAAATTCAAAAAGAATATTCAGTATCAATTTTATAAAAAAAAATATATAAATACAAAATAATTATATGAATTATTTCATATTAATTAATTAATTTATTAATTGAATTTTATTGAATTTAAATTAAAACATAATTTTACTGTGTTAATTCGAAATTCTAATTAAAATATGTAAGACATATTTTTCATAAAAAAATAAACAAATAATTAATACCTAATATATGAAAGTTTCAAACTCAATAGATTATTTATCTTTCGACATAAGTGGAAAAGACTATTTAATTTTTTTTTTTTAGTAATATTATTTAAATACATATCTAATATTTTTCCATAAATACCTAGATTTTTTTCCTTATTTGACATGTTTCAAGCAATAAATGTGCAATTTATTCATTATTTTATATTTAGTAAATTTTTAAGTATACACTAGTATTTTAATTTAGTAAATTTAGATTTAATCATAAAACAATAAAAATCCTATTTTTAACAAAAATCTAATGTTTAAACCAGCTATTAAAATGACCAAAATCAAATATTATGCAGAATGTAATTTATAGCTAAAATATTAAATGGACATTAGACCAATAAGACTTATTAGCTAGATAAAGCACCCTTCAATTGCTAATTGATTTAACTTAGAATTCTAAAAAGGCTAAATTTTTTGCAGTATCATTTGATAAATGAATATAAAAAATATGTAACTTAAAATTTTAATTTAAATATGCTCCTATTTGTAAAATTGCAGTGAAAGTAATACAAGTATAAGTTTCTAAAAAATAAATAAGATAAATTATAAAAAGTTTATAACTAAAATATGTTTTATATTTATATTACAAGATATGTTATAACTTATTCCCAGTAATAATGTTTTTTTTTATACTCGGAAAAAATAATTCCATATTTTTTAGAAAAGTTAAGGTCATCTAATTTATTTAACTTCTACATTTTTCTTATTTTAAAATTAAGTATCATAGGGACAACGAAAGCTATTAAAACAAGTAGGACAGTATTGATTGGAACAATTGTGTATTTATAAAAATTGCTATCACACTATATATTTGAATCACCTAATGAATATTTTTTTTCGGAAACCTATGAAATTTATTTAAAAATTAACTTTAATAAACATATTATAAAGATTAAAAAAAATATTACTTCTTTGCAAAACATAAATTCCAAACAAAATTATATTACACCTTTAAATAAAAGAATTTTATTAATTTTTGTAAATAATTTATAAGTAATAAAAATTTTACTAGGTAGCATAAGTAATTAGTAACAAATGAAGGCACATTTTACTATACTTACATATTAAGGCTTAGTATGAAAGACTTTTTTTTGTTTCAAATAAAATAAAATAGCTTAAAGGATAACAAGAACAGAAAAACTAATTAAAAATCCGTATAAAATAACCAAATAATGAAATTTTTCTAAAGTTTATTTGCTGTTTAATTTCCATAAACATGACACACTCATACTGAAAATTTAATTTGGATACCCTTATTTTATAAATTATAAACTTAATAATTATTGATTAATTAATACTTAATAATAAATATAAATTATATAAATAAACATTTAATATTAAATATAAAATTAAAATACCTATAATTTAAGCCGTATTGACTGCTTAATATGGAAGTTAGAATCCTAATCCATCTGTTATTATTTATAATATTTAAAAATGAGTTACAGTTATCTTTATTAAGCCTGTCATTAAAGGAACTTTCATGAATGGTAAATCAAATATCGTAAGCATACTTTTGGATATTAATCTTCTTTAAATTTTTTTATTAAGTGCGTAAACCTAATAAGTTAGAATGATTAAAGCGCATATGTAGTAGAAAAATACTTTTAATAAAATAATTCCAATTGAACCACATTTAGAACACCCATCACCCTGTGTTTCGTAATCATTTAATTTATCACAAACTTCGCATAGTACTCCCGTAAAACCTATAAATTTTTAAATTAAAATTACAAAAAAATTAATTAAATAAATAAATAAATAAATAAATAAATAAATAA
>LDAU01000030.1:18475-58039 GCA_001447515.1 Pseudocohnilembus persalinus
TTTCATTAAAATTATAGTATATCTGAATTATAAAATTTTATAAATTCACATTAAAACTTAAAAATTTTATAAATTCATATTAAAACTTAAAAATTTTATATTATTATTATTCTGGTATAAATAATTATAACCTTCTTTGCAAGTATCATTTCCTAAACACCACTCCTCATTTGAACAAAGGCTAATATCATCTTTTGACTCAATTGCTGCTCTCCAGTACTTA
Source organism: Pseudocohnilembus persalinus (assembly GCA_001447515.1). Classification (NCBI taxonomy): domain Eukaryota; phylum Ciliophora; class Oligohymenophorea; order Philasterida; family Pseudocohnilembidae; genus Pseudocohnilembus; species Pseudocohnilembus persalinus. The sequence goes on from LDAU01000030.1 coordinate 18,699, forward strand.
TAATTATAAATAATCATAAATTAGTTATAAATATATAAAATTATATAAAATTATATTTCTTTATATTTTTTAACAAAGTAATTAATTTTTAATTTATATTTTTAGATAAATGTTGTTTTTTTTACCCCTGGTTTAGGATAAACAGGTATATAACCACCTTCACACACACCATTATCTACGCACTTAACACAATATTCATGGTCTCCTTGTACTAAGTACCTATCTAACTCGCAAATTTTAAAATAACTAGTATCTTTATTAATTTAGTATTCATTATCATAATAGCCAAAAAAAACCAAATCTTCGACTATATGGCCTTTGCAATCTTTTGATTAAATTTATTATTTAACTAATTATTAAAAATTTTCTGTATACTTTCCTAAAAATCTGATTCCAGTTCCAATATCAGCTTTATTTTTAATTAATTTTATTTCTTATACTGTAAAATCATAATTGGCTTATGGTGGTAAATTAAATAAAGCACTTGCTCCACTTGAAGCGGCCGAATTTGAAAAAGTAAGCTTTTTTAAATTTATTTAAATTCTTTTATTCACATTGTTTTTCGACAATTCAAAATAAATACTTCCTCCCTAACTAAGGACATAATTTTCATTTTTTTCAAATAAACCTATGCTTTCATTAAAAGTAACTTTGTTTAAATCAAAATTTGAATTTAACATTTCAATTTAATAAGTATTAAGTAAATATAGGCCAGCTCCCATTAAATAAGAAGAACAATTTTAAACTAATCCATCAATTATAGTAAATTTATTAATATTTTTAGCATATAGACCTCCTCCCATTGATTCTATATGAAAATCGTTCATTGTTAAAGTGCTATTTATAATTTATGACGAATTAAAAATAGTTTGATCTATATTTTCAAGATAAATTCCACCCCCATAATATTAGGCTTATGTATTTTATATGCTTGTTTTATAAAAATGCAAAATATCTATATCATTTGCATATATAACTCCTCCTCTTTGTGGAATAAATTTTACGCTTTTTGTGGCATTTGTTTATTATATTAGGCAATTGTCAAAATAAACTGTACCTGATTCAGTTATATAAAATTATGTTCCATCAGTTTCAGCTATATTATTAAATATATTACTGTTTATAAAATTAATATTTAAAACTTAATCCAATCTTATTCCACCACCATATTATTGAGCTTAGTTATCATAGAGATTTAAATTAAAAAATTGCAAGTTTTCAGATTCCTCATTAATATATATTCCTCCGTATAAAGTAGATCTACAGTTATAAACTTAAGTATTATTAAATTTCAAATTATGCGAAACACTAATTTATATCCCTCCTACGCTGTCTCCAGATTCATTGTTAAATATAAATAAATCATTAATTTCTCCATTTCCTATCGAATAAAATGCTATTCCACCATCACTATTTTTGGCCTTATTATCATATATAGTATTATTTTACATATATAAACCTTATACATCGTCCAAATAAACTCCACCGCCTACAGCAGCATCATTTTAATAAAAATGCGAATTAACTAAAACAATTTCTACACTTAAAGTTAAATATAAACCACCACCATTTTTATTTTCCACTTAATTCTGATATATGATCATATTTTTAAAAGTTCCTGTTTTAATATGAAAAAATACTAATTAATTAATTTAAGTTTATATACATTTTATTTTATTATTATACTATATAAACTATATATAAATTTAATTTACCATTATTAACAGCCTGTAAATTTATAGCAGCTCCCCAATTTTCGGCATGATTATTGTACATAACCATATCTTCGGCCCACAAATCAGTTATGTCATTTCCGTATATTCCTCCACCTTGAAAGGCTTAATTTTCGTATAAAGTAATATTTATTAAAGTTATATTAGTTAAACCTATCAACTATAAGCCGCCTCCTCCTTTATCGGCAGAATTTTAGTAAAATATACTATTTTTAATTAATATATTTGAACTGTATTCGACTCCGATTCCAGCTTTGCTTTAAGCATAATTATCAAATGTTGTTGCATTATTAACTTCGGCTATACTACAACTATATATTAGCCCCCCAGCAGCTCCGAGAACTGCTTCATTATTATTGAATATTACGTTTGAAATATAAATATAATTAGAGGCCCACTAGTCCAAACCTATAGAAAAAAAATTGTTTTCTTTTTATATATTATAATTAAATTTTTAAAAATATATAAATATTATATATTATTATAATATGATATAAAATGTTACCTCCTATATAAACTGCGCTATTTTTTTCGAAAACTAGTGTATTTAAATAAATATTTGACGACTAGTAAACGGATAAACCGCCTCCATAATCAGCATAATTATCAAATAATGTAACATTATATACTTATGGAAAATCACTTTGAAGTATAGCCATACCACCTGAATTATCGGCTTTATTTTTTTCCAAATATTCTGATTCTACTATTGCATTACTAACAATTTTCATACAAGCTCCGCCTTATTTTAAATAATTATTTTAATTGATCCAAATTAAAAATAAAATTAGTAAATAATTTGTAAAATAAATATTAATTACCAGCAAATGAATAAAAATCAGTAAAAAGACAATCATTATTTATATATTAGTTGTATTTTAAAACAAAATCCGAAGAATTTTCTATAAATATTCCGCCCCCACCAAATCCTGTACAAAATCCATTTATATAATAATTTTCTTAAATTAAACATTCTGTGCACATAGAATACTATAATATATATATCCCACCGCCCCTGGCAGCAGTATTATTAGAAAAATAATTATTAGTCACAATTATATCAGTTAGAATTTCGGTTTATTGTCCATTAGCATATATTCCACCCCCGAAGCTACTAACAAAATTTAGAGTAAAATTAGAATATTATACCATAATTTTATTTATCATTTCGGTGTAAATTCCTGCCCCTCTTCCTGCTGAATTTTAAACGAATTTTGAACTTTAAACGTCTAATTTTTATATATCAAAAGCATAAACAGCTCCCCCATTTTAATTTGCAGTATTGTTTAAAAAATTACAATTAATTATTAACATTTCATCTAAACTTTCTGCATATATTCCACCACCTTTGCCAATACTTGTTAAATTTAACTAATTATTTGTAAAATTTGTATTTGTTATACTTGCATATTCTCCTAAATATATATATATCGCCTTTTATAAAAATAATAATTTTTAATTTTTACCCCATTTTGATTAATAATATGAATCTAAAAATATTTTATTTTGTATTTAATTAGAAAAAACTAAAAGTAATTAATATGTAAAAAAAGTATAATTAACTTTATAATTTTGTGATATATAGGAATACTTACTTTTAATTAAATTAACCAAGATTAATTCTAAATATATAAATGTAAAATTGATATAAGTAATGTAAATTTTTAAATTATGATTAAAAAATTTAAATTGGTTGATTGATTTTTATATATATATATTTTGAAAAATAAAAAAATAGTCCATTATTAATAATATAAAAATATTAAAAAAAAATTACAGAACCATAATTTAATGCATTATTATCTTCAAAGTAGGAGTTATCTAAGAATAAATTTTGGAAATTTATAATGTATATACCTCCTCCAAATACTTAATTGAAATTTTATGAATTTTAAATAAATTGTGTATTGTTTATTTAGATATCTTAATTATTATTTAAATAGACATTTTCTTAATTTTCAGTCATAATTAAGAAATTTAAAGTCAATTAATTATTATTTAAAATTCTTAATTAGTTTTATGCCCCTTTTATAAATAAGTGACTTATTACTATTTAATTAAAATTCGATATGTTAATATCTTTGATATTTTATAAAATTAATTCCTAATAACTATTGCTTGAGTATTCCAAATTTCCTATACTAGTTATTATTAAATTAGTTATTTCCAAATTAAATTATTAATCACATTGTTGAAAATCAAGAATTATTTTTTCTATTGAACAAATATTCTACAATGAATTTTGCTCATATTAAAACATATATAGAGATATTTTATTATTAGCACTAGAAATAGATTAACAACCTGTTTAATCAATTTAATATTCTAAAATGTTAGTATAAATTTCGCCATCTAATGTTATCGTATCACTATTATAATCAGAATAATCTTTTTATGTACACGCTATAAAAACATTGAAATCTTAAGAATTAAATTACTATTATGATTATCTAATCATAAAAAAAAATGTAATTAAAAAGGAAATAAACCAATTCATGACTTAGATTAATGATATTTAAAATAATTAGGTCTTTTTTATTACTTTTTTTTTTTTTATTTATTTTTATTTATTTTTAATTTCCTATAATTTTTATTATCCCTTATTTTATTATCTAAGTACGGCTAATAATAATTGTTCCGTAAAAATTTGTAAAAAGGTTAAAATAGTTTAAAAAATAAATGGTTAAAACTTTTACATAAAATTAAAAGAAATTCCAAGATATTTGAAAATTTTAATTTTTTTAAAAAGTAAATTCGATATTTGATCCTTAAAATTTTATAAAAAAATTTTAGAGAACAAAAATTGAAAATAATACGAAATAAATTTAAACTATTAGCAAAATTTTATTCTGTTGTTAATATTATAATTTTAATTAATGTTCTGATCATTTGATCTTACTTTAAAATAATAATAATTAGAAGTATTTAATATTGAAAATTAAAATTTTTATGAAATAATCTTATAAAAAGATAAATATATAATTTTATTTAAATTTTAAACATTTTTAGCTTATAAAATTTTTTAATAGTATAAATTTTAATATAAAATATTTGAAAACTAAAATTAATTATTATTTAAAATATCATTAAATGATTAAGTAGTAAAAATAATAGAAGCTAAATTAAATATCTATATCAATTTAAATAAATAAAAATATATGATATAGTTCGTTCAATATCATAAAAAATAAAATGGCATTATTAAAATTAGGATAAATTTTATTGAAATTTAGAAAAAAATTATTTTTTTGGTATTTTAAAAATTTAATGTTCATTTTATCTTTTAAAAATTGACTATAATTATTCTAATAATTAAATCTAACTGATCATATTTTTTATATAAATTAAAGTAAATAATTAAAACTAATACTTATTTATTTTTTTAAATAAAATAGACGGTTATTAAATTTAAGATAATTATTGAAAGTTCAATTATAACACTATTAATCGATATAGCATGTATTTAATTATTTTTTCTATTCTTAAATACTTTATTTATAAAGTTATACTAATTAAAAGGAACTTAAAAAATTTAATATTAATTATTTTTAATAAATTAATAAAATTTAACTAAATTACAATTTATAATAAATAATTTATAGTGATATTTCATAAAACAACCAAATTTAGTGATATTCCAATTTTTAAAAGGAATTAAAATTCAATTCATAATATATTATTTCTACTTTATACATAATTATTATTTTATTTAAAATATAGAATAATCAATAATAATTATGATTGATTACAGGTTATTATTTTAAAAAATAACTATAATTTTTTATATTTTAAATAATTTATATATACTACTATTAAAATTTGTTAAAAATATCATAATGAAAATCATAGCATACATTATTTATATTTTAAACTCAATTAAAAAGTATTTCCTGTAAATTTATATTCCAAATTATATATTAATTAAAGGATATGTTAACTTTTTATTTATGTGAAATATTTTAATAAACTTTTTTTATTTTAAATAAAGTAATATGTGTGTTATTATACAAAAATAATTATTTGCATGTTAATTAATTTTTAATTATATTATTAATATAATTTAATTAAAAACCATCCAATACATCTGAGTAGGAAAAATTGTTGAATTCCCTTAATTCCTAGTCAGACTATAACAATCTGATAAAATATAACTCTTTAAATTTAATAAAATTCATATAAATTCCCCAAATTAAAATTAACAAAAAAAATAAAAAATAAGATAAAAAACAAAACAAAATAAGAAAAATAAACAAAAAAATTAAAAACATTTTTTAAATATCATCTAAAATAAAAAATTATATATGGGGTTATTTTTTTCTAAAGTTTTAGACAAAATCTATGGATTAGGCGACCAAAGAATTTTAATGCTTGGACTAGACGGAGCCGGAAAAACAACTATTTTATACAATTTAAAACTAGGAGAAGTCACAGCCTCAGTGCCCACCATAGGTTTCAACGTAGAATCTTTACAATATAAAAATGTTAAATTTAATTTATGGGACATAGGAGGCCAAAAAAAAATAAGACTTTTATGGAGACACTATTTAGACCAATCTAACGGATTAATATATATAATTGACAGCACTGACGAAGAAAGAATAGAAGAAGCCAAAGAAGAATTAGACTACTTACTTTCTTCTGAATCTTTAAAAGGAGTTCCTTTACTTGTATATGCTAATAAAATGGACCAAAGTAGATTATCTGTAACTTAAGTAACTGAATAATTAAAATTACATAATGTAAGAGATAGAGAATGGTTTATATAAGGCAGTTGCGCTATTAATGGGGAAGGATTGTATGAAGGTCTTGAGTGGTTTTAAAAAGCCTTAAAAAATAATGCTAAAAAATGAAATTTATATATGTAAATGAGTGAATGAAATTTCTTAAAATAAACAATTTTAATTCAAAAATAGTTGGTTATTTTAATTTTTATATTTATAAAGTATATTATATTTATATATAAATGTTATAAATTTAAAAATATTACTAATATATATATAGCTGTAATTAAAAAATTAATAATTAGACTTTTGAATAATTTAGTTTCTAAGCTTCCAAAATTTAAATAAAAAATTAGGTTACATATATAAGTAAAATCCTGACACTATATATTACATTTTTCACCAACTGTTTAAATATAATAAATTTTTACTATGAAATTAAAGATAATTGTTAATTGGCAGAATTATTAATATAATGGTATTTATTTAATTACAATAAAGTAAATTTATTAATAAATTTCGAAATATATCAAAAAGAATAATAATTATTTATTAAATTCACATAATTTTTGGTTCAATTTTAATAACCTTATTTAAACAAAAGGAATAATAGTAAAAAATTTAGAGCTTTTTAAACTATTATTAATAACTTAAGTTCTTTGAAAAGCTATATGAAAAAACCTAATAAAGAATTTAATTTAATTAAATAATTAAACTTACAAATAATTAAAAAAAATTCTTATTAATTTAATAAAAAAAAATAAAAAAAAACTTCTTTTGCGCTCTATAATGTATCAAAACGATTATGATTATATGTTAAGACTTTTAATAGTCGGAAATTCAAGTGTTGGAAAAACTTGTTTATTAAGAAGATTTTCAGAAGGATAGTTCAACTAAAATTTTATTCCCACAGTTGGAATCGATTTCGCAGTCAAAAATTTAAAAATAGATAATAAAATAGTTAAAGTCCAGATTTTCGATACAGCTGGACAAGAAAGATTTAAATCAATTATTTCTTCATATTTTAGAAATGCTGATGGAATATTGGTTGTATATGATGTTACCGATAAATAAAGTTTTGAAGATTTATAAGAGTAAATAAAACAAACTAAATATATTTCAACATGAATAAAATAATAAAAAAAAACTTAAAAATCAACAATATTATAGAGAAACCCTTTTTAACAATGGAAGTTTTTATTAAATCATTAAATTAAAATTTTTACCAATCACCATATAAAATAATTAAACTAAAATATTGCTAAATTTTTATTTAAATTTAAAAAAATTCTAATAATTGTAAAATTTTTAAGAAATTTATCATGAGTGAATAAGTTAAATTTATTGAAAAAATAATAATTCATACTTTTAACTTTTTAATTTTAATTAATTAATTTTATTTTAGTTATTGGATCAGAGACATAAGAATAAATTGTTAAGAAAATGTGAAATTAATTTTACTTGGAAATAAATCAGATTTAGAAGATTAAAGATAAGTAAGTAAAGAATAGGGAATTAAATTAGCAGAATAAATGTAAATTGTAAGTATGGAAACTTCAGCCAAAACTGAGTAAGGTGTTAGAGAAGCTTTTGAAGCTATTGTTAAAGATATTTACTACAAAAAAAAAATAGAAGAGCCAACTACTTAAACTGGGGGCTTTAATAAATTAGATACTAAAAAATAAAAAAAATAAAAAAATAAAAACGATAATAGTAGCGGAGGATGTTGTTGATTTTAATGTATTTTACTAATTTATCTTTATATATATATTTATTCATGGAAAAAAAATATATCTTACAGTTATATTTAGAGATAGATTATATATATAATAAAAATAATTAAGCATTTTAATTTTTTTTATATAGATTTAAATTTTTTATATCCCAAATCTATAATCATTATAAATTATATAAAATATATCTTATAAAAATTATACTATCTATATTTTTCTATAAAATCTAATATTATTTTTTTTAAAAATATTACCATATTATGCAAATTTATTAGCTAACAAAAGTTTATAATTTATTAAACAGTCTTTCGATTAAATATATATTTAACAATTATTAAAATTAAAATAATTTTAAAAAATACTCATAAAACCTGATTTTATCATTTTCAAAAATTATAAAATAAAAAATAAAAAATTTAAAGTAAAAGATAATTTAACAGGAAATTTTTTAATTTTATGTCAAAACAACTGTCTAAAAGTAAATATTTTAATAAATAAAGATTCAAATTGAATTTTTTTATCAATGAATATATTACATAATATAAAAACATTCATCTTTTTTATAATGCAATATTTAGAATTTTTTAAATGTATATTTAAATAATAAATTTCTACATTTATTATAGCTATTAAAATTTTAGGATAATTTCTTTTTATACCTATTATAATAATACTATCAATCATCTTGTTATCTAATTTTTATCATCTTACTACGCCTTAATAAGTTTAATATAAACAGTTATTTGAAAAGTAAAAAAGATACTAAAAATAATAAAGTAATAGTAATATAGAATCAACCTATAATAGTAATTAATATGATAATAAAGTTTATTTAAATGAAAATAGTAGCTGTTTAAATTATAATGAAAATGGTTAATGTACTAATTGTGATATAGGATATTTTTTGAATTATAATAAAATTTGTTAAGCATGCTTATCATAATGTTAAACGTGTATAAACGAAGATATTTGTACATCATGTAATAGTTATTTATTTTTAATTAACCATAGTTGTTTAAGTTGTTAATAATGGTAAGGCCTAAACTGTATAACTTGTGATATTAAAGGCTGTCACTCATGCAAAAATGGATATTATTTAAATAAGTTAAAATAGTGTGTATAAAAATGATAATTTTATTAATATTTAAATGTAAATGTTAAAATATATTTTATAATAACTTATATATATTGCAATAAAAAATAAATTTATAATATATATTTTATATTATTTCTTAAAAATTAATATGATTGGCTTCAGCTTTTATTATTTAGCATAAATTATATCTCAAATATTTAATTTCGATTTGAAGCATAAAAATTATTTTTTTTGAAAATTTTCAACAATATAAAATTATTATAATTTTATTAATTAAATTTATTATTTGAGATTTCAAAATTAGAAATAAAAAATAAATAAAAGTAAAAATTGATATGAGTCATCAATAGCAGGATCATTTATTATATACAATTAAAGAGGGTATTGATTATCATACTGCATTTAGATATGCTATAGAAAATATGTTGATTTCTTATATTTGGGATACAGTTTATCTATTTTCATTTTTGTTATTAGGTCGTTTTTTATTCAGAAAATAATTATCGAAAAAACATTAAAAAGTCCATAATTAATTGTTAAAATTTATAATTGTATTTATTTTCACAATTGGTGGATTTTATTTCTCTATTTTATCTGCCTTTAATGATCTAAATTACAGAGTTACACTTATAATGTCAATAGTGTTGGCCAGTTAACCTTATATTTATTATCTATTTGGTACCGAAAACAGAACAAAAATTAAAGTTTATGCATGGTGGATTTTTATTATATTTATATAAGTATTTGTCAATTGGTCTATGAGAGATATTTGTATATGTGTATATAATGAAGAAAATGGTTTTTAGTTTATGGAATAAGAGTATTAGGTATATATTTTATATAAATTTATTATTTTTTATATATTTAAGCATATAAATTTTACTGAACTAATTAGAAATTTATTAATTATTTTATATTAGATTTCTACCAATTTTCTGAGATATTTTTTCATGCCACATGGAAAAGTTTGTAAAGACGGAGAAATTTATCATACTTATTTTACACTTGGTGAAGATAGTGCGACTCAAACGTATATTGGAATTCATTCAGGTTCTGATATTGAATATCTTGATTTACAATACTGGTAAAAAATATATTTAAAAAGTAAATTATATAATTAACAATAATAATCTTGAGTATTTTTAAAATAAAGTAAACTTAATGAACTATATGAATGTGTTGAAGATTTGGGTAATATAAATTATTAAATAAAAATAAAAGGTGAAAAATTGAAATAAGTTGAACATAGGGCAGAAAGAAATATATTTAAATAAAAAATCGAGAATTTAACACCTAATACTTTATATTCATTTAAATTAATTAACCCTGCTATCAACTAAACTTTGTATTAGACTAATTATTAAACGCTTTCAGAAAATGATTCTATAAAATTAATAGAAGGGGGTGATAGTGGAGTCACTTAAAGGGCAAGAAATTTAATAAAATAAATAAAAAATATAGATCCTCATGCCCTTATTATAGGAGGTGATATTGCATATGATGATGGAATTAGGGGTTGTTATTATTCATGGGACACTTTTTTAAAAATGTGGGAATAAGAGTTATTTTTACCATTAAATAAAACAATTCCATTTATATTTACACTAGGAAATCATGGTAAATTAACATTTATAAAAATATATATTTTTATTTATTATTTAAAAAATAAACTTCAACAATAAATTTTAACATAATATTATAAATTTATAATTACCTAATATAACATGTAATTCATTATTTAGAAATATTTAAATATTTTTTTTAGATGTCGGGTATAATGCAGTAGAAAATGTTGTTGTTAAAGAAAAACCTTTATATTTTGACTTTTTCACTTTTTCAGATGATAATTAAAATTATCATGCTCATAAATTAGGAAATATTTTACTATTATGTTTAGATTCTGGATATATGGCACATCCTAGCCAATAAAAAGATTTTATAGATTTTTATTCCAATAAATATAAAAATTAATAAAAATTTGCAGTTTACCATGTTCCAATATACCCTGTTTGTTTAGAAACAGACACAATTTGGCATGTTGATTTACATTCAATGGAAGCTATGGAAGAAAATTGGGTTAAATTATTTGAAAAAAATAAATTTATTGGTGCCTTTGAAAACCATTACCATTTGTTTAAAAGAACTTATCCCATCAGTAAAAATTTTAACTTCCAAATTTTTATTTAATAAAATATTTTTAAAAAATTATATATATATATTTATTAACTATTAATTTATATAAAATAAAAATAGAGTAAAGATAAATTGATCATGAAAACGGAGTCATATATTTTGGAGATGGAAGCTTTGGTTTGAATCCTCCATATACTTGTATAGAAGAAAATAAAAGAGATAAAACCTTTCCTATTTTTGAAAAATTTTAATATTCAGAATCTGATCATATATGGGTTTTAGAGTCGCATTCTGATCATTTAAAAATTGATTCTATTAATGGATATGGGTAGTATTTTGAATAAAACTATATCATAAAAATAAAATAGTGAAAAATTAAAATTATTTGTTTTAAGCACTTTAAAATATTAAATTTTAATTTAGATAATCTTAAATTAAATATAATTTATATTTTCTAAAATTAATATTTTTTACCCTATTTATAGGTTTTAGAAATTAAATTCCAATAAATCATAATATAATTTTATTAAATATTTACTAACAAAGTATATACTACATTTTTTAATTAAAATTATGATAATTATAAAATTTCGACACATTTTTGTTTCTGTATTATTTTTTTTTAATATTTCGCAAAAAGCTTGTATAAATAATATTAATAAAAATTTTCTAAAAATTAAGAAAACAAAATAAAAATAAATCGTATGAAAATTTAAGAAAATAGCCAATAAGCTGGATAAAATACTATATAATATTAGTTACCCATTTAATTAAAAAAAAAAAATTCTTCATAAAAATAAAACAGCGACGATAAATCCACTAATTTACAAGAATAAGAACAAGAATAAGATCAGTCATATTCTATTGATCTAGATGAAAAAATCACAGATATTAATAGAGAAAATCCCATAAATATATAAAAACCTAGAGTTAATGATTATGATATCAATAACAATTAGTGTACAATAAGTATATAAGAATAAAATGATACAATAGATTACGAAAAATAATTTAATATTTAATGGGCTTAAGTGTGCTTAAATAGACTTGGTAAATAATCATATATTAAGTACTATATCATCTTAAATGCCTCATTATTTTCATGAAATTTAGTTGGTTTATATAAACTAATACTTGTTTTGTTATTAAAAAATTTATTGAAAATATAATTTAAATGATTACAAATTATTTTTGTAGGTTATGAAGGCGATTATATTGACTGGTTGGATGAAATTTATAAAATAGAAATGAAAAAAGAATAATTAGTTGAAATAGCAGTGGAATTGATAAGAGAAATGGAAGATTTATAAGAAATTCCCTGCGAAAACTTGTAAATAAGAACCCATTTATTTAAAAATAAAAAAATACCATAAAAATTTTTGCACGAAAATTCCATCCAATCAATATCTGTTAATAATATTAATGAATAATAGCCGTAGAAAAAATTAAATCCTTCTTAATCAATCACATCTATAAATTCTAATGAAGAAATAAAAGAATAAAAACTTTCTAGTAAAAAAATGAATTTCGAAATTAATTAAAATATTGATTAATAAATTAACATTATTGACAATTTTAACTAAAGTTAAAAATAAATATTTTAATGTGAAATATGTTTAGAAGATAATTTAAAAAGCAGTCAAATTTTTAAAATGGTAGGATGCTAACACTATTGTTGTAAAGTTTGTTCTATAGAATATTTAAAATAACTTATTAATACATCATAAGTAATAATATATTAAATTTATAACATATAAAATAAAATACTCAATAATAATTAAAATAATTTTTTACAGGTCATGAGCATTAAATGTATTTAAGATGGCTGTAAAAATATAATTCAATAGCAAACAGTTTAAAAAGTAGTTGACGAATAAACATATACAAAATATTTAAAATTTAAAAATAGAATTAAACACAGTAATGACCCTAACGTAAAATTTTGTATATAGCCTGACTGTGAAGAAGTAGTTAAATTAGGCCCAAATAATTTATGTTAATGTATTTGTGGTATGAAATTCTGTGGCAGGTGTAATGGAATTTGGCACCCTTAAAAAACCTGTGAATAAACCATAGACCAAGAATTTAAAGAATATGCAAAAAGTAACATAGTATAAAATTGTCCAAAATGTAAGTCGAAAATAGAAAAAAAAAGTGGATGTAATCATATAACTTGTGCGTAAATAATAGCAAAAATTATTAATTATCCATTTTAATTAGATTATTTAAAAAAATTTTAAAATTTTATAATTAAAATCTTATATATATTTTAGGATGTGCAAATATGAATGGTGTTGGCTATGCAGGTCCAAATACAAAAGAGGCCATTTTTAAAAAAATAATATATTTGGGTGTCCTGGGTTTTATTCTAATAAAAAAGACTGGCCTATTTCTAAAATTTACTGTTATAGAATTACTAATTTATTGAAGTTAATTTTAAAAATATTTTTATGTACAATAATTACAATATTTTTATTATTTTTTGGGGGCGGTATAGTTTTAGCTAATAAAACTTGTAAATATATAAATACATAATTATAAAATAAGAAAAAAAAACAAAATAATAATAATGATAAAGATTTTAAATAAAAAGAAAATAAAATAATTAACTGTCTTATGATCATTCCTTATTCATTTATTATAATTTTGGCGTTCCTAATAGGCTAGGCGCTATCGCCTCTAATAATATGTACTTATCTTTTGTTAAACTTAAATAAAAAAATTAAAAAAAGACAGTATAGAGCTCCAAGAATTCCAGGCCCCCGTATAACATTTATTTAAATGAGATAATTCTAAGAAATTTCAAATTTAATTGAACGTGGAATTAGAGGAGATGTTGATTATCCTGAATTTGAACCTTAAAATTTAAATATAAATAATAATTTAAGATTCATTCCAGATAGACAATCATAAAGCGAATAAATTAATAGATTTCATGCCAAATTTTCTTTAAGATTATAATAAATGGCAATAAACCACCTAGGTCTTCAAAATGGGAATAATCCAAATTAAAACTAATTTATATAAAATTTTCCATAAAATTTTCAAAGGAAAAATTATCCTACAATACAATTTGACAGTCCATTATCAAGTTTGGATAAATTTAGTGAAGATGTTGAAATAGAAATGGATTAAGATAATAATTTAGAAAATATAAAATAAAATGAAAAATAAATAAGTTAATCATAAAAAGATATATAATAAGACTAAAATTTTGCAAGTGATATTAAAAATATTGAAATAAAAAGTAACTTGAATAAATTCAATGAGAATAACGGAAAAAATAGCTAAATTTTATAATAAAAAAGTTATGGTTCAAATAAATATACATAAAATTATAATTAAAATAATTTAAATGATAAAAATAGAAATTAATAATCTTCACAAATAAATAAATTACCCATCTGAAATTTTGTATAAATTTTTTTTTAACAATTCGTAATGTACAATTTAATTTAATTTGGTTTGAATTTTATTTTTTTTATATAACTATATTTAATTAATTTTCAAATATTATTTATATATTAGTTATTTACCTTCTATTATAATGAAAATTTAAATTCAATATAATATAAGGGTAAAAATAGGATAAAATATATAATTGTTCTTTATTTTATATTATCATTCTTAATCTTAAATTTAAAAAATTTATCAACTCAAAAACTGATTATAAGCTTTATTATTATTTAGTAATTTTTTAGTCAAGTCATAATCTTGCCTTAAATAAATTCATATTATAATGTCCTTCATAATTGTCGCTGTAAATTGATACGTCATCATCATAATCATTATAATAGTCATTTTCTTGATATTCTTCAATATCTTCTTCTTATATCTATCTGCTAAAATAGAAATTGGATTCTTCATCATCCTCTTTTTATTACAATTAATCTTTTTCATTATTATATTAATTTTCAAATTACTCATTTTGAAAATTGTCCAAACTAGACCAGCTAAAAATAAAATTATATTAATATAAGAAAAAAATTAATCTTTAAAAAATAAAATAAATAAAAATTATAGAAGCTTTATTTTTAATTGATTATTACAATGAAGGTTTATCACTGAATTCTATATACTCTGATAATATTTCATCAGAACAGGGATTCAAATTAATACCTAATTAATTTTATGGTTTAGGAGAATTATTTAAATTAACTTTATGCTCATCTAATTAATAAATGTCATCTTTAAGTTCCATTACATGCCATTACTATTTTTTAATTAATTATAAAAAATGAACAACAATAAAAATTTAATTTTCATTATATTATTATATTTACCTATGCTTAATATTTTTATCCTATTTTTTTATTTTATTAACTGTTTTTTTAAGTATGATAAGAATTTGTGGCTGAAACTATATAAATAAATAAAATAATATAATTAATTATTGTTAGTAAATAGAAACTTAAATAATTTTTGCTGATAAAAAATTGGATATGAAAATAAAATATCTTTAGACCTTCTTAATTTTTATTAAAATAATAAAAAAATTATAACTTTTCTTCATTTTAATAATATATTAAAGTGAAAAAATATAATTGATATCGTGGTTTCTAAAAAAAAATAAAAATTATAATATTATTTTTTTTTTGTTTTTTTCTTTACTTAATTCTTTAAGTCCTTAACAGTAATTTTCATTTGCATATTCAGATTAAACTTTTGTAAATGTAACTTTTTTAATAGAATCTGTAAAAATGTCATTTTCTCTTATATTGGTACTATAATTTTCTTCAACCAAATTTAATTTATTTAAGTCATTAATTTTAATGGAATGAATTTCTTAATTTTATAAATAAAAACATAATTTTCAATCAAATACTTAATTAAAATAGTTATTTTTATTAAAAATAAATTGAATATTTACCTGATCTTTATTAAAATTATTTCAAAACTTCTTAATTAAGATTCTGAAAATTTCTTTATTATCTTAATAATTACTATTATTTCTAAAAGCCAATTATTTTTTACTGATTTTTGGGTTTTTGGAAAATATTGAATATATTTTTTAATAACTACATTTTCAATATTTCTTTTAATTTTTTTTCGTTTATATCTTTTTAGAAAGTACTTAAAGATTAATTTATTTATACTTTATGGGACTTTTAATGGAATTTTAATAATTTTACCGCGTTTATTTTAAAATGGTAAATGAAGAATTTATTTGACTTTTTTTCTTTGTTTTTAATTAATAATTTTTATCTATAATTAAGAAAAAAATGTATTTTATTTAATTAATTAAAATATTATTTTCAATTCCTTTAAAATTTTTAATTTTTTAATTACAAATTATGAATTTATTAGTATAGTCAAGTAATTATTTTTCTAAGAAAATACCTCTGACATATAAATCAATGCATCAAAGCTTTTTTGTCTAATTTAAAATAAATATGTAAAACTGTATGTTAATAAATTATTGTAATAATTTTTAAGCAGAAACATTAAATTTATAATCAATTGATGAAATATATGCATTAATATTGTTTTTATTATATATATTATATTTATAGCACTAGTAGAACTGGAAAAATTTGATTTGCTTTTTTTATTATAATATACTAATAATTCATTCATAAAAATAAAAAAAGTTTTTGTATACACAATTAAACATATAATTTTTTACTGAAATATTGATAAAAATTATATATATTTAAAAATTAAAATAAAAATACGATTTAAAATTAAAATAAGCTAATTGGAGTTAGTTAAAAAAAAATCATTCATATAAGAACATAAAATAACTAAAAAAGAAAATAAAAACTCATATATTTTATAATATTTTTTTGTCGTAGTATACAAAATCATTAATTAAATAAAATAAAAAACAGAAAATTAAGAAAGATAATAAATATAATGGAAATAACAAAAGATACAATTGATTAATTGATTTCTAATACAGAATTTAAATTTTATTTAGATTAGCATATAGAAAATGTAATTTATTCATTTATTTAAAATATGATTTATTTATTAATCCTAAAATTTGTCAAAATTATTATAAATAATAAATGTTTAAAATTTTTACTATTTTTTTTTAGAAGATATCGGAAAAAATTAAGAATATATAATCAAGTTTGGAACTTTAAAGCTTATAAAAAGTAATAATTATATTCAATATAAAAAATAATAAATTTTGCTTGTTTAAATTAAAAAAATTAAAATAAAATAGGAAGTACTTGAAAATTAGTCTAAATTTTAAAGTAATAGAGAAGAATTAGAAAAAGAATAGCTGTAATTTGAACAAAAATTTAATGAAATCAACGAAAAAACAGAAAAGCAAAGCAAAGAAAATGCATCATTATTTAAAGAAGAGTTAGACAATTTTTTGGAAACCATTACTTAATAAGATTTAAGGGAAGAAATCCATAGTTTAAAAAACGAATTCGAATAAAAATTATAAGTAAGTTAAAATCTAATTATGAATTTAGTTGAATAAATAGATGCAAAAGGAATTGATGTAAATAAACCTAAAATTGATTTAGAAGATTTTCCAGATTTATAAGAAATAGATAGCGATAAAAAAGACTAAATTTCAAAATAAAATTGTAACAATATTCAATTAAATTCTTAAAATTCTTCACCCGATATATCTTAAACAAAGCTTTAGCTAAATTTTAAAAATTCTTAAAATACTGATAATAATATGAAATAAATATAAAAACAGCTCGATAAATATAGTGAGCTTTTTAACAAAATTTCAGAGGTTTCAAGAAAAAATTAAAATAAAATAATAGACATACAATAAGACATGTAATATTATGTTTCATTTAAATATAAAATTTTATAAAAAAAACATAAATAAATAAACAATTTTAAAATAATATTTTTTTAAATAAAAATAGAGTACTTTTAAAATCAAATATTAAAGAAAAACTTGAGGAAACTATAAAATCTACAATAAATTCTAGCTAAATATAATCTTTTTTAAGAACAAATAATTAGTAAAATTAGTAAATTTAAAAAAGATAATCAAGTTCTTCAAATATGGATATTGATCTTTTAGAAAGTAATAAGAAATAATTTGAAATATTTAATGCCTATATAAATGATATAAAGGATAAAACGGAAGACGATTTAGATGTACATAAAATAAATCATTAATTTAATTTTATTGAATTTTATAATAGTATGTAAAAATTTTACTCTCCTATTATAAAAAAAATGAATTATTATTATAAAAACAAAATAATTATGTTTTTGAATTGATTATATTATACTCCAATAAAATAATATCAACTATTGCCAAATATTTATTATTAATATAAATAGATTTAAAATACTACTATAAAAATACTTGAAGACTAGCTAAATCATTTTAAAAATGATATAAAATATATAGAAGAAGATATATAAGAATAAAAATCTTAAAGCTAAGGTAATAAAAAATAATTATATATAAATTATTTAATATAATTTTTAATTCTATATTTTTAAATTTTTAAAGAAAACTTTCAAAATTTGTGGGGAAGTATAAGTAATTTAAATTAGTATATATTGTAAAAACCTTAAAAAGATGGAGGATTTTTTAATAAGATATTCAAAAAAAATTAATAATGAATATAACTTGAAAGCTAAAAATAATTTAATAATTTTTATATTAAAAAAAAAGTATTTTTATTAGTATTTATTTAATTAGATAAAATATTTCCTTGTTTATTGTCAAATTTCTAATTGATAATGTTATATTAAAATTATAATTAAACTAGAAAAAAAGTTGTCATTATATTTATTTTTAAAAAATATATAAATAAAAGCATTATTATATAAAATAATAAAAATACTTCAAATAAAATGGACAATTTAAACTAACAAAAATAAGTTATTTTAACAACAAATAAAAAAATTCCTATTTTTAATGTGCCACTATGTAAAATTAGAGATTATTTATAAAATAAAATACAGTCTGAATAATGTTTGATATACAAAATTTATTATCACGAAAATTATATTGAAAATGAAATTGAAAATTAAAATGTAATTGAATATTAATTAGAAGAAATCTCATAAATTAAAAGCGAGATATAAATTGAAGTTTGGACCATGAAAATAAAATATTTAGAACATTTTTTAACTTTTACTTCGCCATAAAAATAAATTAAAATTATTCTTACTAGTCTTTATTCTAATTAGGTTATTGGATATATTACTTGTATTAGGTAATAAGAGGAATAAGAAAAAAGTTTATATTTATAAATTTAGAAAATTATTGATTAAATAAAAACCTACCTCTTAAAATGTTTAAATGAGAGTAATTTATTTTATTAATAGTATATATTAACTAAGATAAATAAAAATTTTAAATACAATTTAATTTTAATAGGCAATTACCAAGATTTTTTGTCAGAAATGAAATAAATTATTTAATAAGAAATTAAGTAAAAAACACCTGATTTATTTAACTTAGCCTTTAAAAATTAAATAATAGAAAATGATGACGAAAGTTAAATTTAGTCACTGCCTTAAGAATCTAAATCATTGATTTAACAGTCTTAGGTTATAAAATTTAATTAATGTAAATTAAAAAACATTGATATGAAATAATACTATAATTTTGATAAGTTTTAAATTTAAATTAAAGTATTCTAATTTTATAGTTAGACAACTATTCGAATAAATGATAGTATAAATATAAAATAAGATATATGAAAATAAAAATAGAAAATAAGTTTATCTATCCTAAAAGTAAAAAGTAGAGATAATAAATAAATTTATAAAAGGAAATAATTATAAAAACTATTCTGCACTATATGAAAAT
Source organism: Pseudocohnilembus persalinus (assembly GCA_001447515.1). NCBI lineage: Eukaryota > Ciliophora > Oligohymenophorea > Philasterida > Pseudocohnilembidae > Pseudocohnilembus > Pseudocohnilembus persalinus. The sequence goes on from LDAU01000030.1 coordinate 38,873, forward strand.
GAAAATTAGATAGGTTAATTCGATGTACTGAATAATTTTAGCAAAATCTTACAATTTGGTAATATATTTAAGTTTCGATAAAAAAATTATTTAATAAGACTATTTTTTTTTAGTATTTAATGAAGATTGTTCTATAGTTAATGAGTTAGATAATATTAAAAATTAAATATAATAAGAAATTAAATAAATTAAAGAAAAAAACTTGAAAAAAATAGAGGATTATATTTACAGATTTGATAATTTTGAGGCTCAAGATTATCATATATAAAATAACTTACGATTCTCTTCTAACGATTAAAAATATTTTTTATCTTTGCATATTATTTAGCTAAATTAGGAAACAAATATCTAGTAAATAGTTACTACTTTAAAGGATATTTTTAATGAATATTATGAAAATTTCCTAAATGTAAATGATTTTTAAATACAAATTTTAAATATAAATTTTTATATTAATAAAATATTTAAAATTTTTAATCTTTTTAAAATACTTAGAATAATTATGATGACGATAATAGCATTGAATTTTTAATTGAAAATATTTAAAAACCTGTAGAAGTTAAATCTCTTTGCAAATATTAAAATTTTTAAATAGGCTTACTTGATGAAGTGGCATCATAAAAAAAAAAAAAAAGAGCTTTGTAATTTGACACATTATGGTCTTTGGATTAATTTGTAAATTAAGATAGTTTAAAAAACTACGACAATGAGTAAAACTAATATTCAAATTTTGTTTTTTTTAAATATTATAATTATTTTCTTTTTATAAATTTATATTATTAATAGTGATTATGATAGCGATTTTAGTTTTTCCTCTGATATATAATAAGAAAATAATGATAAAAATGAAACCGAGGACAACTAATGTTAAATAGGGTAAATGTAGTTTTACGATGGAACAATTCACTAAGGATTTTATAAAATGGGTGGTTATTATTATTTTACTTTTAGGAAAGTTAATAAATTAGATTAAGTTGTGGATTTTTTACTTATAATAAAATAAAAATAAGACAAATAAATAAGAATCGTCATAGATAAAAAATAATAAAAATTTCACTTATTTTTTTAATTCTCTGATAAAGATATAAAATTAAAAATATTCAATTAGTATTTTTCATAATATTAGCACCAATACCTGTTAACTAAAAATAGGGCTAATGATTATTACGAACTTAAAAAATAAATATTAACTAATTTTTTTAAAATGGATCCTAGAAATCAAAATTAAACTTACTATTTAGAATTGGTTATACAAGGGGCATAATAATTATAACAACCTGCATTTTTAAATATGTAAAAGAATTTATTAAAAATATTTCACTATTTATTATTTAACAAGCTTATAATTTTTATATATTTTTTTATTAAATAGATAATTTTAAATTTACAAAGAAAGTTAATATATTATATTCAAAGAAGTTTAAAAATAATTATATACTGAACATAGCTTTTATACAGATTAAAAATTAAATAGTGAATTAAATAATTTATAAAATTATAATTTAGTCTTTTTGTTAAAGACGCTTATTCATTAAAATTTATTAACTTTCTTATTTGAAAATCAGTCACTTAGTTAATAAATATAAAATTTTAAGTAGTTATTAGAATTTGTTAAAAAAAATGATAAAAACTGCTATCATATATTTTTCGAAATCTGGAAAAAATAGTAAAAAATTTCAAGTCTAGATGAATTAAATTTATAGGTAAAAATTAGCTAATAAAATAAAATAATTATATTATTTATTATTTAATATAATAATTTTTATTATATATTAATTTAGCTTTAAAATATAAAACATTATCCTCTAAATTAAGAATACCTTAAAAACCGTTGTATATTAGTAAAACATGTAATTGTGGACCAGTTTAGTATAAAATTTAATGGTTATTCTTATATATTTGAAAATTAACTATTTTCATCTAGTGAAATCAATAAGGAAAATATTATAAAGGTTTAATTCATTTTACCAGATATATAATAACATAAAGAAAATGAGTTTAACTATATTATTAATAGATATTATTATAGTATAATGTAAAATTTTAAGCTAGATGATGTATAGTGTTAATTTTTAGGATATGGGTAGTAAAATCTTCAAAATTTTGAAGTTTTTTTTTATAGGGGTAATATATGAAAATTATAAATTCTAATATTAAATTTTAAAAATGTTTTTTTTTTTTAGAATAGTAAAATGTGGTTAACTTTTATTTAAGAAAATATAAATCAATTTTTTAAGATATTAAAAATAAGCAGAACGAATAAATATATCATTTTATGAACTATTAGTTGGATTAATTTAGATTTTAAATAGAATCTGAAATTGTAACTAAATTTTTTATACGTAATTTAATTCTTTTAAATTATTTTTTCTTTATTTTATATATATAGGTTATTGAATATCTAAATTAAAATCATGAAAAAAGATATGAAAATATAATGTAGTAAAAATTATAATAAGAATAAAATTACGATTCAATATTTGTTTCTGATATGCTTTTTGAATGTATAATTAATGCAATATCTGATAAGTACAATGAAAAAATAGATTAAGAACAAATTTGCAGTTTTGAAGGGATATACGAAAACTTAAAGGGAAATTTTATAAGAAACTAGCCAATATTTGATCATTATAATTTATAAAATAATACAATACTTTATAATAATAATTGCAAAAAATTCGATGAAACTAACTCTAAATATATATCAAAATAAATTAAAATTATAAGCTTTAATACTATAAAACCTTGGTTAGTAAAATTGAGTTAACTTAATATATTAGAAAATAAAATTGAATCTGTTATAAAACTTTTAGCTGAAAATGGATTAAAATAGGAAAACTTCTCATATTTAAATCATTTAATAAATATTGGTAATATATTGTATTTAAATTAAAATTAAAAATAATGTTTCTTATACTCTAAATTTATTTATATGAATTTTTATTTCTACAATTATAAAGGTTAAATTACACAATAAAAAAAAAAATTAAGTGATAAAGATTATTATTTATAAGAAGTTTAAAAATTATATTAATATAATGCTGACATTAAATAGTTAATGTAATAAATGACGGATAATAACTGGAAGAATTTAGTCAAGGAGGTTTAAACAATAGAAGATATGATGTTATTATAAGATGATATATTCAATAAAATAACCAATTAAAATTTATAATAATCTGTTTACTTTAACTCATATATTGACAATTTTAATGATAAAAAAAATTTAAACTATAGTTTCCATCTTTTAAATTCAAATTATTTTAAATAAATTATAAGAGGTTGTGAGGTTGGGATTATATCGGATCCTTTATATTTTTAAGATAAAACACATGAAAATTAACTAAAAGATAGTTAGGCAATTTTAATTTTAGAAGATTATCAAGATTATAATGAATACTAAAAGAAATTTATAAAATTATACAATAAATAAAACAAATAAAAAATTAATAACTTTTTTGATTACAGACAATAAAACGAAAATAAAAGTTTAGTAGTTTTCAGCAAAAATACTGATACATTTTAGTAATTTTTCTATTTTTAATGTAAAGATGATGTAAATAATTATTATAAAGAACAATTTCCTACTGGCCTTAAAAATGTTTTAATTGTAAGTCATAATACATATAATAAATTGGTTTAAAATTTAAATTTAGATATGAACAAAAAAGTAAATGTTATTTGGCATCATGATATTTATACTTAGTTAAAAATAGAATAAAATAAATTTAAATGGTAATCTTATAAATAATAAAACGGAAAAGAATTGCTATAAAATTTTTTCAACTAAAATTATTATCGTCAAATAAAAAAAACAAAGGATATGATGAACATAGTAGACGTATAATTTTAAGAAAATTCTAAATAATCTAAATGGGGATATTTTTAAGATGTAAATAAAATGGCTGAATAAGGGAAATATTAAAATTTAGTGAACATTTATGAAAAACACAAAATTAAAATTTAACAAGAAATCACGGATTTTTTTGATTATGATACTTTTATTGAAAATGACTAATAAAATCATATAAAAAAATAACTTGAAAATTTTTTAATCAATATTAACTTTTAACAGCACATATTATAGTGTATTGAATTTTTAAAAGAGATTTTGCATTATTTATAAGGATTAAATCATTTTTTGTCCAAAGATAAATATGGAAATACAGTTTATCTTGAAATATTTTGTAATTTTGTCTATTCAGAAAAGTATATTGATGAAAATGCAAGAGAATTAAAAGTCTAATTACTTTATGAGATGAAAAAAGAATTAAAAAACAAGTAAATTTAATCAATTTAATTTATTTTTTATATTATATAATTTTAAAATAATTAGGTTTGGATAAACTTAATATCTAAAAAAATACCTTAATTGCGATTCCACAAATTAAATAGATAAAAAAAGACTTTAACATTTATAAAGAGAATTTATAGCTTGCTTTTTATTTTTAACTTTTAGAATTGTAAACAGAAATTTTGTATCAAAAAATATAAAAAATAAAATATAAAATAACTACGAAATATCTTATGAGTAGTATTAAAAAGAAATAAAATCATTGAAATAATTTTATGAAAAAAATAATTAATATTATCTTTACTTACCTTGGGTATTATTTGGGGATTAGATACATAAAATATATCAGAAAATTAATTATACGAAAAATAAATCTAAATAGTAAAATTTTTGAAATTATATACTTTTATAATTATTTGAAAATTATTTAACAAGTTATATTTGATTTTAAATTTGTTTAAAAAATTATAATTATTGTAAAATTTGTATTTGATTAGTTATTAAAGTAAATATTTTTATAATTATTAATGAAGTTTAAAATTTTCAAATTTTAATGCAAACCTAAAATAATTTATCAATTCCAATATAAAAAGTATTTTAAGTTCTTTAATTTTGATTTAAAAATATATATTATATTATATAAATAATAAAAATTATATATTAAAAAAATAAATAATAACTTGAATTTGATTAAACTTTAGAAATACCAATGAATAAATTCTACAATAAAATAAAATAAAAATCATAATAAAATTATAAATAAATTCCTTATTTATAAAAATAAAAATATAAAATTTATTTATAATGGATTATTTTTTTGATGAAAATTGGATCAAGTAATTAGATGAATATCAATTTAGCAAATTAAGATAAAAAGAACCTATGAAATACAAAAATTTATGTAGATATTATTTAAAAATTGAAAATCCTCCACATTTATAAGAAGTATTAAATATTAAAAATATATTATTTATTTTAATAAATTTTAAACTTTTTTAAAATATTTTAAGTTTTTATATAAATTATATTAATTTACATATTAAATCGTATGAATTTTTTCTTTTAAATATAATTGTATTCTATAAATTTTTATCATAAAATATTTTTATAATTTTATATATAATTTTTTTAGCTTGCTTTGTTAATAATAAAAAAAAAACCTGAAGATAGAATGGAAGACGAAATAATGATTTTAAAGAATTGGACAAGTTAATTTAATTTTTTTAAAGAATTAAATTCAAAATAGTTAAATGTTTAAACTTAACTTCATTAAAAGTGTTGCCAAAAAATGTAATATAAATAAGTCAAAAAAGGCTAAACAGTATTCTTAGCAGGTAAAATTTTTCAAAAAATATTTTAGTTTAATTTTAATAAATATTATATAACATTTTATACTTAAAACATATTATTTATTTAAAAGGGGAACCAGCGGACAAATTTTATATTATATTACAAGGAAAAGTCAATGTATTATTACCTAAAAATTAAGAATAAATTACTAAAGACTAGCTAGCATAAATGAAATAAGAAGACTAAGAAAATGAAAATATAATAGTAATATTTTATTTTTAATATAATCTAAAAAAAATATTATATATATTTAATGTTTAATAATTAATATTTTATTAACCAGAGTGAAATGAGCATAAGGCAAAGGGTTGACCGATACAAAAAATAATTTAATAAATATTTAAAATTAAGACAGTAATTAGTTATGTTAGATTTTAAGAAACAATAATTAATTAAAGAAAATATTAAAAAAAGACAAAATGAGGCCTTGATTTTACAAAAATAACTATAGGAAAATTAATAAAGCCCTTAAAAAAAAAATCAAAATATTGAGGATGAAAAAAATCATTCTCCAAACTCTTCAGACTCAAAAATGCAAAGCAATTCTTTTAATCAAATTTCTGAAACTCAAATTCAGTTACACGACTCAAAATTATTAGGAATATAATAATAATAAATACCATAAATAAATTCTTTAAGCGACTTGAACAATTTAAATCTCAGTAAATCGTAATTAGACCCTAATAATGTTCCAAAAAGAAATTATAACAATAAAAGTAAATAAAATTGTAAAAATTAATAAAATAATTGTATAGATATCGACGCATAAATGGAATAATCAAAGGGAATTTCTAATTTTAATAGTAGATATGAAAATTATTCAAATCTAAACACATCTTAAAATAAGCTAATGTAATTTAGTTCATTAAATAGAAATAACTTGTTTTTAGAAAAAAAAATGTCGTAATCTTAGTAAGTTAAATTCACCAGCTTGTAGCCGAGGATCTGTAATTTATATAAAAACAATAAACTTTAAAAAATAATTTATATCTTTTTTTTATTAATTATTATAATAAAATAGAAAAAAAACCAATCAATTTGGCTAATTTAGATGTTGAACTTATTGAAGAAAATTAGGCCGAAAGAGATGAAAATTAAAATACATAACAGAATATGGAAACAAATTCAAGATAATCTAGACTTAGCCAGACATTTAAAAGAGGAGTCAATAAAGCGAAAACTGTTATTTATATAAGAAAACCAAAATTTGAAAATATTTATCTAAAAAAATAAGAAGAAGAAAGAAAAAAAAAAGAAGAAGAAAAGTAAAAGATTGAACAATAAATGGCAATTTTAGATTTGTAATATAAACCTGTAAAAAAAACGAAAAGACTTAGTTTTGTTTCTCTTTAAAGTATAGAATAATTTGATTCTTTCAAAAAAAACCAAAAAATTTAACTGGAAGATAGTAATAATTTAATTTTTGTACTTTATAATATTTATTTTAATATTTAATTTATATAGATAAAAATAACAAATAAAGAAAGAAATCAATATTAATCAAATCACTAGGTGTTAATTTACTACAATTTGGTATGAAAATCTGTTAAAACAATAATTCTAATTTACAAAATTAAAGTTAAAATAGCATTTTAACACATATGTTAATTAGTAGAAAAAATGCAGATGGTAAATATTTCGTTTATTTTATTTAATAAATATTAATAGTATATTGTTTAAAATTAAATTTAATAATTAATAGAGGATTTATTAAAATCAACATAAGAACTTGAAATAGAAATAGACTCCGATGATGGAAAGCCAGAAAAAATAAAATCTTTAGCAAGATTAAATTAAAAATTAAAGGAACAAATAAGCCATTTCTAAAATGATATGTAACTTTTACTAATATGTCAATAAAATATACAAATATAAACTATGATTTATACTATTCTTAGTATATTTATATTATATATTATTATAATATCATATGATTTTTTAAATATTAAAAAAAAAAATAATAAGAAACTTTTTGGGAACGGAGGATATAGATTATGAATATAAAGACATTTTAAAACTTCTTTAAGAAATAGAATAAGAAATAATTAGTGAAGAATAATCTTTAACAAATGATGAAATTAAAAATGGTTTAGGAGGTATTTTATAAAAATATATATATATAAGATTTAAATAATTAATAATTTAATTTTAAAGATCTTAAAATGCATCTTTATTTTTTTAAAATTTTTTGCTTAAAAAGGCATTAAATTATCAGAGTTAGAAAATTTAGACGATTATATTGAAAATGGAATTTTGAAACACAAATATGTCATCACATTAGAAACTGGTCAGATGTTTGGTATAAATTTTCATATATTATTATTAAATATAATGTATATCGTTTTAATTTTAACGAAAATTTTTATATAATAAAATGAATATAGGAGAATTAGGTATTGTCATGAATTAGCCTAGACTTGCCACTATTTTAGCTTAAGAAAATTGTGGATTTGCTATTTTAAACAGCTCTGATTTCAAAAAAATACTATAGCAAGCATAAAACAAAAAAGTAAACGATAAAATTGATTTTTTTTAAATAAATATGCTATAAAAGGCTAGAAGAAAATAAGTTGTTACTTTTGCATAAAATTTTGATAAAATGAAATTTAATAAAGGAACTGTAATTTTTTAAGAGGGACAAGAAGTAGATAGTTTGATTATTATTAAAAAGGGAACTGTTGATGTAAATTAATTATTTTTTAATATTGTTTATGAAAAATTAATAATAAAATTAGTAAAAGTATAAAGATTAATATATTTTATTTGCATTAATTTTGTTTAAAGGTATATAAATAAGTTCAAGAATAAGAGCTTAAATAAATAACCCAAGAAAAAACTTCGAAATTATAAAATATTAAATAATTTGTAAAAGATGATCTATAGAATATGAGATAAAAAAATTAAAAAAAAGTAAAAATTCCAATAAGCACTTTAGGTTCTGGCCAAACAATTGGTGATATAGAGATAATTTAGTAAACAAACTCTTAGTGCACTTATATTGCATCAACAGAAAAATTGGTTGTTTACAAGCTAAAAGCAAACGTAAAATTAAATTAAAATTTTATAAAAATATCTCAAAATTAAATGAAATAAATTATTAATGATTTTTCAGCTTTTCATGAACTTTTTAAAAAATAATCCATCAATTTTGCAAGAATTTAACGACGAAGCCAAAATAAAAAAGTTTTGGATTGATGCTTAAGTAGAAAATCACAGAAAAAATTATTAAGAGTCCAAAAATGCATTTGATCAACTTCTTCAAAAATAAAGCGAAAATATCGATTATAAATAGCTTAGATTTGGTTAAAAAAAAAGTAATGAAGATAATATAAAATAACTTGTGGCCACTCATATAAGCTAATCTTAGGTAATAAGAGGAAACTAAAATTTAAATTAACTAAATTTAGAAAAAAAATTCAACAATAAACACAAAATTACTGAGTTTGATTAAAAATTTAATTTTTAATAAAAACATGATGAAATTGAAATTTAAAAATAAAAAGATAATTAATAAAAATTAAATAAATTCTCAAGTTATAATAGAAGTTTAAAATTAAATCATTCACCCAGAACTTTAATTTCTAGGGAGAAATCTTCTTAAAACATATAAAGCATAAACTTACCTGCAAAATAGTTAGAAACTATAGGCAAAAATTAAAATAATAGCAATATAATTAAATAAATATAGCAATAAGTTAAACCAAACTCCTAGAAACTTAAGAAATAAATAAATGAATAACAAATAATTCCAAACAAATGTAAAAAATTATATTAATCTATAGATTTATATATAAATTTTTATTTATGTAAATTAAATTCACAAGAAATAAATGAATTAATTTAAATATAGATTAAAAAAAATAACAAAAATGTAACAGAAAATTAAAAAATTTTTATAATTATGTTTTAAAAATATAATAAAGTAAACAATTTACGATAATAATATTTATTATTTTTTGTAATTTGTTAATGTTTTACCTTATTACTATTTAAGATGTATAGTTAATTAAAATTAATTTGTCCAAAATCGAATAGATTAAAATAAGTTATTAAAAATAGTTTTTTAAAATATGATTATTATTAAAAATGTATAAATAGTTTAAAATATCATTAAATTTTATAAAAATTTTTTTTTAAAGAATAATTTTCACCCAGAAATAATTTGAACAATATTAATAACTTTGCTACAAAATAAATATAAACAAGTGAAGATATTCAAAATCATCAAAAATTTGGATATTAGTATTTAATTCATGATCGAGTAAAGTAAGTCCAAGTTCGATTTGAAAAAATAAAAGATCCTTTAATAAACTAATATCATACTGATTTTTTTGATTAAATGGTAGAAATTGAAGAAGTAAAAAATAAAACTAAATTTTATTAAAAATCTAAGATATAATAAGAATTAGATGAATCTTTGGAAAGACTAAAAAAAAAAACTGGTGTTTAAAATGAAAAAAATTAAATAAAGTAGTTTATCAAATCCAATTTTCCTAATATAAAAGAATAAATTAACTAATAGATGAAAATTTAAGAACTTATGAATAATTCAAAAAATGTAATTTTTCTTAAAAACTGAAATTATTTATAAAATTAATAAATATCGTTAAATTTTAGTTTTTATTTAACTTTTATATTTAATATAGTAAAAATATAAGATTCCAAGTTCAGACAAACAATAATTATAATTATTGGATATGAATCTATAAAAAACTTCAGAGATAAGTACAGAAAAAAGTGAATGGCATTAAAGCTATTAAATGGGAAGATTAAATAATTTACTAAAAAGTGATTAAAATATTGAAAAAATTTCATAAAAAAATATTGGTAATAGTAATTAAAAATTATATTTACAAAATCGCCACAGAGATAAATAAAACCAATTTTAAAATCAATAAAACCAATATAACTCTTTTAATTAAATTAAAACCCCAAACTAGAATGAAATAATTTCTCCCAAAACATTAAACCATTCTTAAAATTTTCATACTAATTATAATAAATGGACTCCAAAGACTGCAAATGGGTCAAGTAGATTTTTTTTAAAGGCATAGGAAAATAAAAAACAAAACGATAATAAAAAATAACAAAACAAAAACAAAAATACTAATTTTTCAGGTTTAAAATAGAATACGACCATATTAAATTTCAATAGCAGTTCATTAGATAAAAATTGTGTATTTTAAAAATCAGACAGCTTAAAAAATTTTAAAAAAGAGTCAAATCTAAAAAGTCCAAATTTATCAAATATATAAAAATAAGAAATACAGCCAAAATCAGAGGAAACTACATCAATTGACAATTTATAAGATAGATAAATAAAAACTCCTTAATAGTACCCTTAAAAAAATAAAACAGAAATTCAGATGAGTCAAAAACCTTACTTTATATCTCCCTAAAATCAAAAATAAAATATAATATAAAAAAAACCAAATAAAAATTAATAAAATCATATATTAATGTTAGACCAAATAGAAAATGATACAGATGCAAACGTTTATCACCAATATTTATAAGAAAACTAACATAATTTAAATGATTATCAAATATAATAACATTAATTGATGTAATTATAATAATTTTAATAAATAAAGTCATAATCAGAAAAATTAAACCAAAAATATAAAAAGTACTCAACTCCTAATTTGACTTAACCAAATTAAGCTTAATTTAATAATAATTTAAATGATAATTTAGATATTAACTTAAATAATAATTATAATAATGAAAACAAATAAAAAAAAGACAATTGTTTTAAACATAAACCTTAATAACAATAGGCTTATATTTCTAGTTTCAATTTAATATGTAACGATGATAATAATTAGCCTGATTAGTTATAAAAAAAATAAAATTAAGAATAAGAAATAAGTTCATCACTTAAATTAAAACTTAAATTAAATTCTGATTATAGAAGATTTATGAATGTTATTTTTTAAGGGTAAAGAATTAAATTGGATAGATAATTTTAATAAGAGGATGATATATAAAATAAAAATCCCTAAGATAAATTTTTAGATAGTATTAAATTTAGTTTAGAAATGATGAAAAAAAAATAGTAAAAAAATAAATCATTTCATGAAAGTTAAGATAAAAATAAAAATGGAAAATCATTAAATAATGGGCCTACAGCCTTTTAATCTAAAAGTTATCTTAAACTTTCTAAAATTAATAATTAAATAGAATTATAAAATAAAAATATGAATCATAACTTTCTCACATATTAATAAAGTAAAACGAAAGATTCAAACTAAAGTAGTAGTAATAGAAAATTCAATAACATATATTTTAATACGGAAGTAAACGACATGAATAATTCTTGTTCAATTGATAGTCGAAATTAAAAAACAAGTAATTAAAAAACATATGATAATAATACATATAATGATATTAAATCAGCCAGATAAATAGGCAATTCTGCAGAAAAAAATAACTTGTTTTTGTAATAGACTCTAACTAACCTTAAAAATTAATAAAATATATATATTAATGACAATACTATCCCAAAAAATGATCAACATAACATATAAAAATAAATAAATACTAATTAATAACATGGTTATATTAGCTAAAAAAGTAAAACATTTGTCAAATCAAAACATAATTTATTTAGAAAAAAACCTATAAATATGTACTTATTAAATAATTAAGAATTATATCATCGATAAGAGGCATAAAAATATAAATGATTTTAGAAAACTCCAATTTTTTAAACTTATTATAAAATTTAATAGTTTAAAAAAGCGATATTTATTTAATATAAGTGGCACAGGAAACTAATTAAATAGATTGATTAATTAATTATTATTTATTTTTATCAAAATATAACAAAATTTATAATAATATTTTATTTTCTAATTAACATAAATATAATAATACATAATTTAAAAAGCCCAATAAAAATCTAACTTCTCTTTATTAACTCATAAAATCAATAAATATAATTAAAAAAAAAATACACAGTTGCCATTCCAAAAAAAACAAAACACATAAACTATCTAAAAAAATAAACACATACACCTAAAATTTTAATAAAAATAAATAAATATACAAATAAATAATTAATAACAATTAACAATATGAGCGCATTACCCTAACAAGGCAGAAATTATTACTAAGAATTGTAAATAGAAAAAGATTCAACTTAGGCTTAAATCGCTTAAGCTTACAGAAAATTAGCACTCTAATATCACCCAAAATTATCATAAGAAGATTATAATACATCTTATAAAAAATTCTGTACTATTTCTGAAGCATATGAGGTTTTATCAGATAGAAAACTTAGAGATTTTTATGATATACATGGCGAAATAAAATTAAAAGACGGATTTTTCATTAATGATTAATTTAAAGGAGGGTAAATAATAAAATAAATATAAGCGTTAAAATTAATTGAATTGCTTAAAAATATTAAAAATTTTTAATGTTAAAAACTTATTTTCTCATTTTTAAATAATTTTTTAACTTTAATATTTATATAGGTACACTTTTTAAGGAAATCCCAACGAAATATTTGTAACTTTAAATGAATTTTATTTTAATATTTGATACTAAAATATAGAAATATTAATATAAATAATATTTATATATATTTATAAATTAGGAATCCTTTTTTGGTACTGATAATCCTTTTACTCAATTATATGATTATCAAGGAAAAACACCTATAAAAAGTTTATTAGGATTTTAGTTTGACGCTGATAAATATTTGGGAGTTTTACCTCCTTAAGATTTACATGTTGAAGTTCCTTGTACTCTTAATGAATTATATAATGGATGCAAAAAATAGGTAAAAAAATTTATATTAAGTAAATAAGTTCAAAATAGATATTAAAATATATATTTTAAATGTATAAAATTAAAAAAGTAAAAATATATTATAAAATTACACTTATAATAAATTTTTGAAAAACTATAATTAAAGGTATCATATAAAAAAACTGTTTTGAATGGAGATGGAAATACAACAAGAGAAATTGATGAAACTAAAACTATTGAAATTAAAAAAGGGTATATAGATGGTCATCCTATAGTTTTTTAGGGTTTAGGAAATTAATAAGCAGGAAATAAACCCTCTGATTTAATTTTTAACATCAAAGAAGTAAAAAATAAAAACTAGCTTTTTTCAAAAAACTTGAAACATAACAAAAATTTTATTAAATTTAAATTTAATTTTAATATTAATAAATATAGTAATTAATTTATTTAAAATTAGCTAAAACATAAAAAGTTTTAAAGAAATAAAGATGATTTAATTTATGTTCATAAAATAAAATTGGTTGATGCATTATGTTCTACTCCAGTTAATATATAAACTTTAGATGGCAGAAATTTATTTATCTCAATTGATGAAATAATTTCACCTTAAACTGTTAAAATCGTAGAAGGAGAAGGTTTCCCTATATATAATCCTTTAGAATACGAAGTTGAACACTATAATTAGGAACTATAAAAAGGAGATTTACAAATTAAATTCGATATAATTTTCCCTTAATATATTGAAGAAGAAAAAAAACAAGAAGTATAAGAAATTTTAGAAAAATTATATACCGAAGAAGATATGGAATGATTAGAATTAAAATGATAAAATAAAGAAAAATTCATGTACTTAATTATTTCTTTTTTATTTACATTAGTACTTCTTTAATTATTTATGTTTATGTAAAATTATAAATACCAAAAAAATATAGTAATTATTTCAAGAAAAATTTGAAATGTTCATACTTTTTTTTGGGTAAAATCTTATTATAAATTAACCATAAAACTATGATTTAAATAATAATATAATTGTTTTTTGATGTCGTGTTAGAATATGTAATGTGTATATAGATTGCGTATTATTTTTATAAAGAATAAATCTTTTCTTAGAAAATACATTACAGCTTATAAATATATTGTTTAAATAGATAATGAAAAGCTTTTAATTGATTACCTTTTTTAAAATAAAATATCATAATCTTTTTAATTTTTATTATATTTAGAAAAACTAATATATTCTTAAAAAAATAATAAAATAAAATAAAAATTGTAAAAAGTTAAATAAATAAAAAAAAAATCTAATAAAACAGATCTTTAAATAAAAAATCTAGCATATATTATTATATAAAATGGCCTAAAATAAAAACAATAATAATTAACAATACCTAACCAGATACCCTCTCGAATCAATAGGAGAAAGTCTATATTCTACTAAAGAAGGAATTTAATAAGTTATTTAAAAATCTGATCCTAATGTTAAAGGAAAAAATGTTATTTGGACTACTGATTATACACATGAATTACCAGTAGTTATGAAAAAAGACGGACTTGGATGTAAAAATAATTTTTATAAAAATAATGCATAAATCAATTTTTAATAATTTTAAATTTATTTCCTTTATATAACAATTTTCATAAAATTAATAAAAAATAAACTGCAGTTTTTTTATAAGCTCATTTTTTCTCAAATTTATTTCCAAAAACACCATAAATCCAAATAAACACACCTACACATCCTCACTACAACTATTTTTTTTTCTATTTTTTAAATAAAAACAATAAATTATCATATATTAAAAATATTAAATAACATAAATCTAAACATAAAGCAACTCCCCCCAAAACAATCCCCCAAATTTTCAAACAAAACGCCGAACAATTCGGAAACCTAAAAGCCCTCAGCGTAAAAATAAAAGGCCAATGGTAATCCATAAACTACAGAGAATATTATGAATAAGCTTAAACTTTTGCCAAGGGTCTCATTTCCCTCGGAATCCAAAAATAAAGAGCAGTTAACATAATTGGCTTTAACCACCCTTGTTGGAATGTGGCCTTTATGGGAAGTATTTTTGGACAGTATATGCCTGTAGGTGTTTATACTACTAATGGCCCCGAAGCTTGTTAATATGTCGCTGAAAATTCGGATGCAGAAGTTATTGTAGTTGAAAATAGAACTCATTTGGCAAAGTATTTACAGGTAAATAATAAAAAAATTTTAGGAATTTATTTATTTAATTAGAATTTAGATAATTTGTTAAAAGATAATTTAAATAATAATTCCTATTTTTTGTAGAAATTCATTTATTTAATTAAAATTTAGATAAATAGTTAACAACTTATTTAAATAATTATTTCTTATATTTTTTGTAGAAATTTATTTATTCAGAATTTAAAATATAATTAAAAGCTAATTTAAATTTAACTCCAAATATATCTTTTAACTTTCATAATTTTATAAAAATTTAAAAATATTTATCAGGTTTGGGATTAACTACCCTTATTAAAATATGTTATTGTTTATAATGATATTCTTCCCTCTGATTTACCAGTTGAAAGAAAAGGACAAGTTTTGGACTGGAATTAATTATTAGAAAAAGGAAGGATGTTTAGAGCCACAACTTAAGAAGATAACATTGAATACAGGTAAGAAAATGTCACTCCTGGATAATGTTGTACCCTTGTTTACACCTCCGGTACCACAGGGTATTAAATAAATAATATTTACACAAAAAATCTAAAAAATTATTATATAAATTTATATACAAAATCAGCAAAAATTAAATTTTAATAAATATTTAATAATAGAGATTTATTAGCATCATAAAATAATTAATTATTTAAAAATTATTAAAATTTTAATAAAAATTTTTAAAAAAAATAAATAATATTTAAATTAATTATTTATTTGATAAGATTCAAATTAATTATTTATTTATTTATTTAATAAGATTTAAATTAATTATTTATTTATTTAATAAAATTTTTATTAGAAACCCTAAAGGAGTTATGTTGTCCCACGATAACTATACTTGGACCGCTTAAGCAATTATCAACTAATACGATTTGTCTTCATCTAAAGGAAATCACAGGTTGGTTTCATTTTTGCCTTTATCTCATGTAGTTGCCTAAGTTTTGGACATAGTTGGGTCTATGATTTCCTGTATTCATGTTTATTTTGCGGATTCCACAGCTTTATAAGGAAGTTTAGTAAATTATTTGTAGGAAATAAGACCTACTGTATTCTTTTCTGTGCCCAGAGTATGGGAAAAAATCCAGGAAAAAATGTTGGCATTGGCCAGTTCCAACGGAATTGTTAAATAAAAAATTGGTAAAAAATAAATTATTTAAATGCTCCTAAAAAATAAAATAAATATAAGAATATGCCTAAAAATAAAAATAAATTATTAACTAAATATTTTTAAATTAAATTAGGAAATTGGGCAAAAAGCATAGGTGTGCAAGGAACCTAAGCTGAATTTAAAGGAGAAAAATTACCAACTGGATTCGGAATTGCCAAAAAAATTGTATATGATAACATTAAAAAAGCAATTGGGTTGGATTAAGCCAAATATGTTGTAAATAAAATATAATTATAAATTTTGTATAACATTTGTTTTTTTTGAAAAATAAATATTATTAATTATTTTAATAGATTGTAGGAGCTGCCCCTTTATCTCCTAGTATCAGATAATATTTCTTATCTTTGAATATTTACATTATTAATGGATATGGAATGTCAGAATCTAGTGTAAAATATAAATTTTAGCTATAAATATTTTAAAATTAAATTAAATAATTAAAAAATATTTATCCATTTTACTTTTTTAGGGACCATAATAATTAAGTAACCCAGTTGACTTCGAAGTTTTAGACGAAGAAGCTGCTAAATCATGTGGAAAAAGTATTAAAACTTGAATAATTTTGTGATAACCTGTTTACTTATAATTTTTTTTTTTTTAGATATTGAAGGAACCGATATTCTGATTGCCAATCCTGATATTCATGGTGAGGGAGAAATCTGTTTTAAAGGAAGAAATAGGTACATATAGAAATTTCAAAAAATATGAAAAAATGCAAAAAATATTAAAATATAAAAACAAAATTTTTAGATTTATGGGATATTATAAAAACGAAAAAGCCACAATGGAAACCATCGATGAACAAGGATACCTTCACTCAGGAGACTTAGGAAAATTAGATAAAAATGGAAATTTATATATCACCGGAAGATTAAAAGAACTTATCATCACCGCAGGTAAATTAAATCATAAAGATATTTTCAAATTTTAATTTAAAATAAAATAATACATAAATAAATTTTTAAATTTAAAATCAAAATAATTTAATAAATAAATAAATTTAAAGATTTATAAATAAAAAATTAAAAAAAACAAAATTAAATAAGATTACAAATAATTAAATTTCCAAATTTAAATATTAAAATAAATATTATAATAAATATTAAAATAAATATTAAAATAAATACTAAAATAAATATTAAATTAAACAAAAAAAAAAAAAAGGAGGAGAAAACGTCGCGCCAGTCCTAATCGAAGACGAAATAAAAGACCAATTAAAATTCATTTCCAACGTAATGGTAGTCGGCGACCAAAAAAAATATTTAGCTTGTCTTTTAACCTTCAAACACGAACTCTCCCCCGAAGGACAACTAATCCCTAACAAAATTCTCCCCGAAGCCCTTAACCACATAAAAGCCTTAGGTTCCTCAGCATCCACCATAGATTAAGCCAAATAGTGTCCTATTATAAGAAAAGCCATAGAAGAAGGAATTGCTAAGGCCAATGAAAGAGCTATAAGTAAGGCTTAAAGAGTGTAAAAATGGGTTTTAATAGATGGAGATTTTACAGTTGATGGGGGGCACTTGACTCCTACTATGAAATTAAAAAGAAAAGTTGTTACTTAAATGTACACTCCTTAGATTGAAAGTATGTATATCGAAGCTAAACTTTGAAAAAATTTGAAAAATTTGGAAAATATGAAAGGAAATTAAATAAATTAATTTTATATTGTTAAATATTTTTATGAAAAAAAATTACTATGAAATTTTAACTTTACTAATTTTACTAATAAAGAAAATTATCAAACTATGTTTTTAATTAAAACTATCAGGTTGTTAATATGAATATATTAAAATTTGATATTTAAAGTATTTGGCAAAAAATTACTAAACAATTTTACTTATTAATTTTAAATTACTTTTAAAATTCGCCAAAAATTTAACAAAGTTTATTATTTACAATAAAAATGTTTTTAATATAAATTTTTCTCCTCATATTTATTTAAAATATTATATATATAATCACAAAAAACTGTAATGTTAACTTTATATATTTTATTCTCCTATTAGATTATTTTGATAAATTTTAAAAAATAAGCAAAATTACTAAAATGATAACTTTTTTTATTTTATTATTATAGTATTTAAATTTATATTTAATATTAATTTTACATATTTCAAATAAAAACAATCAGATTCTTTAAGGTTTATTTAATTACCTAATAGTATGCAGAAATTAATTAAAATATTAATAAATAAGAAAAAAAAAATATTTTTAATTATACTATCAAATAATTTTATAAAAAAAATGAATTGGTTTAGATCAGGTAGCATATAAGATAAATAAGAAACATAAAATAAAAACATGGAAAATGAAAATAAAGAAAACTCATTATAAGAAAATTAATATGAAAATGAATTTCAAGTTGAAAATGAAAGTGACGTAAAAAAATTAGAAAAATTATTT
>LDAU01000127.1:0-116258 GCA_001447515.1 Pseudocohnilembus persalinus
ATATAAAATTTCATATATATATATAATATTATTAATTATTAAACTAATTTTTTTTACTTATTCTTCAATTAATTATAAAATCTATTTTCAATAAATACTTTTATTTAAATCATATATAATATAAACCAAATATCAAAAAAAATGTCAATGACAAACAAAAATAAAATTTTATAATATAAAGTAATATAATATAAAAAAATTTAAATTATTATATAAAACACAATATAATAAATTCAAAAAAAATTAAAAAATATAAGTATAAATTATAATTTTATTTTTTAATTAAATTTAATCAATTATTTTCTCTTTTTTGACTTCCAGAATTCTCTCTTTCTGCTTATATGTACCTATCCATTGAGTCCTCAGATCCTTCATACTCTCCTGCCTCTTCTTCATCATCGTCTTCTTCTTATGATGAATCTTCATATTAATTATATTATTATTTATTTTATTATATTTCCTGTTAATAATTTTATTCTTCAGTATCACCTTATTATTAATATATATAATTTTAATTTTGATTTCCTTACTCTTATACCTAGTTTTATTGTTCTTATAAATCTTAATCGCTATAATAATTTTATTGATCTTAATTATTTTAACTTTAATTATTATCTTCACTATTAACTATTTATTAATTAGGCTCATAGTTTTAATTTTTAATTTAACTTTAGTTTTATTCTTTTTCTAATTATAATTACTATTCCGTATGTTCTATTGAGCTTTAATCGGAATCATCATTTTTTTCCTAATTTTGCTGCTAATATTATTAATAACTATCAAATTCACTAAATCTAAATTCATTTCCACTACTTTATTTTTAGTTTTCAAACTCACTAAATCTCATAAAATTTTCACTTTATTTTTAACTTTATTATTTATGGCTTAATTTTTAATCTTCTTATAAGTCCATTTGATCTTAATTTTCCGATCCTCCATAAGAACTATGTTATTATTGTTAATTTATTGATTATTCTTACTATTAAAACTTATTTTAAATTTAATTATTAAACTATTAATTGCCTTAAATTTCTCCACTATAATTTTATACTTAATCTTATTCATATTCTTACCCCTATTATAATTCAAAATTATTTTAATTTTCTTAATTTTAATTAGAATTTTAGCCTTCTTCCTAGAAATTCTATAAATAATTTTAATATTTTTCTTAAAAATTTTCCAAATCACTAAATCTCATTTAATCAAATTTATTGACATTTTCCGATTCTGTATATTAATTTGAACTTTCATCATAAACATAGTTTTAGTCTTATTTTTTATTTTCATATTATTAACTTGCCCTAAATTATTATTAATTAACTTTATTTTAAATGCTAGAATTATCTTAACTAAAATAATTATCTAATTCACTAAATTTAATATTTTCATTTGTATTATTATTATCTTCTTCAATTTAGCTTATTTAATTTATATTTTCTAAATTTTTTACTTCATTATCTTATTTATAATTATAATTATAATTTTTATCTTAATCTTAATCATCTTAGTTTTTATTAAAATGTTGTTCTTTTTAAATATCAAAATTTTCTTATTTATTTTCATTTTAATTATAATTTTAATTTTTAATTTCTGACGACTATTACTAGTACATAGGGAATTTTTAATGTTGGTTTTATTAAGATTCTTAAAAAAATTATTATTCTTAAGATTTTTTACTCAAATTTTCACTTTCACTATATTCGCCTATATCAACATTATTAATATTATTTTCATATTATGTAGAAGTTTTTTTAATTTAATCATGTTAATTAACTTAATATTCATAGCCAGAATCCGTTTAAAAATTTAATAAATTTTTTTTTTATGAATTTGAGCTAAAATAGTTACTTCGATCTTAGTGTCCAAATTATTCTTAATACATTTATTATTGTTAAGAACTATTAGTTAATTATTTATTATCTTTATTATATTCTATTTCTTAATCATATTCTTAATTTTAATCATTTTTTTCTAGTGAAAAATATTGATCTGAATAGTGAAACTATTAATTAGGCTAACTTGACAATTTTTATAATTTTTATTAAGATATTTGGTCACTTTTATTTACGGAATCAAAACTTTAATCTAATTTGTGATTTCTATTATAAAATTGTGTATTTCCGAAATTATTTTAATTTTCTGACAAAAGTAGATTTCTCTAAAATTATTGTTTTTATTAAAAAATATTTTCATAATCTTCAACATTCTATTAAGAATCTGAATTAACTTTAATCTTATTAAAATATGATTTATTTTAACTTGAAGAACTTTTTTGCAAATTTTTTTCTGGCTAATTATCAGAACTTGTTTTTTTTTCTTAATTTTCTTAATTTTTCTCCTAAAATTACTCTTAAAGTGATTATGATTTTTAATTTTATAATAATTTTTCTTCAAAAGACTATTTTTTATGTAAAGAAACCTAATTTAATAGTATATTGGGCTCTTAATTTATCATATTTTATTCTAATTATATTTATTAATTTTATTTATTTTATTCTTATTGTTAAACTTCAGATTTTTCTGAACTTTTTAGCTCTTTCATTTTGACAATTTTATCGTCACTTTTTATACTAAAATTTTTCTCTTAATTAGAATTACTACTGCCTTCACTAATTTAAGAGTCTTTTTATTTATTAGCTAATTAAATTTTTTACTTAATTTGATCCCTTAGAGAAGACCTTTATCTATTTGGATTTGTTAAGTTTTTATTATCTTGTAATTTTTTAGGTTATTTATTATAATCACCAGGTAATTATTACAAACTTAAACTAATTTAATCCTATTTTTCTAATAAAAATTATTAATTTTTTTATATATTTTACCCAGATCCCTAATTTTAACCTTAATTTTTCTAATTATTTTCCCACTTTTCCCTTTAGTCATAATTTTAAGACATTTTTGTTTCTTCAGTTATTTTATTCATGTCTTAAAATTGCTAATTTTTTAATTATAATGACAAATTAATTTTTTCCAAACTATTTCTTAGTTCTCTATATTGTGGACTTTGTTAATTATTATCATAAATTTCTTATTAAGAAGAATTATTTTTATTTAAATTCGAGAAATTTTCATTTTTATTTATATTTTATAGCCTATCATTTTCGTTTTCTTCTGAGTTATTTTATTTTAAATTTATTTATTATTAATTCATATTTAATTTTTTGATTGGCGATTCTTGGTTTACTGGCAATTAAAAATCATCGAATAATTATTTTTTATTTTTATAATCACTTTCAATATTAATAGTATCATCATCATATTTTTTATTATTATTTTTATCATTTTTGCCTATTTAACTATCTGATATTTTAAACTCTTTTTCTTACGATAAGAACTAATTCTGCTCTTTTTATTTTATTCTTTATAAATTTTGATTTTATTCTTAATTTTACTAATTATTTTCATTTATTATAAAATCTTAATAACTATCTTAAGATAAAAAAACCTAATTATTTTGAGTTTTATTTTTCTGAAAAAATTAATCTTGCATAAGAGGCATATTTTACTTCAAATTTTATAAGCTAATATTTTCAGGTAATTTATTACTTTCGCACTATTCCAAAGTAGGAGCAGAAAAATCGTTAAAAAGTTTATTTTATTATTTTTATTAATTTCTTTATTAATTGTACTGAAAACCATCGGAAAAAGCTTCATAATCTTATAAAATTTTAATATCAATATCATTATTATTGGTATTAAAATTATTATCATTTTCTATTTTATTATATTCATTATTAAATTTATTATTAACATTAAAATTATTATCATTTTCTTGTTTACTACTTTCGGAATCTAGCTTATCTTAACTTTAACTTTAACTTTAATTTTTATAATATTTGTATTCAGTTTCGCTACTGTGACTATTTTCTTCTTAATTTTATATCGAAATATATTCGTTTTTATAATTTTTTTTATATTCATCTGATTTTTTCTTTTTAAAATCTTATTATTTTTACTACTAATTATTTTAAATCTAAGCTTAGTTTTAATCTTATTTTTTACTATCATTATTATCTTAGCTAAACAAATCGCTTTCTTAAATGTTTTCTTAATCTTTTTAATTACTTTAATTTTTAAATCTAGAATAATTATAACCTTAATTTTTTTTTTCAGGACTGCTTTCATAATTACCTTCTTTTTATTTTTAACTTGAATTTTCTTATCCTGATTCCTCAAACTCTTCTTCAATTATACTTTATTTAACTCCATATTTTTATTAAGGAGTTAATTTTTCCTCTTTTTAATTTACTCCATTTTTTTCGAGTCCTTTATTAATAATTAATTGATACTAGTTTATTTAGCCATTTAAATATTATATTTAAGATTCAAACTATTATTCTTATTAATTATTAGCCTAAAAAAGTTCCTCAATTGACATAGCTTACATTAATATACAGCTCAAAAAATCGTTAAATTTTTCTTGTTTTTAGTTATCGTCATAAACAACTAATTAATTTAAAAGTTATTTATCTATAAATTCTCGAGAAAACAAGTTTTTTTTTTATTTTTAAAAATTATCTAAATCTTCTTCTTAAATTTCCTCATTATTTTAGTTTTTTTACTCTGAATCTAAAGATTTTAAAACTTAAAAGCTCTCATTTTAATTTTAATTTTATTCATCTTCCATCATTTATTTTTATTTCAAATCAAAAATTTAATTTCTTAAAATTTCCACTTCAACTTTTAATTTGTCCCCTTCAGAAACTTGTTCCTGTAAAATTTTAATTTCTTAAATTAACTCTTTATTTTCCTCTTCCAATTCTCCCAATTTTAACTCGTTAATTTAATTTTAATTTTATTTTTAATTTTAGTTTTTTAAAAATTTTTTAGAAGGAGTTTTTTGCCCAATAACTTCTAAACTGTCTTATTCTGGTGTTATCCCTATAGAAGGCCTCGGACTTTCATAAGAAGAATCGCTTTTTCCTCTAAAATGCTAATTTTACTATTTATTATCATTATAATTATTTTAATTTTTGTTTTAATTTTATATATTAATATTATTTTAATTTAAGTTTTAATTTTAAATTAAGTTTTAATCGGAATCATTTTTTTTTGTTTAAAATTTAGGAGAAAAAAATTGATTTCCTTAGTTATCATTAAAGTTATTATCTATTTCATTTGGCTAAAATTTATCATCTATATAATTATTTTCATTACTATCTTCTTATGAGTGAAAAGAATAAAGAGAATTATCAATTTAATTATTTTATAATTTATTATTTTATTAGTTTTATTATTAATTGAAGTTTTTTTGACTCGTTTTTAGCTAATTATCATTATTTTACTCTATTTCTTCTAATTCTTTTAATAATTATTATTTTAAATTTTATATTTCTTATGATTTTTTGTGGATTTTTCTGTGAATTTGTCCCAGTAATTTATTTAGAGCCTAATAATTTTTTTTTAGCATTTTTGGATCATCCTACTGTATTTAGGCATTTTTCTAATTTTAAATAAAAAACTAGTCATTTTCCATTTTTCTTTAAATATCTAATATAAACTAGCACATTTTAAAAGTAGTTTTTCTTAAAATATTAAGTCGATAATCTCTATCCAGAAAATCATTATGTAACTATTTATAATCTCTCTTTAGCTCAGAGATAATTTCTTATAAAAAAAAGTATAAATTTATTATTAAAAAAAAAATATATATACTTTAATTTAAGAAATAAAAATAATATTTTTATAATTTACTTTCATAATTATTGACGACATTAGAAAAATCATCCCCAAACAATTATTTTATTAATAATTTGGTGTCATCATCTAAAATATCAGCTTTATCTTTTGATAAAATAATCATGCTAAGCTATTTCAAAGCCTCTTCAATTGTAGACTTACTTTATTTTTTAAAAAATTAACTTTATTTATCAGTTAATTATTTTTCCATGCTGTTTATTGTCTGTTATAAAAGTTAAATTTCCCTATTTTTATCGTTTAATTCTTTTTCGTACAGCTTATAAGCGTTTTCCTTTAGCTACTGATTTTCTTATTCTAATTTAGTCAATTTCTCATTTTGCTCGTCGGTTAACATTTAAAGTTTTTGGTTTCTTTTTTTTATTATTTCCAATTCCTAAGATTTTTTTTCTAAATTTTGTAAAATTTCTTCACTATTTTCAGTCAATTTCAAAACCATCACTTTTGTTTCCGCTAGTTCCCTTTCCATTTTTTCCATATATTTTTCGTAAATTATTTCGCTTTCATCCCTAAAATTAACAATTTTTTTTTTTTATATATATGGGTTCAAATTAAAAAAATATGAAATTTATTATTTTAAATCATTTTTTAGAAATTCATCTAATTTATTTATTTTTAAAAAATTTTATAATAATTTTAAATTATTTTTCGTTTACCTTATACCAACTGCATTTAAAAATTTTAGCCTATCCATACAGCTTTCTTCAAATATGACTCGATTTTCAGTTCTTAGTTAATCATTTTCTCTTTCCAAGGTCTCAAATTTTTCTTTCATGCTCATAAATTAATTTTCATTCATACTAGCTATTTTTTCTAGTTCAAGTAGCCTATTAAAAATATATAAAATAATATAATATAAAATTAAAAATAAAATATTAAATAAAAAAAGATCAAATAATTAAAATTAAAAACTTCTTTCAAAAATTAATTTTATAAATAAAATTATATTTTACCTTTTAATTGTATTTTTAAGACCCCTATCATGTTCTTTATCTATAATTCTATTTATTTAAACTGCATAATCATTTGCTTTTTTAGTTACTTAGTCAATTTGTTTTTTTTGTATTTGAATTGTACCTTTTAAAAGTTCTAGGTCATTTAAAAGTTCTATTTTATTTTCTTGTTCTTATCTTAATTTATCCATTTCCTGAACAATTTTTTCCTAATTTATTTAACTTAAACTTAAATTTTATATTTATTTTTATTTTTATCCCTAATTACTACCACTTTCAAAATCATCAATTTCATCTCCCTCTTATTCTTAATCAATAGTTTTATCTTCTTGTTAAACCTTTTGTAAAATATATTATAACGAATTAATTTAATTTTTCTTATAAAGTTAATCTTATTCGATTTTTTCTTTTTCCAAAGATTAAACTAATTTTTCATTTTCTTGTATTAAACTAGCAACTTGCACAATATCTTCTTTATTTCTCATTTTTCTAAGTTTTTCATCCATCAGATATAAAGTATTATTAGTTAAAATATTTCTTGACTTTCTAATTAAGAAATAAATCATATTTTATAACTGTCTAATTTATTCTTAAGACTCTAAAATTTCTTCTTAATATTCCCCCTTTGCCATTAATAAATTTTTATAATTAATATTTTGCTAATCTTAATCTAAATTTTGGTATTCTTCTAACTATTATTACGCCTCTTCATATAACTGTTTTGCGCTTTTTTTAGCCCTTTTTTTACTCTCAGATTCCTAAAACATAGGTATACTCTGAATTTATAAAAAATTTTCCCTTTTTTCGAACTAATTCTACTCATTTTATTATTATTATTCCATTTATTATTATTGCAAAAAAAAAGGATTTTAATTTAAATTCACCACAAAATTTTAATTTTTCTAAAAATTTTAGTTGTGCTCAGTATCTCTTCCCACAGGCGGCTTCAAACAAGAATAACACGAATAAAATTCTTTAAATTTGTCTTAATTGTATATATTATTATGTTATTATTCATAAATTTTTTACTCCAAAATTTTTTACATATCTTTCGTTTACTAACTAACTGGTTCACTTTTATCATAATAATTTTATACATATTTCTATTTAGCTTCAAAATCCCAGGGTTTTCGCTTTGCTATATATTAATTTCTTCTTTCTTCAATTTCTTGTTCGAATTTTTACTATAAAATTTTGTTTTAGTTTAAATTTTTACTGCTTTTGTTTCCGGCTACATCTTATTTTTAACACATTTATTATTGTTATTAACTATTATTATTAATATTATTATTAGCTCTTTAATTTTGATATTAGTGTTAATTATTTACATTAGGGTATTGCGAAATTGGACTTACACTTTTATTATAACTGTTGTCTCTTGAAGTACTGTGAAGGTCTTTTATATTTATTTATATTTAAAGATAATTTAAAAAGATAAAAGGTTAATATTGTATTTAAATTATGCTCAAATATTCATTTGAATTTTTATTTAAAAATTTATATTAATTATATATTTTTATTAATAGTTTATTTTACTTGAATGACTTTATGAATTTTAGTGTTGATTTTATCTACTTTTCCCAAGCTTTTCACTAATTTAAGCCTTTAAGGACATTTTTTTTAACTATCCTAAATGATTATTTGATCTCTCTTTGAAAGTTTATATATTTTCTTATTTGTAATCCTCCATTTATAGTTTATTTTTTATGATTATTATATTTAATATAAAAAGATAGAAAATATTATTTATTTTAATTTAATAAAATCTTAAAACCCAGTATTATAGTATTTGAGAATATTTTTAATTTATTCAAATTATTATTTGAAATTAGTTGATTTTTATGCTAAGTATTAATTCAGAATTTGAAATCAATTTAATAAATACTATCAATTAATGATGAATAAAAAATATATTTAATTTATTTTATTCTTTACTCGCAAATTTATTCAACTATAATAATAATTTTGAAATTTTAAAAATAATATATAAATTGTAAAAAAGTTAAAAAAAAATAGAAATTCAAATGAATAAAGATTCCAAGTATCATAGCAAATAAAAAAAATAAAGCATTGATATTTCGGATAATTCATCTTTTGATGAAACAGTTGAATAAGAAATACAATAAAATAACTAGAAAAATTATTTAAATAAATAAAAAATATCCTAAATATCTTAAAAATAATTAAGTAATTAATAAAAAATAAAAAAAAAAAGATGAAATATTAAAAAATTGCAGACTTTTAATTTGAATAAATAAATTTTTAACTATTTAATTATAATATTTTCATTTTAAATAGAAACCTTTAAAGCAAAAAAATAAAAGGAAATGCTAGAAATTGGAGAAGAAATGGAAAACTTAGAGAAATTGAAATAACAAAAATTGTTAGTAATATTATAATATTTTTATTTTTATTTTAAATTTAAATTTAAGAAAATATTTTTTTTTTAAATTTTAATAAATACAGTAAATAAATTATATATTTATTTTAAAGATTGAAAATTTAATGTAAAGGTGTTAGGAAAGAGAGTAAAATTATGAAAGTTTAATAAAGGAAAATGAAAAATTATAAAAATATAGACCATACTATGAAAAATATAAATAAGTAAAAAATTTACTAGAAGATACAGTAGAATAAGTATGAAAAATTAGAAATTAGATTTTTAATTAAAATATATATTTAACATAATACAATTTTGTTTATTTTTAATATAATTACTAGATAAAAGAATTGTCAAATGAAAATATTTCCCTTAAAAAATAAAATAATAAATTATTAATAAAGTAAAATTAATTAAATAATAATACTATAGTAATATTTTTAAATATTAAATAAATATTTATTTGTTTTTAAATATAAAGATTAGATGGATTTAATGAAAAATTAAAAGAAGTTGAAGAAGTTAGAGATCATTTTTTAAATGAAAGAGAAAAATCATAATAAATACAATTAGAAACTGAGACTTTATTTTTTGAGTATAAAAAAGCATGTTATGAAAAAGAAAAAAAATTATTATAAGAAATTGGTCTTTATAAAGGTAAAATTTATTTTACAACATATATATATAAAAATAAATATAGAAGTATTTTTTTGATAATTTTTTTTAATTTTAAAGGAGAAGTCAAAGAATAGCTTAGTTAATAAAAATACTTAGAACACGTAAGTAATAATTTTAAAGCTTAATAGGAATAAGTTAAAATTTTGGAGGAAAAAAATGACAATTACTAAAAACAAGTATTTTAATAAATAAAAAAAAGTATAAATTAAATTATTATTTTAATAATTTTAAAAATTAAAAAATA
Organism: Pseudocohnilembus persalinus; assembly: GCA_001447515.1. NCBI lineage: Eukaryota > Ciliophora > Oligohymenophorea > Philasterida > Pseudocohnilembidae > Pseudocohnilembus > Pseudocohnilembus persalinus. Next base: position 9,953 of record LDAU01000127.1, read on the forward strand.
AATAGATTTAAGAATTGTAAGAAATAGTAAATATCTTGAGCGAGGAAAAAAATTATAGAAAGTAAATGGAATAAAATTAGGATACTAAATTTTAATCTGAAAAATAATAATATGAGTTATAAATTGAAAAGTTGTAATTGCAAGTTGAAGATGTAAAAAATGCAAAAGATAAATAAATAGAAATTTTAAAGGAGTAAATACATTTATAAGAGGTTTAAATTCAAGATATAAAAAGCTAAAATTAGTAAAAATTAAATAATATTGTTTTTTTATTTTCTCTTTGCTTTATAAAATATTTTAATTTAAAAAGAAAATTTATTGGTGATTATACCTAATTAGAAGAAAACTTGAATTAAAATGAAAATTAAATGAAGAAGTTAAAATAAGAAAACAGAGAGTTAAAATAAAATTTAAGTCAAATTTTAGAGAAAAATTAATATGAAAAATAATAAAGGGCAGCTATTGAATAAGTAAAATCGCAAATTGTAATCATATTTAATTTATAGATTTATTTTATTTTTAAATAAAATATATAAATATACTATTTTTAAAAAAAGATAAATACAAGAAATGAAGAATTGGAAAAGTTTAATTAGGCATTTTCTAGTTTCGATTAAACAATATGTAGCACAAATAGATAATAATTTTTAAGTACAAATACCAATAATAGATAAAATATGAGTTCAAATAGAATTAATTAATAGTTTAGCCATGAAAGTAATATAAAATTTTAAAATTATTATTAATATTTAAACAAAATTTAATTATAAATTTATTCATATAATAGGTTAAAGTTTAAACTATAATAATAGTAATAATAATGAAAACAATTATATTCAATCATAATATCAGTAGCATTAATAATAACCATAAAATGTTTGAATATATAAATATATTAATTAATATTTTATATTTATATACTTGTATAATGCTATGTATATGCTATTAATTAATAATTAATGTACTCAACTGTATATATAAAATTACTTTAAAAGGCTACTTTAACTTTATTTTAAAATACAACAATATTTACAAATGTAATAAAAAATTAACTTTAAAATAAATCACTATTTAATATCTTTCCATAAATCTTCTTTATTAGCCAGTAAGTTGGGATAATACATTTCATAATTACTGCCAGTTTTAGTTTTTAACCTATTGAAATCAAATATTTTATCTTTGTAAAATTTATAACCATCTGTGTATAAAGCATTTAAATATCTTAATAAATAATATTGCATAGGTCTGGCTACATTATTTTTCGGGTCTTCGGCAAATTATTTTAATTCATTTAAAGGTACCCATTAAAAGCCTGATATTTCGTGTTAATCATAATTCAATTAATAATTATTTTATTCCAATTCTTTATTTTCAATAAACAAAATAAATTTAATGAGAAAAATTAATTAATTAAATAATAAAAATTTAAATATAAAATTTTTTTTGAATACCTTTTATCGCTTTTTCTGTCGGTTTCAATAAACAGGCAAAAAATAAATCCGGTTGTTCAAAATACCAAGCTTATAATTCTCTAAAACAAAGCAAATCAAAAAATTCTGTTTCCAAACCTGCTTCTTCCTAAACCTCTCTAACTGCAGCTTAGCTAAAATTTTCCCCTAAATCCACTCTGCCCATAGGTATATTCCATTTATCTATTTTAATTATTATAATTTTATAATTATTATTATATTAATATATATAAAAAAATATAAATTCATAAAATATTATTAAAATAAAAAAAACTGTCATTATTATTCTTTATAAAAATATTTAAATACAAAATACTAAATTTAAAGAATAGTTTATAAATATTCTTATTTCTTTTAAATTCATATACATTTTTGTTGGTATAATAAATATTTTATAATAAGTATTTATATTTATTCTTGTATTTAACTTTATTATCATATTAATATTTATTTTTATATCCCCATATTTACTTTAATATTAATATCGATTTTTATATTTATATTTATATTTATTTTTATATTTTTTCTTTTTGTTTTTATGTATTTATTTTTATTTTTTAAATTTATTATTAATTTTCACCTTTTCTATTCCCTGAATTTTCTCTAAGTAACAACAATCTTTCCTAATTATCAATAACAATGCCTCCTGCGCCGACCATATGCGTAGTATAACCGGGTATATTATCAGTTCTTTCCTTATCTAGCCATAAATATGTCATTAAATAATTATTTTTACTGTGGTGCAGTTTAAAGCCCATTTTTAGGGCCTCTTAAGCTAAATACAGTTAATTTGTGTCGAATTTTATCCAAATTGCCTTTTTAATTTCCTCTTTTTAATAGTGATTTATCGTTTTTTCCATTATTTTTTTGAAATTTTACGGGCTTTTGGTTTCGTTGTTTTCGTGGAGCGTTTGGTCGAATATGTGGATTGTGTTGTACAGGTCGGTTTCTCCTTGTAAAATTTAGTTTTTTAAAGAAAAATAATTGTGCTTTAGCAGGTTGGAGAGGCTTTTGGAGTGTGTTTTCATTTATTTTTTTTTTATTTTTTTTTTTTTTATGTTCTTTTTATTTGTAGTTTAAATTGATGATTAAAAATTAATATTAATTGAGACTTTATTTGTTTAATTTATTGTTCTACTGTAATAGTATTTTATTTAGAATTTGAAAATAAAATATATTTATTATTTTAAAAGAAAAATAATTTTGAATCCAAAATTCAATTTTAATCAACATTTTATATCATAATTATATATCAAATATTTAATAAATTTTAACTTAAAAAAAATAAAATTAAATTTTAAATTAATAAAAAATAAAATTTATAATAAAATAATAATTATTTCATTTTATTTTTTTATTAGCATTAGTAACAGTTTTATCAATATCTTTTATATTTTATCTCAAATTCTAAATTTCTTTTCTTAAATCTTCCATTTTTATTATATCTTATTTAGTTTCAGATAATTCTTCTTAGTCCTGAAGTTCCTTTGCCCTGTTAAATGGGAACCAAGATGTATCATTTTCTTCCAATTTTTTAGAAACAAATGATTCAATACCTGTATAATCATCATTATCTTTCCACTCCAAATAAGCGATAAAAAACATATAATTCCACATATAATGATTAATTTTAATATGGTGTATAAACCCAGCTCCACTCACCGACTGTCTGTCAAACGTAGTTTTCAAATGTCCACAAATAAAGCATTTATCTTTAATATCTTCATTTTTATCATTTTAATCTTCTCTCAACTGACTAAAAGTGTCAATAATAATACCGGCCACAATTTCAACCATAATAAGCACCAAAATATAAAAAAACAAATTATCAAAAAAAAATCTGCCTATACTATCTTTTGCCACATTAACTTGTCCATTAATGTCAGTCAGCACGGCTCCGACCCCGGAATTTGCTTTAAAAGTGTAGTCAAAAGTAAATAAAAAGCAATATAGCATAGAATCACAGGTGTGTTAATAATCTTCATATAGGAAAATATAGGCTATAACTGTGAAAAAATACTCAATAACTATAAAAAGAACAAAGGTTAAAATTAGTTGTCTTCTGGGCTGGTAAACGGATTTTAGCACATTTTTTAGCGAAGGATATCGCATCATAATTTCGGTTAAATGGAAAGTGAAAAAAAAAGGGTGTATTAAGACTCCGAAAAGGGCTAAAACTCCGTAAGCTATATAAAATAAAATATCAAGTGCTTAAAAGAATTTTATAGCCACTTTTATGCACTTGAAAAAGAAGCTAAAACAGGATTTTAAAAATCCTTTTTTCTTTTTTTTATCGCTTTCAGAGTCGTTCCAAACGTCTTAAATTAGCAAGGGCACGTTTTTCAAAAGGTAAAAAATTAGCACAAAAAATGAAAAAACTGTCATAGCAATTCCTAGCATCTAAAAAATTCTCTTTGTTCTTACTTCGTCGAAACTGTCTTGTCTGAAAAATGAATAATCGTCGTGGAGTCTTTCCGACCTGGTTCGGGTTTAAGAGCTCGAAAATGAGGCGAAAATAAACAAATTTAAAACACAAACCAAAAAAAAGGACAAATTTTTCCACAATTTCACGTGATTTCCGAAAAAGGTTAAAATTTTATTTTTACTAGTTTTTAACCAGTATTCGTGCTTACAAATTTGGATTAGTTTTTAACTTTCGTCGACTAAATCCTGCACTTTTTATTTGTTATTTGATCTGTCCACATTATCTTAAAATTGTTATTTTTTGTCTTTGGGCAAAGATTCGCAATAAGGAAGTAAAAAATAGAAAACAATTTCGATTTAATCATTTCGCACCAGTTCGATTTTCGCGGAGTACTAGGCAAAGAACCTAAAAGCTTTTTTTAGCAATTTTTTTTGTTTATCCTGTTTTTCCCTTTAAAGTTGTAATTTTTATTCTTAACTCATTTTATCCGGACTTTGCTCCAAAATTCGGTCCAAAGTTTTTTGCTTAATATATTTAGAAGAGTCCAAAAAAACTTTCATAACTGAAAGAAACAGCTGCAAAAGTTGCGCCACCAAAGTGTCCCCCAATAACAATTTTTCGAGGCCAGTTGGGGGCGGCTTAGTTTTTTTTTTTTCGTAACTTTTCATTAGTGATAAAATTTACGTGTTCTGCATTGAATCGTCCTCCGACTCCAAATAATATCTCAATAAAAAAAACATGTAAAATCCGTTCTAAATTATCGTGTCGAAATAATTTTTGGGCAAACTTTTTAGCTCTTTTTCGGAAATTTCAAGAGGGTCTTTTTCCAGGTGCTGCAGGGCTGCCATTGGGTAGCTGTTTTTCCCGTAAATATTTGTGAATTTCTCGTAAACTTGCGCCATGTTTCTCTCGATATTCTCAGGCAACAAATTTCGGATAATTCTTTCCATAATTTAATTGTCATTCTTAACGTCTCTCATTTCTAAAAGTGATAAAACCAAAATTAAACATTTATTTTACAATCTAGCGTTCATCCACTCAGTTAAAGGCTAGTCTCCTTGTTTTTATTTTTGCTAGGCAGAATTTTGTCCACCTACACTTTTAAAAGAGTTAATAACTTTATTGGCTTTCATAACTTTTGAAAGTGCAGAAGAAGATTTTTTTCCCAAATTTTAAGAAAAATTAGTAAAATCTTCTTGTTCCTCTTTTGGGTCAATAAAATCTTTACAAATGTCGAAAAATTTACTTTCAGAAACCGCTATTTAATTTTCTAAACAAGGACCCTAAACAAATTCAGAAAGAGTTTCTAAACACTATATCATATTTTAGTACATTTTTTGCTGTCTAGCTTGATAATAATAGGTTCTTAATAAATCAGCTACTGCATTTATCATATTATAATTATTTCTAGAATTAGTTTGTTCTCTGAAATAATTTTACAGGTCTAAATAGTGTCCCTCCACACAATTTTAAAGGAAATTTAAAACTTAATTCAAAATTTCTATATCTTCTTCGTGACTTTGCTCGTCTTTTGGGTCGATTATTATTTTTTCCGAAAATTTCATTTTTGAGTACTCTTCTATGTAATCTATTTACCTTCTTATTATAGAATTGAACTTGTAAAATAAGTATTCTGATTAATTACTTGTGCTTAAAAATTCGAAAATTGTTTTTTAAACTTCGTTATTGCCGCCTTTTAGCATCATGTTGGCGAATTCCAGTAAATTTATTAATAAATCTGAATTTAAAATCGAATTTTTATCCGATAAAATTGATAATATCATCCGCATTCCTCCTAATTTATTGAACATATTTTAAATATTAACTGTATCTTTTCCATTAGATAAAATATTTTTGAAAGTATTTAAAAGCGTTTATATGGTTTCCAAATTTTCCGATTCATCCACCGAATTTTACATCCAAATTATAAATTTTTATAATAAAACATTCAACTAATATTGTTGCATTTCTTTATCAGTAATTTGTACTTTATCTTAAATAATTAATTTTTTAACATTTATAATAGCCTCAGCCAAAGCATTTTACTCCTAATCAGTGTAATTTTTAACTTGTTTATTTTCTTTCACATTTTCGACAAAAAGTTTCCAAATTTCTTCTACTTTTCCCATTTAATTGTCAGAAAATTCGCCCTAATTTATATTAAAATCCAAATTTATATTATTTTTCTAAGATTTTTAAGAGGTTCTATTAGAAAGTAAATTAGTTTTTGACATTTATTTTTATTATTTTGGCTCCAAAATTTTGTTCCCGTCCTCTTAATTTTCCGAATTAATTTTGCTAAGAGACAAAACTTTTTATTAAAATTTACTTTTCTTTTTAGGCGATTGCTGTTTCGAATCAATATCTATCGTTAATTACGATTTTTATTCTTCAATTCCAAAATATGTATTATAATGTCCATTATTTTCAACTTCATCTTCTAAGTCCATAATGATTAAAAAATTTTAAGCTCTTTCTGAATAATTTTTAAATTACTGAATTTCATCAGTATCTGACCTTTAAAAATAAGATTACTGAACTTTTTCCTTGAATTCATAGGCAAATTTTTCTAAAATTTTTCGGTTTTTCTTGTCTGCATTACTGTGTATGTTAATAATAGCCAAATTATTTACAAATTACTTTTTATAATAAATAATTAAAGGCAAAACTGAATCGAATAAATAGTTCATATAATCTTTGGTCACATAGTCCTTTTATAAATATTTCATTCTTTATGTTTCCTTTTCTATCCAATTAATTAAATCTTATTCTTACTAAATTATATCACTTTATGCAGTTGGTCTTTAAGCCTGTATATAAATATAACGTATATAATCTACTAAAACCGGTTTTAACATAGAATATCCTTGTTTTTTTTTAATAATTTCAACTGGATCGTTTATTTAATCTCTAGATTAATTATTATTATTATCATTATTATTATTATTTTAACTTTTTTTAGAGGGACTTTTTATTCCACTTAACTCGAAATTAACGGATTTCATTTTTGAATTATAACTGTAATTACTTTTAGACGAAGCTTATCTAGCCAAACTATTTGTGGGAATATCTTCGGCCTAAAAATAATCATCCTCCATTAATAAAGAAAACAAATAAGAAAGTTTAAATGTTTTTTTTAATTTTGCAACTGAAATGTTCAATTATTAGTCGTAATTTCCATTCAACATTTACTAATAATCCTATTCTTATAATTTTTACTAGTAACAACATTCTAATAATAATTTTATAAGTTTATAATGGTATAAAAATGGCTAGTCACAATAAGTGTCTCTAAAACTAACTTCTTCTAATTTCTAAAGCAAATTCATTGGCTCTAAAATCGGATTGTCAAATAAAAAAAACTTAAATTCCTGGCCCACTGATCCGTCACAGTACAATAATTTTATATTTTTATCTGTAACTTAATTGAGGGGCAAAAAAGAGTTTAAAATTAAAAGCTAGTTGTCGAAAATATACTTATTTTTAAGTTTTTAAATAACAGTAAGTAAATCAAGAACGTGCTCTTACCTGCCCTCGTTATCTATTAAATCAATAAATTAGTCGATAAACTACTAATTAACATGATTTTTCAACAATTTAACATTATCTCTGTAAATTTCGGTAATCAGCTGAACCTAGCCCAAATCATATTTCAAATAAGCTGTAAAAATATGCATGTGTTAGAAAAGAAGTTACTAATTTTCTTCATTATTATCAACAAATTTGGTCAAATAAGCGTAACAACTTTTAAATAAATCTATTATTTTCTCTTTTTTTTCAGTTTCCAACCTCTCGTCCAAAACACACATGTCAAAATGGTTCATTCCTTCAATTATCAGCTCAATTACGGGCTAATAGCCGTTCAAATATTTATTTATTCTCTATTTACTTTCACTTATAATTAGCTGTTAATTTGCGGGCAACTCAAGTCTGGGCGCATTAGTTTATTCGTCAAAAAATTATTAAGTATTTTCGAAAAAACTTTTGTTCATAACGTCTAAAATCTCCAAAACTCTCAAAATTTAATTTTCTTCGTCCAATTGTTCCTGTCCCTTAATGTAAGTTGACAGCCAAACCTCTGTTTGTTCTATGTGCTTTTTAAGTTCTTGTAAATGGTCTTTTAAAAATAAATAAAGTTCCTCTTTTTCGTAGTCAAAAAGTATCTAAATTTTAAAAATATTAGAGATAAATTCTTCTCTTTAATTGAAAATTCGCATCATTAATTCCATGCACTTAGTTTCTAATTTTTGGTCCTAAATCAGTAAAAAACTGCTTAATAAACTTGGTAAAGCCGAAGTTATGGGCTCAGACACAAATTTGTCGCCTTTTAAAGAGAAAAAATTTTCTTCGTCTTCTAAAATTTCGAAAATTCCTTCTTCTTCTTCATCTTATTATTATTTTTACTCTTGTTCTTTGTGTTTTTTTTTGTCTTTTTTCTTGTCTTTTTTTTTGTCCTTTTTTTTTTCTTTTTTTTTCTTGTCTTTTTTTTCCTGTTTTTCTTTTTTTTTCTCAGCCTTCTTCTTCTCCTTCTCCAAATTTTACTCTCTGTCCTTCTTATCTCGAGGAACTGTGTTAAATGCCAACTATAAATAAGCATCTAAATCGAAATTTTCTACGGTTCCTCTTAATTCCTTTAAATAATTCTAAAAACCAATTTTAGGCTTTTCTTAATTTATTAAATTTAAATTTAGTTTTTTCTTTTTTTTTTAACTAATTTCTTTAGGTTTATAGGTCTCATCAATAGATTCGAAACCAGTTTTTGAAATATTGGGCAACAAATATAAAAATTCTTCATCAATAAACTTTTGATAATCAGCATTAGTTTCCAATTTTTTATTTCCCTTAATAATTTTAGTTTTAAACCAATATAAAAAATTAGAAATCAAAAAATCTTGTCTTAGGTCCAAAAATTAATTTAGAATTTCGCAAATTTTAAGTTTCAATTCAATCTCAATTTCCGATAATTTTGGGTCTTCATAAATTACATTTTCCAGTTAATTATGCAGTCCCATATATCCCCTCATTATAGGGTGATTTTTTAAATAATGGTCTGCTTAATTAGCGTTATCTTCTATTTAATCTTCATCAATATCAGGTTCAATTTCTCTTTTTTTCATAATACTCATAATCCCTCCAATTCCAGCAAATCCTTTTTTCAAAAAATCAACTTCCTGCTCCTTTTTTTCGATTATTTTTTCGTAATTTTATTTTTCAGAAATTATGTTAGCTGCTACATAGTTCATTTTCTTATTGTCGTATTAAAAAATCCTTAATAAATATTAAACCACAAATGGATAATACTATACTTTATCTATGGCCTCAAAAAGATTTACCTCTAAACACATTTATAGTAATTCTATACTATTAATCAGTAATTTTTCGTTTAAAAGGTCTTTTCCTTTAGCATTTTTCAGCATTTTTATTTAAGAGTCCACATTTTCGTCCTCAATGTTGCTGTTATATTTTTTAATTTCGAAGTCTATTTTTTAGTAAATTTTGTACAAATATTTTAGCATTTGCAATAATAAGTCTTAATACATTTCATTTTCATCCTCTTTATTATTCTAAGACTAAAATATTTTTACATCATCTAATTTATCTATATTTTAATACAGTCTGCACAAATCTGGTACGACTTTTTTTTTCAGCGGATCGTGGTCTATATATAGAGACATCGACATCTTAATAAAACTGGATCTTAAATCAGGAAATTAAGTTAAATTTCTGTTATTCCAGATATTTTTAAGCAAATAATGTCTACTAAAATGAGGTGTAAGCTCTTTTTTCCATAAAAAATTTCTATCATAAGCTAATTGACTCACAAATAAAAGCTGGGAACTTACGTCATTTTCAAATTTTCTTTTTTCTTCCTAACTTAAATCAAATTTTGGCAAAATCAGGTCTCCACTCATAAAATAACTGTCGAATTTGATGACGGACCTGACAGAGGTGTATTTTTTATACAATTTGTAGATATTTTCCTAATTTAAAGTAACTCCTTTATTATGTAAAATACAAGTAATGCCTAAAAATTTCAAATAATCCGAGTGTAATTCTGCCTACTAGTCCCAAATTAAATTCATAAAATATTGTACTAAATTAATTGATTTTGTTGAAATTTTTTCGTGCTATCTAAACTCTATTTTATCTTCGCCTTCGTTGTCGATATCTTCATCATATAAATTAATTAAAAATTTAACCATTCGAGTTTGTTCTTCTTCTCCTTTTTAATTTTTTTTGTGGTCGTAGTCTATTTTTAAATCTTGGGCAAGCCTGTTCAAAATTATTTGGTTATTTTTTACTATTGAAATTATGCACTCTATTGCTTGTGGAATGTATCTTGTTAAAATATATTTAGTAAAAAAAAAATTTAATCTAATTAAATTTAATTTAATAAATTATATTTAATAAAAAAAAATATATAATTCTTTACTTTGTGTGAATTTAAAAGAACGGAATAAGTTCAAAGCAATAAATTTAATTTGCTATATTATTTTTACATAAATTTCCCAAAAGTTAATATATATTAATTGCTATTTAAACTTTTCTTTTTATGTAATAGATATATTCTTTCATGTCAACTTTTTATCTTTTTGCTATCATATTTATTCTTTACTGATCTTAATATTAACTTTAATCTTAATTTTCGTCCAATAAATTACTTAACAATTAATTTTGAGCCCTTTAATCACCTAAATATTACTTTTAATCATTCAAATTCTATCTTTTATATTCTTTTTTTTCTTTTTCATAATTTTCGAGTAAAGCTTTTCTATTTTTATAAATTTCTAACTCTGGTTTTCTCAATATTTCTTCTAAAATTTTCACCAAAATATCAATAAAATACTGCTCTCTTAATAAATTTTGCTTTCCTTAATCGATATTTCCATAATATGTGTCAGTATTAATATTTCCATACTAATTCTAAACAAATTAAATCAACTGTTACACGCACAAATTAGTTTTTCCAACTTTTTCTTTTAATTTTTTCAAAATCAAATCATCAGTAATATCCAAACTAGTAGGATTATCCATCAACTATAAACAAAATTTAACCAGTAAATTAAAACAAGAATTAACAAAAATAGTTTCCCACTTCTCCTTCTGCCCAGCTCTAAACAGCTTAAAAACCTAATTTTCCGATAAATCTTACTTCAAAACTGCAGTTTTCGGTATATTTTTCATATAAGCGTTTCCCTCTCCAAACAAGGAAATCACATCCACCCATTTTTTATAGTGTGAATTTCTTAGAAAAACAAAAGAGCCATTTTTAATATGTGTATCGTGAATAGACGAAGAAGTTTTCAACGGGAAAAACTAAAAAAGTGTGCCCTAATCTTAGCCGTCAGGACTTAGCACAAGCTCTAAATCGTCACTATCTATTTTTTTTAAATTAATTTTTCGCACATTTTTTAAATTTTCTTTTTTAGCCACACTTAAAAAGCACCCAGTAGGCAAATGTCTAAGCTAATACTGGGTGTCAAAACCAATATTTCCGCCCTAATCAGCTTCTGGGCTTAAAATTTACCACATAGCAAAAGAATTACCCTAATAAATATCGGACCTTTAATCTCCGCTTATTTGCTGAACTTTTACGGCCAAATTTTCTTTTTACAGCCATTTTTTTAAATTTAAACTGGAAAAATTATACTTGTCAGTTCCTTTAGTTTTTCTCTCAGCAGCCAGCATAGAATTTGCCTCTGAATGGTGCAGCCATAAAACGTCGCCGCATTAAAAATGCGGATTATCGTGTTCTTAATAGTTTTAAAATAAAGAAATTTTCCAAAAAGTGGCCTCTTCTAAAGACCCGTTGACTTCTCGCTTATGCTTTTATTGCTAAGAAACTTTGTTATTATTCGAAAAATCGTATTTGCTGTTAATTTTTTAATTGTTTATTTTTGAAGAAAATTGAATCATTGTTTAAGCTAATTTGTATTAATCTTCGTCCGTTTTTTCCTTTGATGCGTGTAAAAAAGGATACTTTGAGTGAAAAGCCTAAGCTCTTTCAATTTAAACACTTTCACCGTGGTAAATTAACATTTCTCCGTCTGATTAGTATTTAAAACAAGGCTTAATTTTAAACCTAGTTGCGTCACTAGAAGAATCCGATAAAGTTACTTTAAAATTTTCTTTTTCATATTTACTCTCAATTTCATGGCAGGCTAAAAATTTCCCACTATTTATATGTAATAACTAAATTTCCTGAAAATACAAAACAGATAAGCCTTTAGTTTTATCAAAGGCTTCGTAATTATGTCTATATTCATCAAATAAAACTTTTTAATAATTTTTTATAACATCAGTAGAAACAAACTAATTTTTATTATTTTCTTTTCCTTTAAAGGCATTTTAAAGAGCGCCCTCTTCGTCTTCCTTTTTTTTATAGTCTTGTTCTGCGGCTTTAATTCTGCCTGGAATTTGCATTTTTACCACGTCTGAAAATTTAGGGTAAATTTGAAACAAACAAGAAGAAAAATCAGGTTCTGCTGTTAAATCTTGATTTTTTTCCTTTTTTTTCCTCTATTTTTTTACTTAAGGGTCAAAATTGTGCAGCAAAACCCGCGGCTTCGTGTGCCCGTCCGAAGAAATGTATAATTTATCTATGTCGTTTACTTAGAGAGCTATTATGGAACCGTATAATAAATGCGGAATATGTTTTTTTTCCTAATTTTTTTATGGATCTTATTATTCCATTTTTAAATACTTATTCGCTTTTTTAATTATTATTTATTATGCCTATTTTATTTAGTTTTTATTCAATTTTTTATTTTTTAAAATGCTTTTTGTTTAATTATGAATTTAAATGAAATTTTGATAATCTAAATTATGGTACTTGATATTGGGTTTGTAGTTATTTTTATTTTTTGTTTTTGTTGTTTCTTTTAAAATTATTTTGTAAATTAAATAATTTAATAGTTATTTTTCTGAATAATTAAAAAATCAAACTATTTATAAAATATGATAACTTTTAGCTCTAGTTTTATAATATTTTTATAGAAAAATAAAGAGAAATATATAATCCAATCAAAAAATCGCTATGGTATTTAAATATAGTTTATAAGTAAAAGTTTTTATTTTTATTTGAAATTCAAATATAACTAAAAAGATTTGTAACTTACTATATTGGCTAAAAATTGTGAAGTCAATTTTAATTTTAATTATATATAATATTTAATTAAAAATAATAATTTTATTATGTGTATGCCTGCACATTATAAAAATTGATTTAAATATTATAAATATAATATAAAAATTTATTTAATTTTAATATGAAAATATAAATAAAATTTCATTTTACAAATTCAAACAGTATATATAAAAAATGAAATATCTCAATAAATTTTATACTTTATTAATTTATATGTACTATTATAAATATATAAAAAAAATAAAGTTTTTAAAACTGTTCTATAAATTCTTATATTAATAATTGAATTAAATAATTCAAACTATATGTGTATAAAATCAAACTTTAATATAAATTTTTTCTATGTCTTATAAATCATTCTCCAAATTTTTTCTAATTTAATCTCTCTTATCCTTTTCAATTTAATTCTAACTATTGAATATAAATTAAATAGTTAATCTTTAATTTAGGATACATATTAATTTCAATAGTAATAATAATAGTATATGTGTAGCTTATTCCATTAAAAGGCCCGGATTGTACAAAATTTCATATATCCAAGATTAGGAATGCCCTAGTAACCACCTTATATGCATATAATAGTAAGTAAAATCAATTAATATTAAATAAATATATTTTCCTATTTTTAAAAAAAGTTTGGACATATCTTAAAGAGGAAAACAAAAATTATATTAAAAAAAAGGTTTGTAGCCTACCTATGCCTGTTTTTAACTAAGATATGGATTCCCTATCATATGTATATATGGTGGGTACTAGGACCTTATTAGTTTTGTAGATACAAAATTTGGTACAATTAATGCCCTTTAACAGAATAAATTACATATTTTCTTAAATACAAAAGTATTTTAGGTACATATTGGTCATTTAAAAAATATAAAAAATTTATAAATATCGTATAAAATGATCTATTTAAGGTAGCTACCCTACCAACAACGGTTCCCACAGAGAATTCTCTCCAAAATTACATGATATTAATAGGAATTTATTTTTTTAAATTTTAAATAAGTATGAACAATAACGATACTATTAGACATAATATATAAAAATTATATATTAATAAGAGTATACTAAACTACCCACTATTATTAAATCATGTAGTATTAAATTTTTCACATTTTAGATATGGTAGGTACTAAATTCACTAAACATTACCTAACAACCTTTTTTTGTTTTCTATGATATATTTATTTAAAAAATTTTATTTTATTTTTTCTAATACCGATACACTTCCTAATGCTTTAAAAAAAAACCAAATAATATAATATAAAATTAATTTAAATGTGCTTAAATAAACAATAAAAATCTCATTTTTTATTAATTTTATATAACATTTTTATTTTTCCAGCGGAATTTTGGAGGGGGAGAAGAGCCCTTGCAATTTAAATTAGTTAGATTTTTTAATAATTATATTATATTAGACAATTTTATAATAAGTAACTATAAAATTATAAAATTGTTAGAAAATATTTTGTGTTTTAAATAATTTAGCCATTAATAGAATAATTTTTAAAAAAAGCAAACTACATATTTAAAGAACAAAAAGTTTTCTACATTTTAGTATATAAAAAAAATTGACATTATGAAAATTTGTTTTTCAATCTCCTCCTTAAATATAGGAGATAGAGTCAAAACACTATCATTTTCGTAATCAATGCACACAAATTAAATTTATAACGAGATCTTTTTAAAATTCAGAGGGAGGAGAATAGAAACCTTAATTAAATTATTAAATCATTCATATAATTTTAAGACCATATAAGTAATATAATATTTGTCAAAAAAATTGATATATTGCTATTTTATAAGTAAAATTTAGACCAAAAAATTTATGTTACGTTATAAAATTAATGGAAAATATATAAGTACACCCTTTTAAAAATGTGATGATATAATAAAAATTAATAGTAAATTTATTTTAACTACCTTAAATTTAGTTACAAATTGGTAAGTTTTTTCAAATTTCTAATTCCCTCACTGATATACAAAGGACCTTTAGTGCGAATTCTATTTTTTCTAATTGATTTAAAAAATTAAAAAAATTTAAGTAAAAAAGTTAAATGATGTATGTTATTATTAAAAAAATTATTATAGCTACCTTAAATCTAGGTTCAAATTGGTAAGGTTTTACAGCTTTCTAATTCCTTAACTGA
Organism: Pseudocohnilembus persalinus; assembly: GCA_001447515.1. Lineage (NCBI taxonomy): Eukaryota > Ciliophora > Oligohymenophorea > Philasterida > Pseudocohnilembidae > Pseudocohnilembus > Pseudocohnilembus persalinus. The sequence continues at coordinate 25,145 of LDAU01000127.1, forward strand.
TATACTAAACACCTTCATCGAAAAAGTCATTATCACTAATTGATTTAAAAAATTAAAAAAATTTAAGTAAAAAAGTTAAATGATGTTATTATTAAAAAAATTATTATAGCTACCTTAAATCTAGGTTCAAACTAGTAAGATTATACAGCTTTCTGATTCCCTCACTGATATACTAAACACCTTAATTTTAAATGCGATTATATCTTATTAAATTATACAGATAAAAAATTAAACAAAAAAGTTAAATGATTCTTAAATAAATAGAATTAGTAAACTTAATTTAACTACTAAAAATCTAGGTTCAAATTGGTAAGGTTTTACAAGTTTTTTATTCCCTCACCTATATACTAGATACCTTCATCCGAAATACTATCATTACTAATATAATTATTAAAATAAAAAAAATTTAAGTAAAAAAGTTAAATGATTATTTAATAATAAGAATTAGTAAATTTAATTTAAATACATTATATATAGGTTCAAACTAGTAAGATTTTAAAGCTTTCTGATTCCCTCACCGATATACTAAGCACCTTGTATAGAGATTTTATTAAATCTAATTAAATTATACCAATTAAAGAAATTCAATAAAAAAGTAAAGTGATGCTTAAATTAAAAAAAATTTAATAAAAAAATATAGCTACCTAAATTTTAGGTTCAAATTGGTAAGGTTATACAAATTTTTAATTCCTTCACTGAGGTGCTATGCGCCTTATCTATTCATTTGATTAAATCTAATTAAATTATAAAAATAAAAATTTATATAAAAATAGTAAAATTATTCTTTAGTAAATAGAATTAGTAAACTTAATTTAACTACTAAAAATCTAGGCTCAAATAGGTAAGTTATTTCAAGTTTTTAATTCCCTCACTGATATACTAAAAACCTTATATAGAGATTGTATTATGACTAATAAATAGAAAAAATTAAAAAAATTTAAGAAAAAAAAGTTAAATGATGCTATAATAAAAAAAATTGGTAAAATTATTATAGCTACCTTAAATCTAGGTTCAAATTGGTAAGGTTTTACAAATTTTTTATTCCTTCAAAGATATACTAAGCACCTTAGTCGGAAATTCTATTTAAACTAATTGAATTAAAAAAATAAAAAAATTTAAATGATTTTTTAATAATAAGAATAGTAAAACTAATTTAAGTACCTTATATATAGGTTCAAACTAGTAAGATTTTACAGCCTACTGATTCCTTCACTGATATACTTAGCACCTTCTATAATGATGCCATTTTTTCTTATTAAATTATAAAAATTAAAAAATTTATATAAAAGTAAAATTATTCTTTAATAAAAAATAATTAGTAAATTTATTTTAACTACGTTAAATCTAGGTTCAAATTGGTAAGGTTTTACAAATTTTTAATTCCCTCACTGATATAATATGCACCATTTCTAGAAATATTACCAAGACTTATTAAAATATAAGAATTAAAAAATTTTATATAAAAAAAGTAAAATGATTCTTAAATAAAAAGAATTAATTAGTAAACATATTTTAACTATCTTAAATCTAGGTTTAAATTGGTAAGGTTTTAAAAGTTTTTAATTCCCTCACTGATTTACTAAGCACATTATACGGATTTGCTATTAGTAATTGAATTATAAAATTAAAATAATTTATACTAAAATTTTGTAAATATTAAAATATATGTTTAGAAAATTTTTTATTTTTTAAGGTAATAATATACTCTTTGCATCATTTTATATTTTTTAAAAAAATAATTTAAATTTCTTTGAGATTATTTTGTGTAGGAAAATACTTTTTTACAATATTTTAATATGGTGATTATTTTAAGAAATAAATATTTTGTTAATTAATTTAATGATTTTATATATTTAATATTGGTAAATTTTCATTTATTGATGTTAAAATATTAAATAGAATAAAATATATGAAAAACTATTTTAAATTATTTTAATAATATTAAAACATATTGTTTTAAATATATGAAATTTTAAAAATAATAATTATATTATTATATACAAAAAATAAAATCCTAAAATTTAATTATGTAATTAATTAATATAATTTTAATATAATTAATTATAAAAGTGCTTTTATCTAAAAAAGCTGAAATATTAAGTCAATAATTTATTTGTTTTAATTATTAATTTATATTCTGTATTATTTAAATATTTAGACAATATAAGATCTTTTAAAAAGGTTTTTATTAACTTTTAGATAATTATATATATGTATTTTTCTAATAAAATATATCAATAAGAAAAAATTTAAATTTATGATTTATTTACCAAATTGATTTGATAATGTTCTTTATAAATATTGAAATTTATACAAGCTTTCTTTTAGTTTATTGATAAATTCATAATAATAAACTAGTCTTAATTATATAGAAACTTTGACTCTATTATTGGTAATTATGTATCTTTGATTATTAATATATTTTATTTAAATTATAAAAAATAAATGAATGCATATATTTTTTATCCATATTATATTATTATATAAATTTTAACTTTTTTATTTATGTAGGCTTATAAATTATATCTGTTAATTAGATAATTTTTATAACCTATATACTATTAAAAAAATAATATTAATTTTTTAAACCATAAAAAAATTAAAATATTTTTATTATAAATTTTTAAATTATAAAATTTGTAGTTATAATTTCTTTAATAATTATAATAATTATAATTTTTTAAATAATTAATAAAAAAAAATAATTTATATGATATCAAAATCCTATTTTAAAAAAGAGTTCTAATTTTAAAACGATAAAATAAACACACATTTCATTTTATACATATAAAATAAACTATAAAAAAAGATTTACTTTCACAAATTATAATGATATAAAACAAAATTTTAAATTTATTTTATCATATAAATAAATTTACTGCTAAGATAAGTATGTATATAATTAATGTAAATTATTAATTAATTCCAAAACAAATAATATTTGTAAAAATTTCATTCTCTAATTATTATTATTTAATTTAAATTTATCTTTGCTCATTTTTTTATTTTTCTTGAAAATTATTTTCTTAAGTAATTATCTATTTCTTCTTTATTGAATTACTTATTTTTTCATCATTTTAGGTTTCCATTGTTCTAAAGTATACAAAATATATAATTTTTTAATAAAAGTATAATAAAAAAGTGCAAAATTTATAATATATTAGGATTAATTAATCTAGAGTTCCAAATAAAATTACAAAAAATATTTATAATAATGTAAATTAAATTAAAATATGAAATGTTTTTTTTCCTAATATACTTTTACTTTCAATTTATATGATATTATAAATTAATTAAATGACTTACCTAAAATAGAGCTCATTTTCTTTATTTTATTATTACTATATTATTTCCTCCAACACGAAATTTCTTTATTTTTTGTAAATTTATAAAAAAGTAGTTTTTTTAAATTATTTATCTTATTATAATTAAAAAATTAAAAATATAAATAATAATTTTATACCTAGCTCCTCCAAACCCACATAATATAGGTGGCATTTTATCTTGAAAAGCTTCAATATTAATATATTCATCACCAATTTCTTAATAAACATGTGCTTATATTTTTTACATTTAAATGTTTTCGTTTCTAAATTATTTATATTTTTTTAATATATAATAAGATTATATTTTATATTTACTATAAATTATTTAAATAATGTAAATATTATTTTTACCCATCAAAATTGAAATCTGTTTATTAATATTATTTTAATTATATATCATTATTTTGTGAAAAATTATTGACTTAATACTAATTAGTAAACCCTCCAAAATTTATTAAACAAACAACCATTATCATAATTAAACCTAAACTAGAATATTTATAAAAGCTATAGTTTTTTTAAACCTAACCTACCCTTTCAAATTCTTAAGTTTCCAAATTAAATTAGGAAATATCTTATTCATTTGATAATTATTCTTAGTTCAAATTTTTCAAAGGCTCTTATTATTCCTATTAATATTACAATTAGTTTATACTGTCAGTACTATAAAAGGAATTTTAATTAGTATCATCATATTTGTAAAATAAATCATTTTATATCTAACTATTTTAGTAATTATTTTAATTCTACTTTCCATTTATATTATTAATATTATTTATATCATTTATATTATTTAAATCATTTATATCATTAATATTATTAATATTATTGATATTGTTGATACCTTTAATATTATTTATATTATTAATAGCATTAATATTATTATTTTCTTATTCTTCAAAAAGAATGTTACTTTCTTTTTGAAAGAAAGTTTAAAATTAATCATTGCTACAATATTCAATATTTTATTCTAAATTCTGGGGTTCACTTATATTCATATAAATGTCATTTTAAATTTAAGTATTTGAATTACTTTAATTTGAACTTTATTATTAATTATTTTTAGCAATTATTTCTTAACTTTCCATAAAACTACTGTTTAAATTTTATGTTTGTTCGGTTTAACTATTGTGTTAATTTTATTTTATTTCATTTTATTCGGTATCAATTAAATTGTTTTCGGACCAAAAAATATCTTAAAAATCGAATAATGTCTTTATATCTAAGTTATTTTAAATTTCATAACTTTTTATGAATTCTTATATTATTATAATTTCATTTTCAATATTTTATTACTTATAATATTAATTTATTAAATTTTTGTTTATTTAAATAATTTTTTTTAATTAGACTTATTAGTTTTCAAGGTATTTTATTCTGAATTTTTAATATCTTCTATCGTTTTATGAATTTAATTTTTTTCTTTCTATTAAAATAATTTAAAAATAAAATAGTATTTTAAATTTTAATAATTTTTATTTTATAATGTTTTTCTAGCTACCTTTCAATTTTTTTTTAAAATAAGCACATTTATTCTAAATTATTTTTTTATTTTAAACTCTCTAATTTTAGCAATAAGTACAGTTACAATTTGCATCGATTATCTATTTTTATTTCATAGTGTGAAAATTAAACTTAAAATTGATAACTTTTATTATAATTACTTATGTATATTATGTTTTTTTATTTGTAATTTTATATTTTTATTTTTATTAAATAATAATTTTTGTATTTTAATATGAATATATAATCAAATAATTTCTAATAAAATATCAAGAATTAGTCCGACTTATTATTAAATTATTTTCTTATTTAGTTATCAATTATATTATTGTTTTTTTATTACTATGATGTGTAATTATTTTATGACTTTGTTTACTACTAGAATATACTAATGATATTTCCAAATACATCTATAAAATTACAGATATATATTATTTGTAAAATTTAGGTTTAAAATTATTAGCCTATATATTAATTAAAAATATTAAAATATAATTTAAAATCTATCTATTTATTTATATATTCTTGATTTATTTATAAAAATTAGGATTTTGTATTTTATATAATTCTATTTATTTATTTTTTTAGAAAGTTATGTTAGAAAATAAAAAAAAATTAGAAAAAAAAATAAAAATCTGAAAAAATTAGCCATGAATTATTTAAAGATAAATCCACAAATATATAATTAAAATAAAGACATATAAAATTAAATCCCAAACTTATATCTGGAGTTTTTAATAAGTCATTAAATATTAAGGCCAGAAAATGAAGTAGACGGAGAATTTTTAAAACTTAATCTATTTTAGATTTTAAAAAACGCGGAAATTATAATAAAAATAGAATTTAAAAAGTCATTATTTTTAAATTTGTCATTTGATGAATAAAAAAGACTTAAATGTAAAATAGATAGAAAATAATTATAATTTTAATAAATATATTTTTATAAATAAAAATAACGATTAAATTTTTTATTTTTTAAATAAAAACTGCATTTATAATAAACAGATAATGAAATGAGACTAATAATAGAAGGAGAAGAAAAAAACCAAGAATAATACGAATAAATTATTGAGAGAATTCATAATTATATAAGTTAATTTTATCAATTTATATTGTTAAGGCCCTATATATATAAAGAAGATAAAAAAAATATAAAATCAATTGTTAAATAAAGAATGGACACTATATAATCCAATAATAATTATTTAGAAATGAGTTTAACTTAGCGTTTAGGAATTAGCATGTAAGAGTAAGAAATGAATGGTTCTGATAGAAGTATATTAAAGGGGGAAAATAGTATTGATTTATCTTTCACTGATCTAAATTAATAATAATAGTTTATTTAACATTAATAATAAGTATTTTTACATAATAAAAAAATTGTTGATACTAACAAAGATAATATACTTACTATTTCTTCTTATGAATAGTAAAAAATTTATAAAACAAAATCTAATATCATTAATATTTAATACATTTATTAATTTTTTAATGTTAATTTACTTTATTTTTTTAATATATATTATAGGAGGGAACATTATATAAAAGAGGAGTAGAAATTATAAAAAATTTTTTAGAAATTTTAAAATATTAGTAACTTTGGTAACGCAATTTTCAAAAAAAATGAGAAAGAATTAACAATAACAACTAAATCAGGTCTTTGCAATTTACAGGAATTCATTATAGAAAGGAATAAAAACAAAATTTAATGGAAAAAAAAAGAACTTTTTTATCTTTTTAAATAAATGGTCAAATTTGTGTGTTTTTTATTTAATTATGACTATTTTTATGGAGAAATAATGCCTCTTAATATAATTTTGGAAGAAATAGCTCCTTCTAAACTGATTATTAAATTTATAAATTTATCTAATATTACCGACTCATTGGAATCAAATTAAAATAGCGTTTCTCAAATTTACAGTAATTCTTATATAAGGTTTAAAAAATTAGAGTAACATTAGACTTTTTTAACGAAAGAAGAAAGGTTTAAAAATGAAGTAGAATTAAAATTAAAATTTAAATCAACAATTTTTAATCTTATATTCACGTTTTAAAATTAATTTCAATTTAAATTTATTTTTTTAAAATATTTTAGATTTTTTCGGTTTTAAGGACATTTTAATTTGTGTGTATTTACTCACAACATGATAGAGATTTGCAAAAGACTTTTATGAATAATATTACAAAATAAAGTGTATTTTAGTTGATGGACACTATAAAATATAGGGTTTTTTATGACTGGTATTAAAATGATAATTAAGTTAAAGAGATTTTTAATTTTATGGAATAAAAAATTTTAACAGAAAAATACAGTTACGATGAACTTATATAATTTATCGAAAATTAGGATTTGTTTATGAATAGTTATTCGTAAGAATTTAATATTTCGGACAATGAAAATATTGCCAGATCTTTACTTTTAAACACTTTAAGATCAACTAAAAGTTTTTCTAAGCAAGTAATTTTAGAAAAAAATTATTTATTTTAACAAGAAAATTTTGTGGGAAATTATAAGTGTTCACCTTAAGAACATGGAGGTTAAGAGTATGACTTAGAATAGGAAATATACAAATTTTTAGAATTTAATACAGATAACGACAGAATATAATTTGAAGCTATTTTGGAGAGAGATAAATTAAAGGAAAATGTAAATACTAAAAATATTAATATAATTTTTTCAATTAAGTATATATATATATTTATATAAAATAAACATATAACTAATTAAAAATAAGGAAATAAAAGAAAATTTAAAAAAATTAAAAATTGAACTAGAAGATTTAAAATTATAAGACCAAAAGGGAAGTGGCTGGCAGGTGGTGAAAAAAATTGTAAATAAAGAAAAAGAAGCTGAAAAGGCGCTAAAATTATAAAGGAACTAATAATAAACTGAGGAATTAGAAGATAATTTAAAAGAATTAAAACATTAAATTTCCAAAATTTAAAAATTAATAAATGAAATTCCAGTTTAAGCTTAAGTTTTAATAATTTTGGGCGAGCAAGGGGCCGGAAAAACAACTTTTTTACTTGATTTGTATAAAAAATTATCGGCTAGAAATTTTTAAAATTTAGACTATTTTAATTTTTCTTAATATACAGATTTGTTAACTATTGAAAATAAACTTAGAAATACACTTTATGAATAAGATACCTAGGAAAATTTTTGCTATTTATTAGACTCTTTAAATGATATATAAGAGGAAGTTGACCTTACAATTTTATTTTAAATGGCTTAAAGAAAAAATTTAAAGTTAGTTGTTGGTTGCAGAAAAAATTTTTTTTCAGAAAATTAATTTTAAAATATGTACACATTTAGAGGAATTTACCCTCAAAATATATAAAGATAAAAAATAAAATTCTAGTATTTAAGAGCTTTTGATAAAAATTAAATTCAGTAGTATGTAGGGAAATTTATACAATCTGCAATAGTTAAAAAAATAATGTTTTAAACCAAGGTTTTCAAACAGCCTAATCAGTATTTAGACAAGTTTTTTAGAAATGATTTATTACTTAAAATGGCTTAAAACCCATTATTTTTAAGACTTTTAATGGAGGTATTTTTTAAATTATATATGAATAAATTTATCATTTAAAGACAATTCTTATTTATTAAAATATTCTACTTTAATAATTAAACAAAATAAAAAATTAATAATTAGGCTTATCCTAAAATTGAGTCCAAGTTAGAAGAACAATTAAAAAAGCCTTTTATAATTAAAGAAGACTTTTATAAAAAATATTATAGCAAGTACAATATATTTCAGGAATTTACTTAAATTTGGTTTCAAAGAGAACTAGAAAAATGGAACGAAAAAGGGAACTTGGAAAAAAAAGATGAAATTTAAGAATTTAATAATTTATTAGCTTTCTAACTGTATAAAAATAATTAACTTTCTTTTAAGTACAACTTTATTTTATAAGTTGGTAAAAAATTTGACAATGTAGAGCAACTATTTAAATGTTCCCCACTAAATAAAGTCAATGAAATTTGTGAGTATAAACACAGTTTTTTCAAAGAATTTTTTGTTGCTAAAACAATTATTGCCGAATTAGAAATACTTATTATACAACATTTAAGAGACCCAAAAGCTAATTTAAATATTTTACAGTTAAAAGCCTGTAATTTAAATCAAAAATTATTAACTATGAAAGACCAGTCCATTTTAAATTTGGTCACTGACCATTTCATATATTTTTCTTAGCATTAAAATGTAATTAAAAATTATTAAAATTAATAAAAATAATTAAATTATCATTATAAATTTTTATATATTTATATTTAAAAATTTTATAGAGTTACAAATTTTTAATTTTATTATACAAAAAATTTTTAATTTTTAGGTTCTAAAAGATTTTTTACTTATTAATATTATGATGGCAACCAAAAATTAATTAGGTGAGCATATAAGTAATATTGCAGCAAATGCAGCAACAATTTTTAATGCTTTAAACTTTTCTTTTAGTGAGTTAGACCTTTCAAATACCAAACTTAACGGTATTTATAATATAAAATTAATATTAATTTTTGTATATAAGATATTAATTTTATATAGTATTTAAAATAGAAAATTAATAATAAATTAAAATTATCTTATATAATATAAAATTTAATTAAAGGAGCGCTTTTAATGTAAGCAATTATGCATAAAACTAATTTATAAGGTGCAGTTTTAGATGATGTTAATTTAACTGATGCAATTTTAACAGAAGCTAATTTTGACGGTGCATCTATGAAAAATGTAAATTTTGGAAGATTGCCGCATTTAATTGGACATTAATCTTCGGTTATGGCATTAAGTTTTTCACCTACTAATTCTTATATTGTATCAGGTAATAATTAAAATTTTTAAAATATAATAAAATATTAATTTTTTATCTTTTTTTTTAAATTTTTTTATTTTAAATTAAATAAAGGTGGCAGCTTTGATAATAAAGTCATTTTGTGGAATTATTTAACAGGTGAAAAAATTTCTGAATTGTCTGGACATTCAAGTACAATATATGATGTAAAATTTTCTCCTGACGGGAGAAAAATTGCAACTGGTAGTTAAGTCAGCTATAATGAAACACTTCGTAATGAAAAAATTAAATATACGATTAAATTTTAAAATAATAACATAATAAATTTATATGTAAATTTATTAATTTAATATTTAAAAAATAGGTATATGGGATGGTGAAACTGGAGAACCGATTTCAGTTATTCCAAAATTCAACAGAACAATAGAATTTCTCGAATGGAGTCCTGATAGTAATTATTTGGTCACAGTTGGATAATAACTAAAATAATGGGACATAGAAAAATGCACAGAGCGAAAATAATTAAAAGGTTATAAAAATTTAAGAGGGTGTAAGTACACTCCAGATGGAGAATATATAGTATTTGGTACTGAAAAATACTAAATTTGTATTATGAAAGAACATGATTTCTAAGTTGAAACAACTCTTAAAGGACACACTAACGAAATTAATGGATTAGAGGTCTCAAAAGACGGAAAATTCATAGTTTCAGTAAGTGAAGATAATACAATAAGAGTTTGGAATATATAAAGTAAACAGTAAATACAAATTATAAAAGGCACTTAGGAAAAATGTAATAAAACTATCATTAAAAAAAAAAATTATAAAATTTAAATTAAATTCTACACAAAAAAAAGATTTTATTCAACTTAAACTTAAATATTTTTATAATTTATTTTTTAATTTACTTTAGTTACAAGTGTAACCATATCTCCTTAAAATAAATACATAGCAGCTGGATGCTATGATAAATCCATACATATTTGGCATATGTTATCGGGAGCAAAATTTCGACAACTTGATGGACATACTGACGATATTCACTGTGTGGAATTTTCACCTGATGGATCCTATATAGCCTCAGGTTCTTCCGATGAACTTATAAGGTTATGGTAATTGGACTCAAGTGGAACTTTAAAATATATGTAAGGATAAGATGAAATTATTATGGCTTTGGGTAATTAGTTATAGTTATTATATAACTATTTTTGATAAATATTAATATTTATTTAAATAATGAAATAATTAATTATTTACTTATTTATTTATTTGTAAATTTACTTATTTTAAATTTAAATATCTTATTGATAAATTTTTATATTTATTTTATAGGGTGCTATAAAATAGGTACTACATCTTATTTAATTGCTGGTTTATAAAAGGGAATTATAAAATATTGGAATTTAGATACTGGTGATAAAATAAGAGAAGATTAACTAGATTATGGCGAAGGAAATCTGGAATAAATTTTGATATCTGATTCAGGAAAGTATGCTGTTTTGGTAAATCAAAGAACCAAGATCATTTATTATTATAATTTAAAAAAAAAATTATTAATTTGGAAAATGAATGAAAAGTAATAATATTCTGTACTATCCTTGTGTTTCTTCCCTAATATGGCTTATTTAGTAGTGGGTAAATTAATCTTTCTTTGAATTTTATTATTTATAAAAATAATTTAATTAATACGATGTTAATTTTACAAATTAATTAAAATATCATAATTCAAGATAAAAATTATTAAAATAAAGATAAGTTTATAATCTTTAATTTCACTTAAAAATTGTCAGGTTTTTAATACTTACTAACTAAATTAATTATTGAAGATTATTAACAAATTTTTTTACAAAATTAAATAAAATTAAATAACTTTTTTGTTTTTTTAGGAAGTTAATATTATTTTACTTATTTATGGAATTTGTCAGATGGAGAATAAACAAAGTAGTTTATGGGTTAAAATAAACATTTAACATACAATTAAATTAACTAATTAGAAGGAAAACAAGGTGATGTTCTAAGTGTTACTGTATCTCATAACAACTAACTTTTAGCCTGTGGTTATATAGATGGAACAATTATTGTATTTGGACTTGAATTATAAGGGCATAAAGAAATTCATTATCTTATAGGTATTTAATTTTAATTTAATTTTACTGTTTACTTATTATGTATGCAATTGTAATAAAAAAAAATTGTGATATAAATATAAAAATTTATATATATATATTAATAATTTTCATTATATTTATTATAATTTAAAAATCTGTTATTAGGGCATGATAATTGGGTTACATCATTAAGCTTTAGTTTCGATAATTAGTTTTTAGTTAGTGGAAGTAACGATACTACATTTAAATTTTGGTCAATGGAATTTGGTAGAGAATAATTAGAAATTGATGACCATTATAGGTAATTACAATTTATTTAATTTTTAGAATACTTTATTATAAATCTAAAATTTATTTTATTTAATTTAATCAATTTTTTCACAATTTACCATTATTTATTAATGATAAAATTCATGAATAAAAAAATTGTACACTTTTTAATTTGAACGTAAAAACTATTGGTAATTTGTTTAATAAATAGTATTTTTAACAAGTATACTTATTTAAACAAATAATAGATTTTTATTCTAATTTATTTTTATAGTTATATATCAAAGATAAAGTTTTTTAAAGATGACCAATATTTTGCGGTAAGTGGCAGCTATGATGAAACTATTTCTCTTTGGAGATTATAATTAAGATAAGCCTATGAAATTGAAAACGAAAGTAATTTTATTTTAATTTTAATAATTTAAAAAAAAATATATATAGTATACTTTATATAACTTTAAATATTTTTAAGAATTAATAATGAATAAAACTAAATTTTAATAAAAATGTTTTTTATTATATTATTCATACATTGGTAAAAACTTTTATAATAAACTAGATTTCTAGTATAACTTTGGAAAAGATAAAGGAGATGAAATATAGTAATTAGTTGGATTTTTAGGGTATATTTAAGACTTCATATTTGCAAATGACAAAAAACTGTTTATTACATGTTCTGGAAATTCTTTATGGATATATAAACTTTCAACCACATCAACTAAAAAGCAATACATATTAGACAAAATTATAAGCCATTCCTAAGCTTTTAATTGTAAAAATATATCATATGAAAATGTCTAGAAAATTACTGAATAAAATGTGAGGTTATTATAATAATATTCTGGAAAATTAAACTACATGTTTTAAGACGAATTAGATAGTGAGTAATAAATAAACTGACTATTATTATATAACACAGTTTTTAATATGAAATTAAGTTATTGTTATATTATTTAAAATTAAAATAATTTACTTAGTTGAAAATTATTATATAAATTATTTGAACAGTATTTTAAAAACATTCATGACTATTAATGTTTATCTATAAAAAACTGGTTTATCCAGTAAATAAAAATTATTTTATTTCAATAATTAGTATTGTAAAATAAAATGATAAAAATTTAATTACTATATAATATATATTATATTAAGGTTAACAATTACAATTTTTGAAAATTTAATAATATATAAATATCTAATCATAATATAATCTTTTACAATTAATTAATTTATATGAAACTGACCCTATAAATATAAGAATTAATAACAGATTTCTTTAATTTTTTAATTAAAGATATATAAAAAGTAGAGATAATTTTATTTTATTTAACTAACTGACGTAAGTTATTAAAATACCTTAAATAAGTACTTTACGATATAAAAAATATATCAGAGATTTATTATACCATAGAATTAACTTATACTGCATAATTTAAGTACAGAATACCAAAATTTTTTTTTGAATAATGTAAGTATTTAACATTATGAAATACCCTTATTTTTTTACAAAATAAGAAATAATAATAATATAAAACATTATTAAATGAAAAAATAAAAAAAAATAATTATATTAATAAAACAAAATAAAAAACAAAATAAAACAATAAGAATAAAAAAAAAATAAAATAAAAATCATGGGGAACAAATAATCCTAAAAACTAAAATAAAAATCTTATAAAATTTAAGATTTTGACTAGTCAAATAAAAATAAAAAAATGTAAAGAAAAGGGTCTTCGCCTAATAATTAATCTTAAAGAACTTAAGATTGTGAGAAAAATTAAAAAATATTTTCAACCAAGGCTTCATCTCCCTTTTTAAACTGTTAAGAAAGTGACAGTAATATATAAGATATGGATTTAAAATCATTTATTCTAAGCAAGAACTATATATAAAACCAAGACAATAGTTAAATTACAGAAAGAATAGAAGAATCTGACTCAGAAATAGATGATACAGAAGAAACTGATAATTTTTAATACAACTTTGATTTTACGAAAAATACCAAAAACACTCATAAGAAAAGTACAAGTCTTAATACTTATGCCAATTTTTAGAATCCTTATTTTGATGAAACCTAAGTATAAAAATAATTTATTGATAGTAATTTAAATTAATAAAAAACACAATAAAAATAATATTAATTTTGCTCTAACAATAATTCAATATATAAATTTAATCCAAACAATAATAACTTGAAAGAAAAAAATTCTCTAACTAATTCAAGCCATAATGAGCCAATGGAAAATTCTTAAATTTTAATTTAATAAAAAATAATAAATGAAATAAAACTATAAGATTTTTCCAATTATTATAATTATGATTATCCCTGTACTTAGGCCGATTAATAATTTTAAAATGAAAATAGTATTTTTTAGATTTAAGAGTCTTAAAGTGTAGAAAATATTTTATTAATCATTTACTTAGAACTACTAAAATAACAAAAAAATATACATCCTAGAATTAGGAACATAAAAATCGATAATTTAATTTACCATTTATAATATTAAAACCAAAATTTACTAAAAAATTTAAGTGCGTTCTAAAATGCCGATGGCTTAAAAATCTTTATTTAAAATAATATTTCTAAAAATAGGGAAATATATTGCTAATTAGATAAAGAACAAAATTAATATTTATAAAACCATTTGTCTTAAAAATTGGAAGAATTAAAAAATAAATTTGTATCAAATATGGAATACTAATGACTAAAATTTAAAAACAATAAATCATAAATAAAAAATTACAATAAAATTTTTACAATAATTTATATATATATACTAAAACTTTAAAATTTGAAATTAGAAATTTATTAAGTCTTTATATAAATATTTAACATACTAAGCTTTATATTATATAAACATTTATATTATAAAAAAAACTACTTTATTTGTTATTATTGAAATACTATAAATCACTCTCTTACTTTATTTTTTTTATATATCAAATTATATAATAAATTTATCTGTATACCAATAATGATTTTGAACATTAATTATATTGTAATAAATTATTTTATATATCAAAGGTATCATTTTATTTACAATTATTTTAATATTAAATTTTAGTTGTACCTTATTATAAAAATATATATTAAAATAGTAATAACGTAAAAATTTTAAAATAATTACATCTAGACAACTTGAATATATTAAAGTTAATTATTATTAAATAACAAATTAATTAATTTATATATTATTAATATTTTCAAAAATTATTATTTTTTGATTTTATCATATTTTTAATTAATTAAATTATTCCAATTTGTTTCACATTTGAGAGGAAAACAAATTTAATTAATTACTTATGAGCTTTATTTAATATTTTATTTATATTATTAATTTTCAAATTCTTTCTTAAATTCAAATTTCCTTAATTTTACAAAAAGTATAAAATTTTGAAAAAAAACCCCAAATTAAATTTTTTACTAATTATTTAAAAGATATTGTTTAAAAAATATCTTAATGAATATATATATATATTTTAAAATTAGGAGAAAAACTATAAAAATTATAATATCCTTAATGAGAATTAAAAATAAGGAAATTATCACTATATTATAAATTTCTATTTTAATTTATAAAAAAAAAAAAACCACATTTTTTTTTAAAATGACAAATATAAGGATTCTTTAAATATTATTTATATAATGAATTCATTAAATCCCATTAAAATTATGACGCTTAGTTTAAATATCTTTGTGCTTAAATAATAGCTATTTTAAAATTTATTATTAAATTTAATTAGTTTTAAAATAATTATTTAATTATAAATTATCCATAGATTATATATTTATTGAAAGATCTAAAAATTTTTTAAAAGCTAATAGGTTTATAATATAAAAAATATTAAATTTATTCGACAATTAAAATTTTGATTATTTTTTTTTTATTTTTTTAATTTCATTTAAACTTTATTTTATCATTTTTAAATTTTTTTAAAAAAAAGTAGTGAAAGAAGATTATTAATTATTATATTAATACAAATATTTATAAGAAAGATGAAAGGCCTTATTTTTGTTTGTTTCAGAATATGATGTTTTTGGTTCCTTTATCTTTATATGGGTCTATAACGACGTGTTATTTTAAAAAACTAATATTTGTATATTAAAATGATTAAGAATGTTGATTTTTAAAGTATAATACTATTTATTTTTTAATTTTATTTTAATTATTTAATTATTAAATACTTGATTTTTTATTTTTACACTTAATTAATTTAATTTAAAATGAATTAAATAATTATTTTAACAGAAAAATTAATATAAAAAAAATAATTATACTATACTCTAAATAAGATTCTAAAAGCCATTAATTTATTAATTTATTTTGATATATATACATTACTATAAAAAATTTTAAGCTATTTTTTATTTTTAATCAAAAATTTGCAACGCTAAAATTATCATGCTTGTCAAAAAATTTCTATTCTTTTTATATATTCCACTTTCTTTCATTTTATTTTCTTTTTTCGTATAGATTGCTAATAGAATATGAAGCATCCGCATAACTTTTTCTAAAAATTTGAATTATATTAATAATATTTTTATTACTAATTTTTTTGTGGTATTTTTTTTACTTTAAACATTGAAGACCAGAATATGTAAAAGGGTATCTTGGCTAAAACTTGACATTTTTATCAATAATAGTATCAGTTTTATTATACTTATGAAAATTATCTATATCTACATACCTTTATCTAAATACAATTTCATTTAATTTTTTATCAATTTCTCCTTTTAAAACCTCATCTTTAATTTCCTAATATCTTACGAATCTTGGTCTTTTTTTATCAAAAAAGTAATTGCAATATTATTTATTTATATCCATTTATTCATCTTTTGTTATATGTTCTTTACTATAATGATTTCTTATATTTTACTCTTAAAATAATTAACTTCCTTCATATATATCTTAATCACTAACATACTCTTTATATTTATATTCTATATTTTTAGGTTCTACAAAAACAGCTTATCTGTCTTAAATTATATATTTAGGTTTATTTACAACCTCAGGATAATGCGCATAATAATTCATGTTTTATTATAAATTTTATTTAACCTTTCCTAAATATATATTTCATAATAAATAAGTGTTATATAATATGCATTTAGTATATAATATAATAACCTTTTAGGAAATAATCTCTATCCTTCGAATAATGATTTTCTAAACCAATTTTCATTTATTCATTTTTTAACTTTTTCATTTAATCTGCTAAGTCTGCTTAATGTTTTTTCCCAAAAATCCTAGGATAAACTTTTCTTCTATGCATATATTATTCATATTATTAAGTTTCAGCGTCATCCATATTTTACAAATTAGTGGCATCAATTTTTCTATAACTTCTGTATCCTAAATTTTGATTGTTATAAATTTAACAAATTTCGCAATTTTAATATCTTTGATTCTATCTTTTTAATTTTGAAGTTATATTATCATCGACAAAAGTAAGATAATCTTCCTATTTTGAAACTCCATATTGTTGTCTAAATCTGTTTTATTTTTCAAAGTTATCTTATTTTTCCTTATAAAAAGTACTATTACTTTTTAAAATAAGAAATAAATTAAAAATTAAAAATTTATTTAAAAATAGTAGTTATCTAAATTGTTTTATTTAATCTTAGAATTAAAAAAAATAAAAAAAAATAAATGATCAGAACTTTTTATACGTATTTTCAAAGCAACTTAAATGTAATGGCTTAACCGAATTTTTTCTTAACTCTTTTTTATGATTTTGATAGTTTTTTTCTTTTAAATATTAGCTATACGATGATGGGTTTTATTCACAATATTTTTTATTAAATTAATTATATTATAAACTACACATATTATTTTTTTTATTTTTGTTTTGTTTCTTTTTCTTTATTATAATAATATTAAAAATTTTAATAAATATATAAATTTTAACATTTTTAAAAGAGGACCAGTTTAAAAAAAAATTTTCATCGAATAAAATAAAATATTGTTCTCATAAGAATTATAAATATCTAAAACAATTTCTACAAAGCTATTTTATTTATTGTTAAAAATTTAATATAAAAATTATTTAAAATATAAATTTATTTTTAGATTGATATAAAAAATAAACAACTACTATATATATTGAATACTGAAATTAAAATTTATTATTTGCTTGAAATCAAAAACTAATATCTTGAAATTTATTCTTATTATTATATTATTATTAATTACTATTAATTATATTAAATGTTTGATTTATTTTTTAATTTTTTCTTTAAGCACTAATATCTGATTGCTTAGGAAGTTCAAATTGACTTTCATAATAACTATTTTCCATATTTTAGTTATTAATTTTACTTTAATCTTGCAGCTTTTTATTAATTAATTTAAGAAAACTACTTTCTGAGCTTTATTTGTTATTTTCCGGTTTTTTTTTGTTTTTATTGCTTATAATTTAAGTATAATTCATTTACTAATCAATAACTTTACTATTATTTAATTATTGAGTATCAATTTTCTCAGATTTTATGCTTATTTATGATTTTTATTTAAAAAAATCCAGAAGAGGACTTTGAAATTTCTTAAATTCATTGTGATCTTTTTCATTTTAGTTTTAATTTTTTATTTATTCTTAATTTTTAAAAGATTAATATGAATTTTAATTTTAAAAATCATTGCTTTTCTCTTTAAAATTCAGCTCTGATTCATTAAAGGTTTCGAAATCTGAATCTTTAGATTTTTTTTGGCTTTTCTTATATTTATTATCTAACTCTATTAATTCCTAATTGTCATTATCCTCAGGAAAATCTTTAGCATTATATATTTATAATATTTAAAATATTTATAAATTTTTATTTAATTTTTACTTTAATTTTAACTTATTTGATTCATAATTTAATTATTTTATTATAAAGATTTATCTTAGCTTTTTTCTTCAATATCATTTTCACTTTCAAAAAGTCCAGAACCAATTAAATCTAAATTAAATTCAGAATTTTATGAATATTCTTATTCTCCATCTAATGATTGTCTATCTTCTATACTGCTCTGATTTTAAAAAAATTTTTAATATGGCTAAAAATTAATAGGACTTTCGTTTTTTAATTCTTTTTTAAAGGGGTCTTTTCCAGCTATTTGAATTTCTAATTTATAATCTTCATTAATTTTATAATTTTACAAAAGGTCTAGCTATTCCTTATAATAATATTTAATTTCATTATAATTTTTTTTCCATTAAATAATTTTGTTGGCATTCATTTTAAATGTTTCTTTTGTGTAAGGATCAGTTGGTAAAATATGAAACAAATTTGATTTTTATAATTAGTATAATTAATAGCACGTATAAATTTAGATGATCAAATTTAAAAATGCCTAAAATTCTTCATTCATATAAAAGTAAAAAAATACCATATATGTTTAGTGTAATATTAATGTCCATAAGCTAAATTTCATAATTAATTTTGGCATTGTTCCTTAACTGTTGAATTCGCATTTATATCTCGTAATTAAAAATAATAAAGCCACTTTTTATCTGAAAAAAAAATAAATTATTCCAGCCAAAATGATGTAAGGACTATAAATCATAAAAAAATAGCAAATTTGCATAACTATGAGCATTTCAGCGCAATAATATCTAAAAAATATAAAATTAAATTAAATATTATATTTAATATATTTATTTAAAGTTTACCCAAATAGAAATTAAAGGTTGGGTTCTCTTAAGTGTTTCGGTATATTAAATCTTATTTTATTACTCAAAAAAGAAGAGAGATAGTTAAAAAAAAGTTCTCCTAACGATAGACATTATGAAAAAATAGAAAATGAGAGAATCTATATAACTATTACTATATATTATGCATTAAATCTTTTATAATTTTCCTAAAAATAATCCATTCCATTTACAAATTGTTAAGGATATAAAATTAGTGTTATCAACGGAGTCCCATAATTAGCGAAAAATATAGGCACGATCAAATAACTCAATTGAAAATACCAGAAAGATTTTTAAAATATTGTTTTTTAATAGGTGGATTTTTTTATGTATTCTAAAAAATTAAATAAAAAATTAATTCGATTTATAAAATAATTCTTAATTGTTACTTTCATAATCTGTCGTCATATTTATTAGTATCAAAAATACTTGTTGATTTAATTGAATTAACATTAAGGGCATAAACTTATTTAATAAAAGTAAAATCAGCGAAATAATAGCACTAAAAGCATAATAAATGAGAAAATAAACTATATAATTAAAATAAGGAATTTATTCAATATAATGAACAACACAGATCGGACTAGTCATAAATAAAGTAACAAAAATTAAAACAATTAAGAAAAAAAGTCTTCTCCAAAAATATACTCCCTATCCCTCTCCATCTAAACTAATAAAAAAACAAATTTTCTTAAATAAAATTATATTTTATCTATACTATTATATTATTTATAATAAGTAATTTTATTTGTATTTCAAATAAATTGATGATATTATAATTTTATAATTTTTAAAAATAAATGATAATAAATAATTTTTATTAAAATTGTACTTTAACCATATTAAATCTTTAGGATCTTAACAAGGCTTTGTAATAAAACTGATTTTTTTTTTAATTCCTCCATTTTCTATATCTTATTCTTAATCATAAGCGCTTTTATTTGAGATAAAAGATGAATTCATATTATTATAGTTATAGTTATTAAGACTTAAAAATTGGTTGTTCACCCTATTTTAATTTAAATGAAATAAAATATTGTTTGAATTTGATTATTTTAAATTTTAAAATAATTACAATGAAGATGATTATGTGTTATTATTAGCATTTAAATTTTTATTTTCTTTTTCATTTTAATTATTTGTAATATTATTATCTGAAATTTACTCGACGTCTGCATCATCGTCAAACTCATTATATTATTCAAGTTAATTTTTTTTCCAACAGCAAAAAATGCAATAAAAACAAGATCTAAAACTTGTAGCTATCTTATCCATTATAAATTAACATAATTATATAATTTTTGCTAATATATATCTTATTCCCCTAGGAATTTAAGTAGATTTATATATGATTCTTAATGTATTATCTTTTTACTAATATTTTTTTTATATATGATTTCTTGCATGTAAAGAACTAAAACAAACAAATGCTTGTCCAGTAAAAAAATTCTCTTTTTATTCTAAAATTGATTCTATCCCTTAATTAATTGTGTCAATTTATTCTTTATATAAATCTTCTTAAGTGTATTTTTTATCAATCCAAATTTTAGTATAAATATTTAATTTTAAAACTTTGTACCCTCCTTTCTAATTTTTTCATTTAAAATTTATTAATTTACTATTTATTTATAATTATATAAAAATTTTTACAAATCTTATGGACGATAAAGGGTGCTTCAGTATACAGGGATAAATTTTATCATTATCATCAAGGTATTCTGAATCAATTGTTAACGTGTATCTTTAATTTGTATTTCTATTTAAAAATGACAATTTATTTTTGTAAAATTAGAATACTATATTATCATTTTCATATATATCAAATCCTTTCATTTTATTATTAACTTTTTTTTCATGGTGTGAATAAACTAAACTATTTGAACTTATCATATAAAAACCGTGCTAAATTTTTAAATGGCCATTTTCGTCAATTTATCCGTCATTTATTTTATCACTACATATTCTTTATTAAAAAATAATAATATAAATAATTTCTATGAACTAAAAACTGTATTATTCTAATGTTTTACCCAATACAGAAGATCTATGTATCATGCAATAAGTTTTATGGTAAAATTTAAAATTAGTATAAAGCACTTTTATTAAGTTCAGGTTTAAATCTAATAAGCTTTAAATATTAAATAGTTTATAATAATTAATAAATAAAATTTTTTTTATATTTACTTCATATTAATTTAATAATTATTCACTATTTTCGCTTTTAAAAATCTATTTTTATGCATCATATTCATAAAATGGTATCTGTTCTCTCTAAAATAAATTTAATGTAAAGTCCATATATACATTATATAATTTATAAATGTATTTTTACTTATAAATGATCTAGATTTTCTATAACTTACCTATAGATTTTCATGTACCATTTTTATTGTTAGTACCTTAAAAATTATGAAGAATTTTTAACTATCTAAACAGAAATTACTTTACCAATTTATTAATCATCAACAAGTAAATCTTTATTCAATTAATTTATTATATCTTTTTCACTGATTTTATCTGGTAAACTATAAATTTTTATAAATATATAATAATTTTTATTGAAATTTTTAAAATATTGGTCTAAAATATTTTTTGTTATAATTACCCTTTTAAATGTAAAGTAGATTAGTATAAAATATCATCTGAATTTATGTTAGCATGATACAAAGTATTTAAATACTTTCCAGACTTTTTCAAAGTTTCTAATAGAAAATAAGTAGCAAATACTGTTGTTATATTATATTTAATTTAATGTAAAAAATCTTTTAATCCTGTTAGTTAAAAATAGTCAAGAATTCCTTAAGTTAACACTATTACAATGCCAACAAAAAATAATTTGCTCAAATAAATCAAAAAAGCTCTTTGAAAAAATAAAAAGCAATAATAATCAAATCCTATATACTTTAATAAATACATAATTTGAGCCTACTTATTTTTTCTCATTTTAACTTTTTCATCGCTAGAACATTCCAAATCAATTTCCTCTAAATTCTATAATTTAATTTATTTTATAATTAGCTAATTAAATGCAATAATTCCAAATATTAATTTTATTAAAAATATAAAATTTTATATTAAATATTTTTTAAATATTTCTAAAGATTACATTTATTAATCATATATATTATATTATATTTTATTATGTACAGATTCAGATTAGTCTTTAATACTGGAGTCTTATTTTTATTTTTGGGCAAAATCTGAAATAAATATACCGTATTTCGAATTTTATTATTTCATATTTAGACATTTATTTTATTTTTCAGACTTTTGCTGATTTTATGTATTTTTGTTGTTAATTTCATTATTTTTTTCAATAAATTAGGCTTAATTTGAACTAAGCTTTTAGTTTGAATTTAAAAGAAGAGATTTCATATTTTCTTATTATTATTAATTTAAGGTTACAGAACTTGAGTACAAATTATTTTTATTTCTCATCCCATCTTTGTTAGTTTTTTTCTGTTGGTTGGATCTAAAATTTTTTAAAACATCCAAATCATCTGAAAATACTTCTGAGCTTGTTAGTCTAAAAGTAGCTTTGATAATATTAATTACTGAATCAAATTTTATAACCCTTGCGTCCATATTCGAAAATCCTAAATTTTGCAAATTTTAATTAAAAGGAAATTCACACCCAAAGTGTTAAAACCAAATTTTTTTCCAGCCAAGAATTCCGAATAAAATAGGCAAAAATGATCCTATAAGAATAAATATGCTATATGTATTTTCAAATTATTCTTTTATTTTTATAAATTCATTAATAAAACTACTATAATCTCTGTTATTATTAACATTCATATTTTAATATATTAATATGTATAAGTATAAATAAATATTAATTCAATTTTCAATTTTGCCTTAATATAGTATTAATTTTAGTAAAAACTTTTGGTTGTATTAATTTTTTCTTTTTTTTTCACTAATATAAAAGTGGGGTAAGTTTCTCTTAATTTTTATTATTTTTTTATTTTATTTTTATATTTAGAATTATGAAATTATCTAATTTATTATATATAATTTTAGAAATCTAAGGGTTATTGTTTTTAAATTAAATTTAATAACATCAAAATCATTAATTAGGAATAATTTAAATTTTTATATATAATAAAATATTTTGGATTTAAATTTTTTCAAATTATATAATTAATTTAAAAATATGAACTTTTTTTTGATTTTTAATTTAGAAGTAGTAATACTCTCTTAGCAGTTTTTCTCTTATATATTTAAACATGTACAATGATATTATGGTTATAAAAGTAAAAAAATTTATCACCTAATAAATATTGTTACGTAAAAATATAAAAATAATTTTATTTATTTTTTAACAATTGTCAAACATAATATTTTCAATTAACTTGAAATACCAGGAATATTCTTAATTAAATAAAACTCATAATATTATAATAAAATATTTAATTTCTTGTTTCATAATTTTTTTACATAATTATATTTAATAATTAAGTTTCCTATTTAATTGAAAAATTTTAAAAAATTTATTAACAATTATCAAATAAAAATAAAAAACTTAAATAAAAAAAAATATAATAATAAATATCTTGCTATTTTAAAATTAATTTAAAATGTTTGAAGAACAAGAAGACCCTTTGGCTGCCAAAAGAATAACCCCATAATTTTTAAAAAAATTATTAAAATCTGATTTTAAATTTTACTATACAACACCTTATTTGAACGATCATTTATATCTCCATTATAAAGGTTATTAATTTATAAATTGAAAATGTTATTATTCAAAAAATTTTAAAAATTCAAATTATTTTGACAAAATTAAACAAAATAACAGTATTTATTAAAAAATATAATATTTAAAAAATGTATTTAATAAAATTTTAAATATAAAAGGTTTTGATAGAATAGAAAATTTAGAAGAATTTACAGGATTAAAAGTTTTATATATTGAGGGTAATGCATTGAAAAAAATTGAAGGATTATAAAATTGCACAAAAATTAGGTCTCTTTATTTATAGGAAAATCTAATAAATAAAATAGAAAACCTTGATAATTTAGTCGAGTTACACAATTTAAATTTAACAGATAATTGTTTAGAAAAAATTGAAAATTTAGGAAATTTAACTAGATTGTCTAGCTTATAATTAAAAAGAAATAAAATAGGTAATTTAAATTGATGATTTAAACCTTACGTTTGCAATTTAATTATATTCTCGTATAATTTTGGTTATTTTATAAAAATAAATATATATATTTATTTTATTTTTTTGTATAATTAGGAAAAAATGGACTTTCTGATGTTTTAGGACTGTTAGAGTGTCCCAGTATAACTACTTTGGACTTATCAAATAACCACATAAAAGATGAATCTATTGTAGACGAAGTTTTAGCTAAAATGCCAAATTTAGGAGTTTTATATTTGCAAGGAAATGATTTTATTTCTAAAGTTAAAAATTATAGAAAAACAATAATTCATAAAATTCCAAATTTAAAATACTTAGACGACAGGCCAGTTTTTGAAGATGAAAGAAGATACGTTGACGCTTTTTTCAGAGGAGGAATCGAAGAAGAGAGAAAAGAAAGAAAGTTATACAAAAAGGAATAAGAGGACAAACACTGGGAAAATCATAGAAAATTCCAAGAAATGATAAACACCTATAAAATGGAAAAAGAGCAAGAACAGGCTCAAAGCAACGATGTTGAAGGAAATTAAAATCAAAATTAAAATTAAAATTAAAACTAAAATTAAAATTAAGAAGGAAATGACGTTCCCGACCTAGAAGACGCCGAAAATAACAGTAATATTAGCGAAGATGGAAAATAAAACAGTTCTTTTTCGTCAACTACACATTAAAATAGCAGCTCATAAAGAGGAAAATTAGACACTTATAATACAGGCACTGAAAACGAAAGCCACTCGTTTCCCACTAGTAGTCATAATTCTTCTATGTAAAGACAGGGCAGTTAAAGCAGCTTTGCCTCTGAAAAGGGAGAAATTTTAAAAAATTAGGAATTAAATTAAAAATAAGAATAGTAGCAAAATGATGATGATGAAGGTGAAGGAACTGATTTAGATGATTTGGATTGAAAATTATATATAAATATATATATATGTTTATATATTTAAAATCAAAACTAAATATATAAATTAAAAAAATTAAATATAAACTTTAAAAGAAATATTTATGATTATATTTTAATTTAATTTATCTTAGTTAATAGAAAATTACTAACTTATTATCGTATTTAGTATAAAAATTCATAATTTATATTAATATATACATAAAAAAATTTAAATATTATATGCTAAAAATATGTATAATTTTTCAATTTTTTAATTAATATACATATTTTTTAAATTCTGTTATAAATCTTTAGTACATTAATTTATGCTAGGTTTAACTTTTTTCCAGTATGGAATTAGTCTCATTTTCAAAAATTTGTTACGATTATTTAATATTTTCGACATTTTCTAAACTTTTTTTATTAATATAATTTAAACACGAATTTAAAATATCAATCCAAACTTATATATCATTTAATTCATCTTCATGCTAACAGAAATTAATTTATTAAAAAAATGAGAAATTTTATAAATAAAACTCTGTTTCTTTAATATTTATTTCGCCTATAATCTGGTCCTTTAAAGCATAAGCTTTGTTTTTATTTTAAGGACTTATTTCTTCACTTTACTGTGTATAGGTATAAACTTATTAGTCTGTAAATTTATTATTTTTATAGTTTTCCAATTTTTAAAATAACTTATCATAGTTCATAATTTGTCTCAACATTAACAAAAAACTCTCAATATTTTTTACTAAATCTGATATTTTCGGACATTTAAGCCATTAATAGTAAATAACATCTTATTAAACTTAATATTATATTTAGTTTTTCTCTTGATTTATAATATAATTTTCACTTTAGTGAATTTATTATGATTGTTATTATATAATTTTATTCTAATTGTTTTCATTATTAATATTTAATGTTGAATTTTTTTGATAATGAAAAAAAAATAGTTCTGATATTATAAGCCTTTATTAATAGAATTAAAAAAAATAGCTGTAGTCATTTAAAAATTCCTAAAATTAAATTTGTTCGCTATATTTTTTTAGATTTAAACAGTCAAAAATTTTTATTAAATTATTTTTCATAATTTCCTTAACTTTTTCCACTAATAAATTTTGTTAGGAACTTGATAATAGTTACTCATTCTCATTTAACTAATATTCCTCCGTTATTAAATTTAATTCATTTTAAAATTCTGTAACTTAAAAGTTAGATTAACTTTCCAAATCTTTAATGAAAATTTCAAACCTTAATATTAAAATTTATTCATTAAAACATTTTTTAATTAATTTCATTATAATGTTTAAATTATCTTTAAAATTATTTTTTAATAAAAGAATTAACTTATCATGATATAAGTTTTTTTACCTTTAAAAAAGTTAAAATTGTTCGATACTTTTCTAGAATTATTATTAAAATTCTTTATTTGGTATTTAGTAAAGAGAGGGTATTAAAACCTCGAAATTATTTATACTACTACATTTTTTTTATATCATTTCTGCCTGTTAAATTCTACTATTTATAAAAAATAATTTCTGAATTAACAAAATACATATTTATTTTCTGGCTTCCTAAATTAAAAAATAGATTTTTTAGTTAATTAATATATTAAATAATTAATATATATTATTTTTAAACAATTTGATTAAGTATATATTTTATTACCAATTACGCATTTTTTTAATTAGCAGAGTCTTTAATTTATTAAGCCATTTATGTGCTTAATATTTCTTAATTATTATTATTAAATTCTAAAATTTACAATATCAATAAAAGTTAAACTTTTGTTGGAATATCAGTTTTATTAGATAAAATTTAAAGTTAATGAGTTTATGTTAAAAAATCACATATTTTTAATTGAATATTTTATATTAATTTTTCTATTTAGTCTTTTAAATCATCATCATCAATATTCAAATAATATTGCAGTAAAATTTGCACTTTAAATAGATAATTTTAATTTTAAAGAAAATCTATTTTTTGATCCTATGATTTTATATAGTTAATTATTTTAGTCAATTTATTAAAATTCAAATTATTTCCATTTTCTATTTTATCTAAATTTAAAAATTTACACACATTAATTTAAAAATTATCTATTTTTTTCTGTATTATTGAACTTATATCTTAAATAACTAAATCATAATTTTGGGCGCTTGAGTTATTAGTTTCAAATTACCTAATAAATAATAATAATTAAAAATTTAATATGATTAACTAAAATATTAATAAATAAATTTATTTTGTATTACATTTGAATTGATTTTATATCATATAAAATATCATTTATTGAGAGTTTAATGTCATTATATAATTTGGAGATTTGATTATCAATTAAAATTTCTTATTCAACTTGATTTTTTTATGAAAAATTATATTTTTGAAATCTAATTTATTTTATTTAATTTTAAATTCTTATCTCTAATTAAAAGAGTTATTAAAAAATATTTTTTAGCTTCATAATATTTTAGGAGATATATTCAGCGCTTAAATGTATAAATTGTTCTTGATAATCATAATCATTTTTTATATAACTCGAATTATAGTACTTTCCTTTTTCTTATTCATTTTATTACACATTTTTTGTATTATGACTCAGTTTTTATAAATGAATATTAGCTTCATCTAGTATTTCTAAAATTTAACTAATATTAGACTCAAATATTACCTTAAAATATAAAATATGAAGTTTTAGTTTTTATATTAATAAATTATAAAAAGTATAAAAATTCATAAATTTAAATTTTATTTAAGAAAAAATTTACTTCTTATAAATTTTCTTAATTTATTTCATTATTATTATCATTAAGCTCTTCCTGTTACTATTTTATAGAAACGACAAATTCAACACCTTCAAAATTATCTATATTTAGATATACTGTATTGCTAAAGATTTCATAAATTTTCTTGACCTTATTTATTAAAATTTCCAATTATTATATATAAATTTCACTTTCTTTTTTAACAGTATTTTCTGATCTCATTGATTTACAAATTTAATTTAACTATTCATTTTATTAAAGTAATTTTTAGTATATTCTCATAGATTAAGAACTATTAATTTCAGAATTGGGAAAATCCAAAAATGTATTATCAGGATAAAGTAAAAATTTTTAATAATAATATAAGTAACCCAAATTGTGCAAAGAACTCTATAAAATAGAATAAAAAAAGTTGACTTAATTTAAGTCCACATGATTCATATTTTAACTTTGAAATTGGTTATTAAAATTAGTAATTTTATCAATATAATCTCGTGCTTATTATATTATTACCAATAATTCATCTTTTTTTTAGTAAAATTATTCTATAACTTAATAATCTATAGTTTAGTGTTATAAAGGTAAAATTTATTCATCTAAGTTTTCCAAAATTTTTAAGCTAGATTTTAAATCTAAATCTAAATTTCCTAGAAAAGGAAAAAAAGATTATATAATAAGGCTATTTTTATTAAAGAACTTATTAATATTATTTGAGTTTATATACTCATTTTAATCTTATTATATACTAAAATCAATTAAAATTTTGTTTTAATTTTCTTATTTCAGTTTATTGTCATTAAATTATAAAAGTTCAATAAATAATTAATCCAAAAAAGGGTAAATCTTGTCCAAGCTTTACTAACACTACTTGTTTTAAATCCTGAGATTTATAACCTATTTTGATATTTATTTCAAATTTTTAATATTTTAACTCTTGTTTTTTAAGAAATTTGAACTACTTTATTAAATTTTATGTTACTCAATTGTAATTTTTAAAATCTAAAAAAAATAAAAAGATTAAAAATAAGATAAATTATTACAATACTTATTAAATACCTCTTTTAATGACTCACTAGCTTTTTTTATTTAATAATTTTAAAGGTATATTATAGACAATTATTTAAGACATTATTCATTTACAAAATAATCACATTCATTTACAATTCCTTCTAAAAATTAAATTTTTTACAAAATTTTACCTATTTAGTTTTATCTTAAATTGAAATTGAATTTATTTATGGAATCTTAACTTACATTTTATGTCTGTTATTTAATTTCTAAAATCATTTTACGAATTTTTACTATATCTTAATTGTAAAATTTGACTTATTATTATAATAAATTATAATTGTGTTATGATCTTTAATCATATAAATTTTTCTGCCCTTAATCAATAACATTCTAATTTTACATATTAATTTTGTAATTAATTTTTAAAATTTGATTTTATTAAATTTTAATAGATAAATCAATATTTTCCTTTTTCTTTTATATTTATTCTTCAGAGTCAAAAGATTCAGAATATTATATTTATGTAATTAGTTTCAGGCTATCAATTATTTTATTAAAAATTTAAGGAATTTTTTATTTTTTATAATAAAATATTTTGATCATCTAATCATAACTTGTTTCAATTTAATCTGTTAAACTAATATATTAATCCAATTTTGTATCTAAATTATAATTAAATAGATCAGAATAATCCTTTAATTTACTAAATAATATTTATTTCATCATAATTTCTTCATAATCATGTTAATCAATTAATCTTAAAAATAATTATTTGTACATTTATATATATATTTATAATAAAAAATTATTTAAGATTTATTTTACTGTAACTCTATACAAATTTCTTACTAAGCTTCGATAAACTCTTTACTATTTTTGTCCAATTTCATATATTTTTAAAAATTACTTATTTTTTGCTCGATTTATTTTACCATAATACTTATATTACTTTAAAATTTTTCAAAAATTTAAACTATATTTTAGCATTAACTGAAATTTTCTTCAGTTTAGTGTTATATATCCATGTATTTAGCAAGATGACCATCTAATTATCTTTGTTTTTATTTTAATTTTTTTATAAAATATGTAATAAAAGTATGTAAATTTAATTTTACTAATCAATTAATTATCTTTTTTATGAAATATCAACGTTTTTTGGAGACCTTTAAATTTACTAAGAAAATTAAATACTTATCTACTATTTTTTTGTGAAAATCTAAGATTTTATTTAGTTTAAAATTATATTAATTTATTTATTTAAATCCTTTTGTTCTGTTTATATATCTTAATATTCAGAAACTTTTATATTTAAAAATTCTATATCATATTATAATTCTTCCTCCATTTTTTTCTTGCAATTTTAGCTTTTATAAGAATTCTTAATTTTTTCTATATGCTAATCAATATCTTCTTCCAGTTTTTCTTTAATTTTTATTGATGATGAGTACTGATTCATAATTAAGTTCGTACTTTTAATTTCTTTTTTTATATAATCTTTAAAATTTTCTAACTAATTGGTTTATTATAAGTGCCTTATGTTAATTTAATATATTTTTAAATATTGAATTATAAATAAGAAAAATAAAATAAATATTTTGTAAATCATAATTTATCATTACCAATCAGGAAAATTTCCAGATTTATACGTTTAAAATTTAGAACCATATTACAGTGTTTAATTTACAAATTATACAGATTAAACACTGTGTTAAGAAGGACTTAAGTCAAAAATTTTTTATTTTTAAAATGGACTTAAGCTATTTTTCTTTTATTAATTATTTAAATTCCTTCTCAAATTTACTTAACTTTTACTATCATTCTAAAAAAATAATTTATTTTTTATATATAAAAAATTACTGTAAAAAAAAATAAATCATAATAATAATAAAAAAATTAAATATATACTATTACATGCGAATTTTATTTAGGACTTAATGTACATTATTCAAAACAAGACAAATGAGAAAATCCTTTTATTTATGATAAGAAAATATAATTAATTTAAAATACTAAAATTAAAAAATAAATAATACCTGTCTCTTTTTATATAGTTTAATTTTAATTATTTTATTATTATTCCTTCAAATTTATTTACAAATTTTAATTCTAACCAATAAATGTCTACTTTTTACCATAATTTTTTTCCAAATTTTAAAATTACTATATATACATATTATTATTTTAACTGTATAATTATTCTTATCCTATATTTAAATTTGTTTAATCATTCTATATTTGTTAAGCATTTTACTTATTTAAATTAGGCTAGCTTTAAATTTTTGATAAATTCATTTCATTATTGGATTAAAATATTTATTTATTATCATTATCTTTAAATATATTCTTCACAACCTGACTTTTATAATTATTTTATTGTTATTATTAATTATTATTAAACTATGTATGATTGTTATGAATAATTTTATTTCTTGAATTGTTAGTCTTTTATTATATATGAGAAATCTGTTGACTTATTATTTCATTTGATAAAGAAATACTTCCTTATATATTTTATGGTGTTTTTTAAATAGAATCAAATTGATTGATTAAATTTATATTTGCAGGCGTAAAAATTTTTTGATAAGTTTTTCTAAGTTAATTTTATAAATTTAATTTGCTATTATAAATTTTATTTATTACTTTATAATTGTAAAAATGTATTAATAAAAATTTTTTTTTTTACTCATTTGATTATCTTCTACTTGAATATGGAGATGCGTAAAGTTAAGATATATCTTTTAAATTTAAATTTTTAATAATTTACATAACATTTTGATAAAAATTATTATATACAATTTTAATCAGCATTCATGTTATAGATTTAGTAAAAATAACAAATAAGCAAGTGTTTTTGTTTTCTGTTTGGAATTTTATTTTTAATTTAAGAAGTTTATGTATAATTATTAATTTTAAATAATTATTAGTTAGTTTTGCAATAAAATGCAAATAAAATTTATTTCTTTAATTAATACTATAATAGTGTTAATTATAATAAATTTACTAAAAAGAATTTTGGTTATATTAATTTATATAGTATTTTTTATAATAATTTTAAAAATTATTTTAAAATTAAAATTATAAAATAAATTAAATTTAGCCTAATTCTATGAAATTTTAATTTAAAATTAGTAGATATTTCATTCTGAAAACTTATGCTTTTATTATTACAGTAATTATTCGTAAAATAATTTATTTAACTTATCATAATCTGTTTATTTTTACCCATTAAATTCTGTTTCTAATTGAGACTTTTTCATTAGCTCTTGTTAGTTAACTACTTTAACTTTTAATTCAAAAGACTCTAAAATATTATGAGAAATTTATACATAACATTTTATATTATCATTTTCTTCTTTTCCATTCTAATTTAATTTATTGTTATTATTATTATAATCAATTTCTTAATTTTTACAATTTTCTTACTATGAGTCTTTTTATTTTAATGGTGTATTAAAATTTTTACAATTAAATTAGCAATTTTCTTATTATGTACAATCTTTTTAATTTGTTATTTATTTATTAGTTAATAATAAACAATTATCATTAGATTATTAAATATTATTTTATTCTTTTTTTATTAAATTATTATTTTTATATGAATCATTTTCTTCATTTTTATCATATTCAGATTATATTTTAGAACTACTACTTTTAGAAATTTTGACGCCACTGATGATATTTTAAGGATTTTCGGAATTATTTTTCTTATTAAGCAACGATTTACTATGCGATTCCATGGTTTTAAATAAATGATTTTTTTAAATTGATTTATCTGAAAATTTACAAATTGTTTAATTTTTACTGTTACTATTTGAATTATTTAAAATTTTTTTATCATTCTTATTATTGATATTTGGGCCGTTCACATCTAATTATTTTGGTATTGAATCTGAATTAGTTTAATTTCTTGAATTATTTTAAGAATTTTATTCATTTAGATAATTTTTCTCGAATTCATCGTATTCCTAAATTACATAGTTTTCAAAAATTTCGAAACTGTCATCAGAATTTTAATTTCTATTATATTTGCTGTAGTATTTTTGTTTTCTCCTTATATTTTCAGATTCTAACCCGTCCTTATTCAAATAAATATTGCATTCTTTTAAATTATATACTTTTGAAGCCTTTTTTTTATTGTCATCAAATATATAAATTGACTTATTTATGAGTTATAATTTTTTTAATTCAAATTTTTTATCATATTCAAATTTTATCCAGGCTTCAATGAAATTATGTTTTAACTCACTTTCTAGATTGGCTTCATTAACTGCTTTATAAATTTCCTATAAAGTTGGTCTTTTTTTTGGATCCCTATTTAAACATCTAATTACAATTTGACCAATCTATAAAAATTTAAATAATATTATATTAATAATTAAGGTTTGACAAACTTTAATTTATTTTCTATAAATAATTAAACAAAAACTAGTTTTAACTATTTATCTTACAAAAAAATTATATATTTTTATACCTTTTAGGGCTAAAAATTTTCAGGTAATATTCCTTTTTTACATTTTTTTATAATTTAGGAAAGTTCCATCAACGTGGGACAAATATGGAACAGTTATAATATAACTACACCAAGAGAATAAATATCTGCTCTAAAATCGCAGTTTATATCACCCTCAGACTATTCAGGGGAAGCATAAGTAGCTGTACCGCAATTTTTAGTAAATTCATCTAAATCTTCTTCATCTTAATCAGGCCAGTACAAGTAATTTGATTTTCTAACTTAACTTTATTAATTTTATCCTGAAATTTAAGAAGAATTATTATTAGCTCCTTTCATTTATAAATGCTTCATTTTTTATTTTTTTGCCACTTTTTCGTCATCCTCCTCTTTTTTCAACTCGTAAAAGTCTATAGACGTTTTTTTGGCCATAAAAGTTCTTGGGTAATTTACAAAATTATTTAATCTTTTTACTAGACCAAAATCTCCAATCTTTACTTATAAATCATCAGTTAAAAATATATTATGGGGTTTTAGATCTCGGTGAACCTATAAAATAACAAAAATCATCAATATTTATTTATATAAAATTTTTGTATAATATTTATTAATCATACAACTTTATAGAATATATAATAAGTTAAACTATTTATTATATTTTTTTTACCAACATCCATTTATTATGGATATGTTCAACCCCTTTTAAAACCTAATTAATTATTTTAACAGCTTCTTGTTAATATTTTTACAAAATTTCTTTTGAATTATTCATCCTATAAAATTTAATATCAAAAAAAGTAAGATTTAAGTAAAATTAAAAACTTTATTATAAATTTATATATTAATTTCTATGAATTTTATTTAAATAAATTTTACTTATCACAGACCTTATTCCTTTTTTAGATATAATCATCCAAAGACTCTCTGCATAATTCCGTCTATATATAAAGAATAATAGCCTAATAATTATTTAATTATTCTTTTTCTTCTGCTTACTGTTTAATTTCCTCTTATTTTCTGTCTTTTTAAAATTTTCCCTCACAAGAGGTACTTTATTTAAATTACTGTAAAAGTTATGATGAATGTAGATTACTATTATTATTGTTATTATTATTATAATTATTATTTATTTATCTTCCTCTTTATTGTAAATTAATGCTACGTAAACTTCCCTTTTACGGACTTACATTTAATATTTAAGAGCTTTTTAATTATGATTTATTCACGAGAATATTTTGTTATGAATGACCATTTTATAGTAAAACGCTATTTTTTCCTGATTTTTTTATATTTTAATTTTAATCAGAAATTAAATTCTTATCATTTGATTATTTTCCATTTTTCTTTTATTTTTTATTATTATCTGTGTTTTTTTATTCACTTTGTTCTTCCTCATCTTCCTCTTCTTAACAATCGAAAATATCATCATCACTATCTCCACCATTAAAAAAATTTTCCTCTATTTATTCTTCTTCTTCTTGAATTTTTTGCTTTTATATTTGCATTTTCTGTTCTTCTTCTTCTATTTCTAGAATAAAAGTCCCACTTCCCTAAAATTAAACTCCACTTTCTATTAAACTTAATTTATTATCACTTTATTAATCTTCTTAATAAATTAATTCTTCTATTCTTGGACTTCTTTTTCTATTATTGACTTATTTTTTTTCTTCTACTTCGAGCCAACTATTGTAATACCTATATAAATTGAAAAAATAATATATTATAAGATTCCTTTTGTATAATAAATTATTATAATAATTCCAAAAATTTAAAATTGTATTTAAAAATAGTTTTTAATATAATTTTTTTATTATTACCTTATTATATTAGGATGATTCATTTTTGCCAGATTTCTTGCTTCTTATAATATTTTAGCCAATTCTTTCTCTAAATTTTATTTTATATCCTTAATTCTCACTTTTATTTTTTTTACAGCATATATTTAATTATCAAGAGTATTTTATACTTTCACTACAGCAGCAAACCCACCCTTTCCAATTTCAGATATTTCTCTAAAATCAATAGAATATCTCTAATTATTTAAATGTTAAATATAATTTTAATTATAGATTTATTATGTCTAAATTTGTAAATATAAATTAAAAATAATATAAATTAAACATTATTATTCCTTAAAAATTAATATAAAAATAAATTTTTTAGACAATAATTAGTACAAATAAACATATTTACTTTATCTCTTTTAATTTTTTCTAAATTTTGAACTATCATTTTATTTAACTAGGGGTTTTTTATTGCTTTGAAAGAAAATATTAATTTTTGTATATATTTTTTTTTGTGTATATTTTTTTATTTAATCAAAAAAAGGGTTATTTTTCAAAAGAATAAAATAATAATTTTTTATTCATTCTTATTAAATTTATTCAAAATATTCTTATTTTAGGATTGAATGAGCAATTAGTATATTTGAAATAAAAATATAATATAATTTTTTATTTAGTATCTCATTTACAACTCTTCAGTAAATAATTAGATAATTAAATCTATTAAAATTTCATTTATTTTATACTTTATAATACTATAAAACAATTTTAAAATCCATATCCATAATATTTAAATATTAGACTCAAAATTATTCAATATATTTTTTCTTATATAAATAATATTTAACTAACCTCATGGTATTTATATCCTAAATAAAATCTAAAATTTAATATTTTAAAAAATAAAAAGTTTGTAATTTAAAAAATTTATTTTTACTTTTACTATTATAACAATATCATAAATTGAGAATTTATTAAATTTTTAATTATAATTCTATTTTATATAATATTATTACCTCCAAATAAATTTAAATAATGTAATAAAACATCTGAAATACGATAAATTTTGCAAAAACAAATAAATTATAAATATTTTAGATATATTTAATAATTAAAAAAAATTTAATGTAAAATTAATTTAAAAATATAAAAAATACTGAAGTTATATAAAATAATGATTAAACTATAATTATACCCCCAATCGAATATATAATTGACGATTAAAATATGATGAATAACATTGTAAAAAATATTGACATCGAATTGAAATAAAAAAATTATTTTGATTATTATTATCCCTATAAATTATGTCAAAAATACAAAGTATCAATACACTAAAATTCTGTAGAAGGTAATTTTATAAGATTTTTAAAAAACTACTAAAATTAATGAAATTATATTTAGAATTTAAGTCCCTATAAAAATAATTATAATATAAATGACAAAATTAATTAGATATTATTTGAAAATTTATACCAAAAATAAAATTTTAGTATTTATATATTTTTTTTTAGAAAATGAAATTATTTCAAATCCTACCATAAATTAAAACGATAAGTAAATTAATAAAGAGAAAGTAAAGATATTTATATATAGCTTTAAATTTGAAAATGAAGCTGATGGATTTATGTTATATTTATGTCCAGAAAAAATACAAAATTAGGATAATTTAAATATAAAATTTAATAATTATGTTTTTAATATAGAAAGCTATTTTGTAGAAGAATTAGATCTTGATTTATCTCAATTTAAATAAATTTATTACTTCAATGTTTTTTTAAACGCAGATATTAATTTAAAACCATTTAGTAAAATTTGGGATTAATTTATTAATTTAGAAGATATACTTGATAGGGGGTATAAAAACCGGAATCGATATGATTAGTAATTTTAATAAAAATCAAATAATTAAGATAAATATAATCGAAGTAATATTTTGTTAGCAACTAAAATAAAAAATCAAGTAATATTCAATTAAATTAAGTTATATTTTAAAAATTATTTAAAAATATTAATTATTATTTCAAAAATAAGAATAAAATTGATTGGGAAAAAATTTAAGAAATGATAGAGTTTAAAAAGCAAACGCCAGAAAATTACAATTAAATGCTAACAATTTAATCTCATATTATAAATTTAAAATAGAAAATAGAAAATTAAAATCAAAGTTAATAAGTATCTTTATATCAATAAAATTTTGATGAAGATTTATATGACATTGATAATAATGAAGAAATATAGCCATTTGATTTAGATTAAAATAACAAAGAAATAAATTATGAAGAAGAAGTTGATAAATTTATTTCTGAAAATATGTTTTAAGGCCTAAATGATAATAAAACATTTTACTCCGTTTATAAAATTATTGAAAATCCGAAATAATTTAAAGTTAAACAATATTTTGAATATTTAAATTCTCTTATAATTGATTTTGATGCGAAATAATTTTATAATATAGAAAATGATTTAGATTTAGAACAAATATAAGAGCTTTCATTGGACAACTTTTTTTATGTTTATGAGTTTAAAGATTCTCAAGGAAGTAGATAACAATTTATAATTAAAATTTTCATTATTTTTCTACCATTATTTTTTTATCATTAATCATATATTTATTTTTCCTAAAGATATATTAGATCCTCCAGAATAATTAAAAAAAATGAGATAATATTATAAAAATTCCCCTGAAAATTTGAATAGAGAAGACGATATTGCAATGTGTAGGTATTTATTGATATTTATTTCTTTTATTATACTTAGAAATTCCACAAATAATATAACCAATTATCTGAAATTATAATTAAAATTAATTGAAAAAATAAATATAAATATCTCGTAATTATAAACATAGATATCCAAATCCTATTCAAAGAATTGATTTATCCCCTTATAATAATATATCTGAAGATAACCTTTATAAGCCAACTATAAGAAAGCCCCCTAAATTTAAAACAAATACTTTTTAGTTAGTAAGATTGAAAAAACTATAAAAGTACCCATTAAATTTACATGATTTAGATATTTTTGGTATAATTATATTATCATTTAAATTTTATTTTATTAAATGACTATAAATTTTTTATATGTATTTATATAATAAAATAAACATATTTTTTTATATTAAATACTAAATTATTATAATTTATTAAGCATTTTATCCAACTCTGTTATTGTAAATAGAAAGATAAGGGATTATAGAAGATTTATAATAATAATTAGATATAAAAGCTAATTTATAAGAACTTTTGGATGCAACTTAAACCAGTCAGTATGATGAAAACCACAATTATGAGGTTTTAGAGTGTAATTAATATAAAAAAATCATTAAAAATAAATACTTTTAAAATAATATTTTATAAAAATTAATAATTTAATAATTTATTTATATAAATTATTTTTAATATAGTTGTAGGAGATACTGTTTTAAAATATTTAATATCGGCTTATTTATATGAAGGTTTTAAAGAGTTAAACGAAGGCCAACTCACTTTTTAAAGAAAGTTTTTAATAAACAATAAATTTTTAGGACTTTAAAGTTATAAAAATAATTTACATTACTATATAAAATCCTAGGCAAAAACATTAAAATAATTTAAATTTCCATTGATGAAATATGAAAATGAAAAAAATAAAAATATTAAAACTATACTTTAATGCGAATCTAATTTAGCTGATATAATGGAAGCTATAATAGGGGCTACATTTGTTTACTAGTAATTATATTTTATTATAAAGTTACTTTTTCTATATTTAGTAATATAAATAAAGATGATTACGAAATAATTTATATTTTTTATTAATAAACTTAATTTTAAATTTATAGGTTTAATTTATTTGATGTTACATAATTACTTGATAGAGTTTTAGAGTTGAATTTATGCGATATATTGTTATAAAATAAATAAAAATAAAAAATATATCTATCTGAAAATATTTTAATTTCAGAAACCCTATAAAATGAAAATTAGCAACAATTAAAAATAATTTTTGACTAATTTAAAAGTGAATAGACTATACTTGATATATTAAAACTCTCAAATATTAATTTGCAATCGTATAATTAAGATGTAGATTTAAGCTATCATTCATTTTTTGACACTGAAAAAAACTATTTTTCTACAAATGATATTGATTTAAAAATTTTAAAAAAATTAGAAAATACTATTGGATACTCATTTAAAAATAAATTTTTGCTAATAGAAGCCCTAAACTATCAAAATATAGGTGAATTAAAATCCTATTAAAAACTAGAATTTTTAGGCGATAGTGCTTTGGAACCATTAGTTATTGGGTAAATATATAAAAATCTGGTATTAATTTTATTATTATAAAATATAATATATGAAA
Source organism: Pseudocohnilembus persalinus (assembly GCA_001447515.1). NCBI lineage: Eukaryota > Ciliophora > Oligohymenophorea > Philasterida > Pseudocohnilembidae > Pseudocohnilembus > Pseudocohnilembus persalinus. The sequence goes on from LDAU01000127.1 coordinate 65,219, forward strand.
TCTTTATAGATTTTATATTTTTGAAAAAATAAAAATTTAATTTTATACATATGAAATTGAAATGATATATTTTTAAGTTACCATAACTATAAAGAATTAATAATATATATATATAACTAATATTTCTATAAAAAAGATATACATATAGCATTTGGAATGAAATATAAACCCTAAACGTTTAATATAATATATAATAAGAGGAAAAAAAAGAAGACTAAATTTAAGACATTAATTAATAAAATTAGTAATATAAATAGTAAAATTAAGAGATTTTAAATTTAAAACCCGTAAAACTTACCAAATTCAAACTATGGTTGCTTTCTAATAATTTTATGAGTAAAATAAGTTTTTTTTTACAATTGCCTAAGTATTTGATTAATTCAAATAAAGATGTAACTTATAAAATCCAAGAATTTTACTAAGAAACCAAGTCATAAATTAATAAAAAATTACACCCTTTTTATTTTTTCATAAGAGCTCATGAAAATTAACCTAAAATTATAGCAGATCTCTGGGAATCTCTGTGTGGGGCTTTATTGTTAGTACTATTTTATATATTATATTTAATTTTAATAATTTTTAGTTAAAATGATATAATGAATTATTGAATTGTATTTTTTTCTATAAATTAATTTTAAAATGCTTATTAATTTATTTTATAAAAGGATGGTGGATGGGAAGCTTTAAAATAAGTTGCTTTGGATATCTACAAAAATTATATCATTTACATGGTTAAATTTAATGAGCTTTTGAAATCAGATATTGAAATAGAAGAAAATTACAAAAATGCATAGATAATAAATTAAGAAAATAATGATAATGTCAAACAACCTAACCAAATAATTTAAAATGAAATAAATACAATTTAAGATCAAGTTAATTAACAAATTTAATAAGAAGAAAAATAAGAAATAGTTTTGGATTTATAGGAATATTAGAAGGAAGACAATATCCATAATTTATAACCATAAAATGGGGATACAAATGAAGTATAAATTGAAGAAGAAAATGATGATTAGGTTAAATGAATTTAATATAAATTTGATTACTTAATAAATAATTTTATTTAGTTATTAAATAAATAATAAATAAAATCTATTTTTTTTAACCAAAAAGAAAAAAAAAAGAAAAATCAAATATATTCCTTAATGATAACTCTGCGTTTTTATTACTATATATTTTAAATGCTAAATAAAATATAATTAATGGGAATAAAAAATTAAAGTTAAACTTTATTTTTTAAAACTCATATATTTCAATAAAATTATTAAGAAAATATATTTTAAATATAACTAAAGAAAAGCTAAAAAATTCATTAAATAATTTATTTAGTTTCTTTGCATTTTCAATTTTTCCTTTGTTAATATTAATTTTAAAGATAAAAATTCATATTTTTCCCCAATAACACTCAGTTTTATTTTTATTAAGAAGCTTTTAATTATTCTTATTATTATTACTAAGGAACAACTTATTAGTAGTAAGGGACTTAAGAATAAACTAAAGGTTATTAAATCAATTAAGAAGAATAAACTTAAGGTTATTATGTAATAACTTAGGAAGTGTAAACTTAGGGTTATTATTAAACAATAACTTGAGAATTTTAAATTTATTATAAGGGTTATTATTAGATATATTAAACTTATTAAGGTTGTTAAGCATAAACTTAGGAAGAGTAAACTTGTTGTTATTAAGGTCTATTATAAAAAATAATTATCAATTATTAAAATTTTAATTTTATTTAATACTGCTGTCAATTTACATTTAATTTGTGTTTTAATATAGTTTTAAGTTTAATAGACTTATTTATAAATATTTTTGATAATTAATATTAATTTATTTAAAAATAAAAATAGATAACTTGCTTATTAAAATTAAAAAAAACAACAAAATTAGCAAATATAAGCTTAAAATTAATTTAATTACCTTTAAACTTAGTATTCTACTTCATCATAAGTAACTCTTTCAACTTATCTGGATTAAGTAACCATATCGGTAACTTATTATTAGACGTATTCAGTTTTTTATACGGGAATCTATATTTTTAAAGTATTATTACATAAAAATCAATTTTTATATTAAAAAATGGATAAATAAATTACTATTATATATAAGTTTTATATTTATATTTTACATATTCAATTTTTTTAACGGGAACTCTTTCTTCAACGGTGTCATAAACAGTTCTGGGAATGTATTCTTTTTGATATTCAACTGCTTGATAATCGATAACTTTTTTGGTTTCAGGAACTACTCTGGTAATAACTCTAGATTAAGGAACAATTTTTTTAACAGGAACGGCAACTTTTTCTTTAACAACTCTTTCAACCTTTATTAAAAAATTGAATTTAGTTACAATAATTTCATTTATTAATAATTTTTGTAATTTTTTAATGCTATAAAATGTTATTTTTTCTGTACTTGGGTGAATCTTATTCTCCCAAATAAAAGAAAAAAAGAATTAAATATCTATATTTAATTATTAAATAAAAATTACTTCATCATATTCGATATGTTTGGTTTAATAAGGAATATATTCAACTCTAGATTCTCCTTTAATGGATTAATATTAAGATCTTTGTCCAACTTAAGAGGTCATAACTTAAGAAGTAACAACAGGTTATTAAACTTAAGAATAAACAACAGATTATTAGACGGCTTATTATTATTGTTATTATTATTATGAATGTTATAAATGTTATTATTATTAGTTAGATTATTCAACAGTTTCAATAACTTCATGTTATTATTAAATTTCGGGTTATTATTAGACGTAATAAGTAGTGGTGGTGGTAGTGGTATAGTGGGGACCGTGGTGTTCGACTTATTTTGTTTAGTAGGTTTAAGTGTTAGAACCAGATACAGATCTGTCGAGTTATTATTAAGATTAAACGAATTCTCCTTATTAGTTGTGGTTTTCGACTCTGAGGTTTTCGGGTTGTTCTTATTAGTATTATTATTACTATTCTTATTATTGAGAACTGTTCAATTATTGGTTTTCAGAAGACATTTTAGGCGATTTGTTATTTTTTATTTTTTTTTTTAATTTTTTATTAATTATTTTTTTTTTTTGTTTGTTTTATTTTTATTTAATAATAATATTTTTTTATTATTGTTTTTAATTTAATACTTTTTTTATGTATTATATAATTTATTTGGAAAAATACTTATATTTTAATATTTATAATAAAATATTTTGGTTAAACTCCTTTAATTTCACATTTTTACATTTAAGCAAAAAAATAATTAATCAATTTCCTTACGAATTTTCTTTTTTCAAAAGAAGATTATGCAAATAAATTAAAAAATTATTTATACTATCTATTTGGTGTATATATATTTAATCACAACCATACATCTTATTTTAAAATGTATTCAAAGATTTTATTACTTATTAAATAAAATACATAAAAATTATTATTAGTATATTTAAATAATAATTTACTTAAATATTAATTCATGTTTATATAAGTCAATAAAACTAATAATTCAAATTTATACCACTATCTACCATATTTTACTATAAAATAAGTTCATATAATAAATTAATATTTAAATTTTTTACAAATTTACTTTAACAAAACCGTTTTAAATAAACATTAAAATAAATTAATTAAATAAAAATCTTTATTTATTTTTTCATAATATATATTTTTCTATAATGAATAAATAGTACATATTTTAATATAAATATTATTTATTTTGTTAAATTCCAAACGAAAGAATTCAATAATATATAAATAAAAATCCCGCATTTTAGATTTTAATAATTTAGCGCATTAATCAAATCACATTAATTAATTATTTAATTCTATTTTAATATTTTAATATATTCGAAATAACAAGGCCAATTAAAATTTAAATAAAAACAAAATATTTTTATTTTTCTAAAAGAGGACTTAGAATTTCATAACAAAATTAAATAATATTTAAAAGTTCATAAATAAAATATTATAACTAAAATAAATATATTAATAAAAATGAGTTGGTATAACGAATACGATAACTTTTTTTCGTAGCCATTAGAAAATGATAATAAATTTCTGCACTTTATCGATAAAGGAGACAAATCAATTTAAATTACAATAAATACAAATGGATAATTTCCCGAAACAAAGTTTTTATATGTAATAATTTTTTTATTTAAATTAACAAAATGAATAAATAATGAATTAATTCGTTTTTTTAATTAGAAAAAATAAATAAAAAGTAAAATTTATAGTAATGAAGATAATTCAAGGGAAAATTAGTTTAAAGCAAATATATTTGATTCATAACAAAATTTGGAAAATTAAAATAATTTAAACATTTAAAATGATATCTGGGTTAATAAACCTGTTCAAGAATCATAAAGTGAAGATATTCTTATGTAAAATTATGTATCTTATGAAGATAAATTGACAAAAATTCCAATTAAAGAAATGTTATAGGAATACTATAAAGAAAAAGAAGAAAAAATTAAATAATAGGAAAATGAAAACAAAGAATTAAAAAATAAATAAGAAAGCTAAGTTAATAAATTAGACAAAGGTAAAAAAATATAAAAAATGTAAGTACACATTGTTAATTTTTATAATTCAATTATTAAAAATATATGATTTTTAAATTTAAATTACCATCATTAATAATATTCCAAATTTTAATGATGAAATAAATTTTTTAACATAATAATTAATAAATTATTATATTTAATTGTAAAAAAAATTATCTATTCAATGCAATAGTAGTTAATTTGATAAAAATTTATTTTTTTATTGATAATTTTTAGTTTTAGTATTATTTTTAATATTTTCAAATTTTTATTAGATTAAATGGAAGTAGAAGGATAGTTAAATGATATATCTTTCAATAAAAAATAATTATTTACGGATAAATATATCCCCAATTCTTACTATTAACTTTTAAGTGAAGATAAATAAAATAGAGAAATATTAACCTGGCTTAAAGCTTGGGATGAAATAGTTTTTGACCATAAAAAAAAAGTACCAATTTAATAATTTTATTACTTAAAATTTGAAATTTGAAATTCAAAGATTAAAATTATAAATATTTTTAATAGAAAAAATAATAAATAAACCCTATATTTTTGAATAAAAATACAAATGAAAATAATAATAATAACTTTAACAATGCTTAAGGTAAATTTGGGTAAGGATTTTTTAAAATTTTTGATTTATAAAATGAACAATCAGTTGAATGGCTTTAATCAAATGTATTACTATTATCAGGTCCTCCAGGTATTAAAAAAAGCAAAAATTTATTATATTATTATAAATATATGATTGCAAGTTTAATATATTTTTTTTGAAGGCTGCGGAAAAACAACTTTAAGTAGAGTTATTGCAGAGCATTGTGGTTATAATCCTATAGAAGTAAAAAATAAATACCATTAATAATATATATAAAATTAATTTAAAAAAGAATTTGTTATAAAATAAAATTTATAATTGTTTGGAAAAAATAATTGATTTTGCTATTTTAAATTACTAGATAAATGCAAGTGATGAAAGGACTCCTGAAAAACTTATTGAAAAGATAGAGTCTATGGGTAATATAGGAAGTTTAACAAAAGATGTATCTGGTAAAAATAAACCCACTCTTATTATATTCGATGAAGCTGATGGTGCATTAGAATAAGATGGATTTGTAATTTAATTTTTTATTTTTTTTTCAAAATTAATTTTTATTTTAAAATCTTTATCATAATACTATATAGGGAGCAATTGATGCATTGATACATTATATTTAAACAGGATAAAAAAAACTTAATAAAAAATAATTATAAGCAGCAAAAGAAAGTACCTCTAATACTGATAAAAAAGTAAATTAAAATGGGTAGTAAAACAAAAATAATTAATCGGGTTCAGGTTCTTTATCAAAGAAAAAAATTGAATTTAAAAACAAAAAAAAAATAAAAAATGGAGAAAATAAAGAAAATATAGGTAATAATGAAGACGAGGACGAAGCAACTTTGTTAGAAGGTGATGATTTAGATTAAAAAAAATAAAAAAAAAATAAAGAATAAAGGGATGATGATGGTAAAAAAAATTATAATATAAAGTTATTTTTTATAAAATTAGCTATTTATATTCATATGTTAATATATTATTGGTAAATATAATTATATTAATAGCTTACATTAAATTTAAAAATAAACTTAAAATTAATATTAGTAATAGAAGAAGAAGACTCAAAATAAAAAAATAAAAGAAAATTATTTATTAAAAGACCTGTAATTTTTATATGTAATGATATTTATTCTAAAGGCTTGAGAAATTTAAGAAAAATGGCAATTACTTTTTAATTTCAAAAAGTAAGACCAGAAAAATTAATTCAAAGATTAAAGGAAATTTGTCATAAGTAATATTTTTTTATATAATAGATAAATAAAATATATTTAAATTTTTATAGTATATCTTATATTAAAAATATGAAAATTATAAATTTACAGGGAACACATTTATTTAGACGATAAAATGCTTGGTTAAATAGCTAGAGCTTCAGATTACGATATAAGAAGTAGTTTAAATGCATTAGAAATGGTGAAAAAATAAAGATTAGAAGGGTTGACATACGAATAAATATTAAAAAATGAGTAAAATAGTAATAAAAGTGTAATATAACTTTTGTAAGATATAGTATACCATTCTAGGAAATCTAACAATGATATTTAAATGATAAAAAATGAGTAAAATGAAAATTTTAAATTAACATATACTAGTAAAATATTAATATCATTCAATTTAAAAAATTTTATAAATTTTTAGTTTGACCTATTATACTTTCAACCAACTTTTAAGAAATGTATCCTCTGAATAATTATTAGAAACTTTATTTTTGAACTATTTAAAATTGGATCCTAAAAGCTAAGTTAAATTTAACCAAATTCCTGAACTTTTAGTAAAAATTATCTTATATTTCATAAAAAATAAATTTATTTATCTTTAAAAATATATTAGTCTGATATAGGGTTTGCATATAAATTGGAAAGAAATTAAATAAAACATCATTATTAAATGAACAAATTTATAGCAGTAAATATTTATATTGAAATATATTTATTCAACTATTAATTAATAAATAAGGGATAAATTTTATACTATTTTATATTAGTTACCGTTTTTAAACACTGGACTTAATTTTTAAATCAATGAAAGGCCTAAATTTGAATTTCCTTTAGATGCTTATAAAAGATGGAAAAGAACAAGGCTTACTGATGATATTATTTTTTCTTTGTTAGAAAATTACCCAAATTAAGATAAACCATATATATCTAATAGAAAATTTATTTTAGAATATGCTTCTAATGTGAATTAAATTATTTAACCCAAAATTGAAAATGTAATAAAAATTGAAAATATTTAGAGACTTATAAATATTTTATTAAAATTTTTATATATTTTATTAAATAGAATATAGTTACAAAGTAAGAGAAAAAAGATATTACAAGTGCGATTTCTGTTATGATTGAATTTTCAATTGAAATTGCTAAAAAAAATTACTATATATTTTTGCCAAACAAAAAAGATAAGTATCTTTTACAGTTTTACCCATCAATTGAAAAAATCCTAACTTTTTCAGTATATTAAAATAAATTTATAATAAAAAAATAATTAAATAAAAAATTTACATTATTTTTATTTTTAATTAATATTATATTATAGGATTTAACCCCAGAATAAACTCTCAGCTATAAATCAAGAAGTGTTTTATAAAATAATTACTAATTAGTTAAAGATCAGAAATAAATGTATAATGAATATGTAAATAAAATAAAATTAATTAAAAGAAAAAAAAAAAAATTTTTAAAAAAATATATAAACAATAAAATTATTTTTTTATTTTTTTTAAGAAAGAATAAGGATTGGAAAATAAATTAATTTTTTCAATGGAAAATAATATCGAATTAAATAAAAAAAAGAAAAAAATTTATAGAGATGGACAGGTAACATACAGACATTAGGAAGGTCTGTCAATTCCAATTAAATATGATTTAAAAATGGAATATTTTTTTTAATGATTAAAAAGTATTTAATATGTTTATACATTATTAGGAAAAAATAATATCTTTAAATAAGTAATTTAATTGTTTCTAATTATTCATAAATAAGTCTATATATATTTGTATTATTTAAAATAATGAAATAATATACAAACAAGTACTTTTAATTAATCAATTAGTATACATTTTATAATATTTTTAATTTATTTTATATTTTATTTATCATATTGTTTGTTTTTCAATTTCTTTAATTTTTGGAATAATTTGCCCTTTCCATATTTAACTGACTTAATTTATTAATTTTTCATCTACATTTTCGTCAAAAGATTGTTTATATCCTTCCAATATCATATTTTCGAATATAGTTTCAATTCCAAAACCGCAATCAAAATAAGCTCTCAAAATTTCTCCGGTAGGATTAGCTCCTCCAGTAAACCTTTTTTTCAAATTATTTTACGATACAATTATTAAATTAACATATATAAAAAATAATATTTACATATACTAAAAATATATTATAACATCCATTAAATTATAATTTTTTATTTAAAAAAAAAACATAATTAAAAATAATATTTACTCAGAACCAGAAAGCAACAAATTATCACAATTCAACCCTGCAACTTTAATATCTTTTTCAATCATTAATTTAATAGTATGCACATCATACCATTTACACTTAGATTCAGTGCTACAATTAGAGGTCAAACAAACTTCAACTCCAATTTTTTTTTAAGAAATTTCTTCTATTAATTCCTAATTTGCAGACCTTAAAGTCAGCCCGTGTCCAATTCTGTTACAACCATATTATATAGCATATTTTATAGAATCTACCGATTTAAATTATTCATTCCATTCCCCGGCGTGACAAGTCATTTTTATACCTAATTTTTTTCCAATTTAAAAAGATTTTTCGTGTAAAGTAATGTGGTAACCTTCGTCGCCGGCCAGGTCGTAGCCTAAAATAATATTATTTCCTTATTTTTATAATTTATCTATTAATATCATTAAATTTTCATTTTCTTCGGGGGGAAAACTTCTGAGCCCGCATAATAAAAGCCCTCCATACATTTCTTATAAAAAATAAATAAAATTTAATAACTTTAAAGGATAAAAGTAATGTTTAATATAATTACAATTTTCTTTATATAAATTTATTTAAAATACATTTATTTTTTCATCAATTTTTTTATTTACTTTATCCATATTTATCCTAAATAACTTTCTAGCCATTTTTAAATCCTACACTTGCAGCTTCTATAATTTCTTCTTAATTTAAGCCTAATAAAGTATGCAAAATCGGGGCAAATCTCAGCTCTAACAAATTTACCCCTTCTTTTTCAAAGAGTCCCAACATAACAACTTCTACTAAATGAGTTATTTCTTCTTTTGTTTACAAAAATTAATTCATAAAGTCAAAAGTGCCCCAATTTCTAGCTTTTTCTTATTTTGAGTCATTTTTATATTAAATTTTTTTTATGTTTCTGAAATGAGTTCTTAATTCTAAATCTGTTTTTATGTTTTCAGGAATTTCTACAAAATTTTTAAATAAATTTTAAGTTTCTTATTTTTATTTTAGTTTTGGAAAATTTTCTATGACGTATTCTGAGGGCAAAGACCCGTCTAAGTGTAAATGAAGCTAAGGCTTAGGAGCTTTTTGTAAAATTTGCTTTAAACTTTGGTAAATTTAAGTATTTTGAGAAATTGCCATAATTTTTTTTTTAAATATTAAATCTATTAATCTATTTATTTTTACTAGCACAGTATAATATTTTATATAATTTGATAGAATATATTTAATAAATATTATATAATCGTAGTTACAATGATGATTAATTATATAAATTTAATTATGAAAAATTATCAGTTTCCAATATGATATTAATCGCTGTAATATTTAACTTTTTTGACTATTGTATCTTCTTACAGTACAGTTATTGCAGGGAATAATAAAATAACTTTTTTAGAGGCCCTGTAATCTTTTTCTATACTTTTAAAATACTTTACAAATATGAAAAAATATACAAAGGCAGTACCAATTAAAAAGCCATATGTAACTCTAGAATTTAGCTATAAAAAAAATTAATATAAATTTACTTCAATTTAAATAAAATTGGGTGTATTAATATTATATTTATAAGATAATTTAATTTAATTACTTTTTATGTTTTATCGACTTATTCTTTTGACGATTGGATTATATTATGAATAAGTTCTCTTAATACTTAAACCATGAAATAACTTTCAATACTAGCCTCAAAATCTTCATTATCTCCACCAGAAAAGTTTATATTTACATCAGTTCTTTTTTCTTTGTATAATTCATTTAATGCTGTTTTAAATCCTAGTTTTAGCACACCAAATCTAATTTCTTCACATAGTTCTATATCATCATTGATTATAGAATATTCTGTTTTACATATATTTTCTTCACTTATTTATTCTACCAACTTTTCATAATTATCAGAAAACATGGAATCTATTGACCTAATTTTATTAAAATAAAATTTATAGATTTAAAAATATATATAAAATTATATATTTTAATAATTGTATATATTCAAAATATAATTATATAATATAATATAATATAATTATTTATAAATATATATATATATTCAAAATATAATTATATATAAAATAATTATTTATATATATATATTACCATGGAATGTCCATTTAATTTCTAAAATCCAAAAGTTGTCCTAAATAATCTTCAAATTTGGAATAAATATCACTAATTTCACTTTAAGTTAAATAAGATTCGTTTTTCATAGTATCCTAATCGACAAGAATAAATCTAAAAACTAAAACTGCTGGGATATAGACTTAAGTTTTTAAAAAATCATTTAAATATTCAAAAATTGGGTCAACTTTATTGAAATAAATTGAGTTATTTATTAATAAAATTAAAGAGGGCGTCAAAAATAAAATAAAACCCAAAGTTAAAATAACAATAAACATTGTTTTATTTATTTTGTTGGAATTTATTTATATGTGAGAAATTTTCTTTTTCTTATTTTGGGTTTGTTATTCTGTGACCTATGCTGTAATTTCCCTTCGTTTTTCTACAATATCTTAAAAAAAATTAGAACTCCTAATATTAAAAAAAAAAATTATTAATTAAATTATTCTATTAATTTAAAACATTTTTAAAAAATAGGCTTAAAATAGCTATTATTTTTATTTTATTTTTGCAAATTTTAAAGTTAAATTTACCAATTTATATCAATGTACTCAATCAAAACTTCAGGATATTCTTCAATTTATTTAATAGTTTGTAATATATATTCTTTTTCAATTTGGGCTTACTACCAAGGCACTCCTGTCATAAGGTTCAAAATATTTATTAAGTCAGCAGAATATCTGTTATAATTAATGCCACTAAGAATAAAGGCAGATAAATTTAAGGCAAAAGCAACCAAAATATATATAATAAAGATAATATTCAAATTCTTATTAAAGTCAACTAAATCTTTCATTTAATCTTCTCTAAATTATTCGTAAAAATTAAAAACTGTGTAATAGTTGCTTATCAAAAATTTATTGGAAATAAAATCTAAAGACATCGTTCTTTTATTAAAAAATAAATCATAAATTAATAAAAATCTTATTAAAAATAATAAGGTATGTGATTATATTTTTATTTTATAAAATTTATTTTTTACATAAAATCTTCTTATAATACTTCTTTTAAATGTTCAGTTATCAAATATTAAGCACTCATTAACATATAAGTAGTTTAACTGGCGTCGTACGGAGACTTGATTTCTATTTCAGTTTCTAAAAATTGTTGACTAGTATCATGAATTTAAAATTCATCCAAATCTTCTTTGAAACTTGCATACTATGATATATATGATTCCGTATAAAAATCGTAAAATCTATCTAAATCATCACTACTAAAATCTCCTGGATAAGAATTTACCAAATTCGGGGTCTATTTTTTTTTAAAAAGTAAAAAATGAATTTAAAAAAACATAAAATACTATATTTTGGAAAATAAAAAAAATACCATTTAACCAATTTAAACAAAGGTAGATAAAGGCTGCAAAAAGTCTGAATAGCTTTCGAATAAGTACAATTTATTTTCTAAAAAATTTAGTTTTCCAGTAACTATGACCAGTTACAGTATAAGTGCCAACAAAATAAACACAAATTCAGCAAATTTTAAAGCATATACATAAATTAATTTTTGCATTTTTTTTTTGTTTTCCATAAAATCTTTCAAAATATCCAATTTTTAATGATACATAGAGGTGGCCCCATCAGTACTACTGTTCACACTACTTTGTTCAATTCCCATCATATTTTAGTTTTCATTAAAATCAAGCACAAAATTCTGAGTTGAACCTGAGTCTTTATAAAATATAATAACATAAATATATATATATAAATAAATAAATTAATTAATAAATAAATATTTATACTATAATTATTTTTATTTTATTAGATATTTAAATAATTAAAATATAATTTTTTAATTTTAAATCTTTTTACTGTTTCGGTGCTTTTTAGTTTTATTTATATGTAATTTTCCATTTGTTTTTAAATAGTTCTTTAGTTTTTAATTTAATTAGGTTTTTAGTCTTAATAAAAATTTTTGGGTGGCTGTTTTTTTAAGTTCTTTTTATTCATCTCCATCGAATTACAAATTATTTTATATTTAAGTTTTGGCTGATCTTTTTGAAATTTCTTGCTATTAACTATTCCTATTTTTAATATATATTATATTTTAAAAATTTATATAATCATAAAAATTTAAATTAGATATTATTAAAATTTAATACTGAACAAATAAAAGTTACTTTTTCTTTTTTTTTAATATTGACTTTTATCCATAAGTTTATTCTTCTTCCTATGACTATTTTGAAGCCTTGTCATTAAAGTCAATTTGATGGTTATTTTCTTCTCCAAGCAATAATTCTTCCCCATTTTGGTCAGTTTTATTATTATAAAGTAAATTTCCATTTTAATTTAATTAAGGAGTCATATTTTTTGACAATTATCCGCCTTTTTATCTATAGTCTGGCAAAACTTAGGCATTTAAAAGATGAACATCTTCTAACCCTCCTTCATCCTTTTATTAGAATTAAATATATATAAATTTATATATTTCTTATAGTATAAATCTTGATTTGATTATTTCTATAATTAATAAATTTTTATATATTTATATATGTATGTAATAATTTTTATAAAATAAAAAAATATACCGGTATTTATTATTTTTAATATAAATTATGATTTTATAATTATTTTAAATTTTATATTAATATTTTTATATAATTACTTGAACTATTGTTCCTTGACTGAAAAAAGAATCATCTAAATTAGGATTAGTATTAAAAGCTTTTAAATCTTTATCATCTCTCTAAAAATTAATATATAATTTATTAAAATAAACTTCGTATTTAATGATAATTTTTTCAAATATATTTTTTAAATAATTTAATACAGAAGTTGGAGGCATAAGTCCGTTCACGATACTTTATTCTTATTTATTATCATAATTTTAAGGTTAATTTTATATTTGTCTGCCAAAAGCGTACTCAAAATTATCAGAATCAGTATCTACATTTGAATTTTCTTTTCCCATTTTTTCTCTTTACATTTCTTCTTTATTTTCTTAATAATTTTATGCAACACTTTTTAAATTTCTCAATTTTAATAAATAATACTCTATTTCCTAACCTGATCTCAGTTGTCTATATTATTTTTATAATTATATATCACAAATGTACGAAGTCCAATCCAAGCCATTATTACCGCCTTCAATTTTTAAACTCATTCTGGCTAATAATTTACTTGCCATTGCCACAGTTGAGTATCTTTATATTTATATAAATACTTAATTCAATTAAAATTTTTATATATTAATTATTTAAATTTTAACAACAAATTGAATATAAAAAAGAAAAAAAAAATATTATATTTTATTTATTAATTACTTCTCTTCCATTTTACCATTAGGAAAGTAAAACATTACCCCACTAACTTCTACTTTTGTTTAATTTTTATCTACCTATTTTTTCCATTTTTTATAACCAGGAAACAAATCCCAAACTTTAAAAGAAGATAATTAATTTATATCAAACCTTCTATTTTCCAAGTTGGAAAAATTTAACAAAGTTTATGTACAACCATCTAAATATCCCTCTTTATTTACAATAACTAGCGATTCTTTTTCATAATCATAGTCATTTGCAGAAGGATGACATACGAAAGCGTTAAAAATAAAATCGTCTGCATAAGTCTTAAAAATAGTTTAAAAAATTTAAATGAAAATAAATTTTATATATTAATTATATGTTATATAAAAAAAATTTATAGAATCTATTATTTTTATATTTTATATTCATTTTTTTATGAGAATTTTTAATTTAAATAAATAAAAATAAAATATATTAAATTACGTAGTTATAAGATATAAAGAGATATATTGGAACTAAAAATCCTTACTAATTCTTTGACATAACATATTAACTTTTTTCCACTAATTAAGTTTCACCTGTAATGATAAAATCGTCTATAATTTCATTGTGGTATTCAGCAATAGTTTATGGAATAATTTCATTTATATTTTTCATAAGACTGAATTCATATCTTATAAATATTTATAATAATTTTTATATTTTTTAAAAAATATTAAAAAAAATTGATTTTTAAACTCAAATAATAAATTTAAATAAAAATATTATTTGTTTATTTATTTAAATATTACTTAGAATAGCCAAAAAATTAGGGAGCTTAGTGAGAAAAACTTATGACTTTTCCTTTTTCTTAACCAATGGAAACAGCAATTGTATGTACTTGTTCTGAAAATGCGTTAATCATGCCATGTTCATAAGGTTATTTTACTTTATTTTTTAATTAAGCTCTGGAAGCCACTAAACTTTTCGCCTGTCTAAAATCATTTTTAATTTCATTGTAAAAAAACACCAAAATATTTAAACTTTTTATATAATTAGCAGAATAATGGTAGCTTAACAGTTATGGCTCAATATATTCTAAAACTTCAATATACTCCCTCGTATTTTTTAATAAATGTTAAACTGACTAAAATCCGTCAATCATTGTTTCTGTAATATTCAATTTCAAATTTAGCAACTGTAAAATATATTTTTTCATTAATAAAAATTCATTTTCTACTTATATATAAAATGAACAGGCTGCAATTTGTTCCTCTAGTTTTTCTTATTCAATATTTCTGTTAAATTTTTCAATCATTAATACTTTGTATATACTTAAAATTCCTTCAACCTAAGCATCTTAAACAGAATTCATTTTTAATTTTCCCATATTAAAATCAGATTACAATAAAGTCAATTTTCCACTTGCTTGGGTATATCTGCCTAAAAAAGCCAAATAATCCATATATCTAAATAAAATTAATTTTTTTATTAAAAATAAATCATATATCTAATTTTTTATAATTTGAGTCTTATAATATATATTTTATTATATATATTTTATAATAAATATTTAAAAAAAATATTTTAATTTAATAATTTTATTGGTTTTTTACCTTATAAAAAGGGGAATATTCTCTATTTTGTTGAAAAACGTAAACTCACTGTAATGTTGTTAAATTAAATACATATGGATATCTGCTACTAATAAATGATCGATATATACTTACCCATCATTTATTGGAATTGCAATTGATTTTTGTTTTTTTATTTTTTAACAAGAGCAGCTGATTTAATTACAAACTTCTATGTGTTACAAAATCATTTGTATAAACTATATATTCAATCTTAATAAAAAATTTAAATAATAAATAAATAAATTATTGTTGAAGCAAATTTTAAAATGTCTAATATTAAGTGTTATTAAATTACTCACTATTTTGTTTAAGTTCTTATTAAATATCTTCATACATGGCCATCTTATGTCCCATATATCTCCTTAATTTAAATATCATTTTTTATAAATATTTTTTATACATAAATTTATAATTAAAATTTGGGGATTTCATTTTTATTTTACCAATTTTAATCTCTCTGTTTAGATGCATCTATCGAATAAAACATAATTTTTTCCCACAATTAATCATATTTAATGTAATTTAATTTCAAGATGAAAATAGAAATTATAATTGTAAAGCATATGAGTTACTATTCTTCAATTTTATCATATATAATAAAGGGTTGTAAAAAAGCAAAGACAGCACCAAAACTCCAATAAGCTAAATAAAAATGAGCAGTGTTTCTTCTAGTGAATGGAAAACATTGATAAAATTCATACAATAAACTTCCAAAAATTACATAGTGATTTAAAAATACGCAGGTTTTTCCTAAAAATTAATAATTTTAAATCAAAGAAAATAAATAAAATATTATATATCGAGATTTTTACCCAAATCTTCAGATAGAAATTAATAATAAAAAGGGTAAAGGAATCTGAACTGATTTATAAATAATACGAAAGGTTTTTTCTATACTTTTTATATTCCAATTTCCCTGTACTGCAGACAATTCTCAAACAACTATGCAAATAAAATGCTAATTCCCAATGTTAAGATAAAGTAAAAATATCCTACAACTTTGACCCCCTAAAATTTAAATTAAAAATAAATAAATAAATAAAAAAATAAATAAATAAATTATAATTAATTGGTAATAATATTTATTCAATTATTTTTATATGGTATACCTAATTTCCATAAGTACATTCTTATCTTAACGAAATACAACCATTTGCCATAAAAGAAATAATTATTTCCATCAAAGGCAAATACAAAATTGCATTAAATAAAACTGCTGTGGTAAAAAAAAATATTTTGGCTACACTTTTAGTTGGGGCTATATTTCCTTGTAAATTCGATGATATAATATTCATAAATACTAAAGTCAAAATGTATCCAAAAATTATAAGTCCTATAACCTTTATTAAAAAATATTTTATATCATAAATTTTTTGTAAAGTGAAATATATATGTGATAATTCTAAAATTGTTCATTTTTTACTGTTTTATTAAATATAATAAATAATAAACATTATATAAAATACATTATAAATTAAAAAGCAGATTTAATTAAAATTTTTAATTTTTTATTTATTTTTACAACCAAGGCTATTATATCTAAAGACTAAGAAACCTAAGGCACTAAAAACCTAATTGGCTAAGTAAAGTGAAAAATATACCGATAAGAACCCGAAATACTAGTTTAAGTTTTAACAACTCTTAATCCTTCTGTATTATTTTCATAGTCAAACAAAGAAGAATCATATCCTAATATATGCACAAAGTATAAAAACCAAGCCACATTTATCAAAATTTGAGAATCAATTACATTTACTCTGAAATTTTGGTAAGAATTTAACATTAAAGAGTGAAAAAATCCCTTTGATTTCTTTTATTAATATTGGTTCATTTATTTATTTATTTGTTAATATATATATATGTGTGTTTATTTTATTATTCTAAGGATTTTTTTATTTGAGCTTGAAAAATATTATTATTAATAATATTATGTTTATATTTATTTATTTTTATTAGAATATTTGCGTTTTGTTTGGTTTTTTATTGTTTAGTTTCAATTTTTTTTGTTTTTTTTTGAAGTACTAGGGGTTTTTTTATTTTTATAAATTTAATATAATAAGTTAAATATTTTTAGAGTTATGTTATATAAACTTAATTAATACTACTTAATAGTATTAAATATTAATTTATTATTGTAAAGTTTATCGTGATATAATTTGAATAAAAATAAATTGAAAATTTATCAGTGCTTTTTGAATTTTTCGTACAATTAAACTAATAAAAATGCTCTATTTTTATTTTAACAATAAAGAAAGTCTTATCCTAAAAAAACTTTAAATAATAAAAAATAAAAAAATAAATCATAATTTTATGACAAAAATTTTTATTTATAGGAATTTAATTATTATATAAATATGTAGATATACCAATTAATTTGGTTTTGCTTTTAAATTAAATCAAAAAATAAATAAATAATAAATTATAATGAAATTTTTTAAATGATAAAATAGGTTTAAATTTTTCTGTTTAATATCTCAAAAAACTATTTTATGTTAAAAATTATAAATTTTCTATTTTAATATAAAAATACAAATTTTAAATTGTAAGATTTGAAATAATATTTTAATTACTATTATTAACTTAATTTTTTTTCTATAAATTTTAAAAATTCTATAAATTCCACTTCAATAAATTTTTATAGTTAATAATATAGATTTTATTTAATAAAAAATTTATAAGAAAAAAAAATAAAATAAAATAAAAATTTAACAACTATAAAATTATAATATTTATGTCGAAATTTATAAAACGAATTGGGACCAAAAAAACAAAATTTATTTTGGAATTTTTAATCGACAGTGTAAGCATTAACATAAACGATTCTTCAATAAAAATGTCATTGTTATTTAAATGTGGAAAACATTAAGTTAAATCATAAAATCAACCAAGTATAATTTAAAAAAGGGCAGACTTTTAAAATGAGTAAATATAAATTAAAAATACATTTTATTTTTCAGACAAAACGAATGGGTATCAAGAGGGTAAAAACGTAATAATATAAATAATGATATGTTTAATAATTTTATAGTTTGGAAATAAAAAAATCTTTTTTTTATATATAAATAATTTATTATTATCTTAATATACTTATCATTTTATAAATAAATTAGGCAGAAATTTAAGTTGTAATATTTAATGATAAAATATAAAAAGCGGCTGGATATATTCAAATTGATATTCCATATTTAATTAATAAAAATATCAATTAAAAAATTTTTAAATAAAATTTAGAAAAATGCCCTGATCCTTCTGCATATATTAATTTTTAACTTAGAATTTATAAAGAATCAGATACAGAAAAGTATGATAAACTATTTAAATAAAAAAAGGAAAATTCATCACTAAAAAGAGATGATGTAAAATTTATACATTAGGCTAACAAAGAAAAAGATAAAAGTCCGATGAGATAATAAAATAAATTATAGGAAAATATCGAATAAAATAATATAAAGTAAAATTAATAAATAAAATAATAAATGATATAAAATATTTTTTAGTAATTTTTTATAAATTTTGCCTTCTTTTAGAATTACCTAACAAGAGGAAGTAAAAATAGATGAAAGTCTTTAAAAGAGTAAAAATTTATCGAAATCCTCTATTTCCTAATAAAGCAGTTAATAAACAAATAATATAGAATTCGAAGACAGTCAAAGCGATAAATTAGAAAAAAAAAGGGCTAAAAGAGCCGGAATTCAGTTAAAATCCCAATTAACTCACAGTGAAAATTTGATAAATTAAGAGGAAATTTTTTAGCACGAAGAGGAAGAAAAAACTCCGAATCAAAGTCCCAATAAATTAAAAAAAAAGCAAATAAAAAATAAAAAAAAAAGCTCAGAAGACGAAGAAAAATAATAAATAAAGGAAGAAGAATACGACAGTTTTAACATACCTTAAGATATATAACAAAAGTAGAATCAGAATCAGAATTAACTGCAAAAAAAAATAGAGTAAAAAAGAATGTAAAAATTACAACATTAAAAAAATTCACAAGAAAGAATTTTAGATGATATTTCCGAACACTCTAGTGAAGCTTATAGTCAGTCCACTCATAATATGTCTTAAATTAATTAATTGAAAGAAAATACTATGGTTAAATAAATTACAGGGTAAAATACTCCAACTAGTTAAAAAAATGGAATAAATTAAAATTTAAATAGTGAGTGCCAAAATTGTTTGGTAATTTAAAGGGAAAATTTGGAATTAAATCAAAAAATTTAAAATTTATAAAGCATAATTTAGGTTTTATAGTCAGGGAATTAAAATGGAGCAGAGGAATTACATTTGCACTATTAAAAAGAAATTCAAAATTATTAATCTGAAATTTAAAATCTTTAAAAAGTAATTAATGAACTTAAAGCAGAAATACAAATGAATAATTTAAGTGATGAAAGTACTAAAAATTCTTAAAATTAAAATGACGAATTTATGAACAATTCTAAAAAAGCTAAAATTTAGTAAATAAATGAAAATATGAATAATTTAAGTAATAACGAAAAAGACTTATCTAGGAAAGTAGATATATATTAAAAAGAAATGGTAAAAAAATAATAATAATAATCTAATTATTTATTTAAATTTTAATTTAAATTTTAATTTTTATTTAATTTGTTAAGAATAAAAAAGATAAAGAGTTAAGCATATACAAAGATCTATGCGCGTAATTATAGAGAGAAAAAGATTTGTTATAAAAAACATAAAATAATAAACAAGATGGAACTAATTTAAAAGATAAATTAGATTAAGAAAACTTAATTTAAATTTAAGTAGAAAAAATGAAAGAACAATAAAGTGAAATTTTTGAACTTAAAAAGTAAAGAAAAATTTTAGAAATTAAACTTAATTAAAAAGATGGTAATAAGGATAAAATATTATTGTCCGATTCAGATGAGGAATTTACTATAGGAGGCTATAAAAATATCCCAAAATAACTGTAATATATATATATATTTAATTTAATGATATTAAATATTAGTGATAAAATATTTTGAGTTTTATAATTTATTTTATTATTTTAACTTATTTTAAAATGTCAAATAGAAAAGAAAAATTTTAAGAAACAAACAAAGAAAATGAAAATCTTAAAAAAGAGTTAAAAGATTTAAAATAGAAAATTAAGCAGTAAGAAAAAGTTTAGTAAAGTTTTCACAATAGAGAAAAAAAAGACTAATAATCAGAACTTCAATAACTTAACGAATAATTAGAATAAACAAATAAAACAATTTTAGAATTAAAATAAAAAGAAGAAAAATTACAGTCAAATTACAATATATAAGCAAAATAACTCGAAAATTTAAGTTAAGAATAAATTGATATAATAGACGAAAATGATCAGTTATAAAAAAAAGTTAATAATAAATTTTTAACTTTAAATTATAATTTTAAATCATAATTTTAAAATTTTTTTTTATATTTATTCGAAATAATATTTATTTTTTATATATATTTTTACTTTATTTAATATTTTCTATCTTATTTAACCTTTTTAAATTTTTCTTAATATTTTTATTTTTTTTAGATTATTACTTAAAAAGAAAAATTTGCAGAATTAATGAATTTAATATTATCTTACGGAGATAATGAACTAATTGACAGTATGGAAAAAGTAGTTTTCTTTTGAAATTAAAAAACTTAATTTTAATAAATAAATTAAAATAATTTATTTTAATGATTTTTCAATTTATATATACAATATATTTATTTATTACAATTTTATATGAATAAAAGTATAAGATTTTATTTATAAATGTTTAAAATGAGTATTAGAATTTTAGTTTTATAAAATTATATAAAAATAAACTAAACTACTTTCATTTATTAAACTTTATTTAATAATGTATCATATAAGCTCTTATTAATGATTAAAATTGGTCATATTACAAACATTTGTCATTATATAATTTAATAATTTCTGGTGAAAGTCCATACATGGCTCCAGTTATATACCCAACTATAGAAGCAACGCTATCCTAATAATTAATAATAGTTTAAAACCAAAATTATTTTATAAATAATTTTTATAATATTAATATTAATATATAAAAATAATCATTTTTTCAAAATATAAAATAAAAATATAATTGATTCGATTATTTTTTATATATAAAATTACAGAATCTCCTTTAAAATTAACAGCCCTAAAAATTGCCTCAACTTAGCTTTTTGAATGATAAGAAGCGTGCATAGCTAAGTAAGCTGAGTCCATTGAATAGGATCCGAAATAAGTTGCGTCTATATTTAATCTTGTTTAAGAAACTACTAATTTTTCGTCTTTCCAATCCCAATATCTATCCAATTCATTTTAATTAAACTATATATTATAATTTTTTAAAGAATTAAAACTTTCTTTTTATGAATAGGCAAAAGCTTTTATAGAGGGTATTTAAGTTTTATATTATTTTAATTTTGTCGTAAAAATATCTCTTTAAGGGCTATTTCCCGGGTATTACAAAAGGTTTATACATAAATAAGTTAATAATCCGCACAAATCATAAGCCTCATTACTATTATATAATTTACATTATTTTTTTAAATATTTATCTATATATAAATTTAATAATTTTACCCACTGTGAGTAGTAAGACTATGATATTTTGCAACATATTCTCCTATAAAAATAAAAAAAAAAATAGTAAATATGGATTTAGTTTATTTTTTAAATAATATTTTTTTAACCTTTTTCTAATTCTTCTCTATAAAGAATTGGTATATAAGCTAGTCTCATAACAGAACCATTACCAGAAACATCTGTCATTTATTCCAATTTGCCCTCATCTATAACATATTTATTTACCTTACCTTCATTAATAATTTTTTAGAATCCCTAATTTATTTCTCTTCCAAGTCCAAAACTTCTATTTCCTTCGAATCCATTATTAAGACTAAAAATAATATTATTATTTTATTTAAATTAAAAATTTATAAAAATTGAAAAATAAATTAGCTAATTTATTGTACCCAAAATACCACCAAAGCGCAAATCTCTTTCTCATGTCAACTGGATCAAAATTGTAATCATTTTCTATAAAACTGTCGGCTACACATTTTGCCTATTTTTAAAAATTAATTTTTATAAAATGAATAAATAAATTTATTAAATAATTTTTTTATTTTAATTATACCATTGAAAAATCATCAGAATGTACTCCAAATTCAGTTCTTTATTTTTTAATGTATCCCATTTTCAAGTTATGTTCGATAAACTAAATTAAAGAATCCCAATTTTGATTTATATCTTATTTTTTGGCATCGAAATTGAAAAATTCTGTGTGGGTGCCCTAAATTTTTATGAATATAAGCAAATAAATAAATATATTATTTTTAAAAATATAAAGCTTAATTTTTAAAATAAATACAAGAAATAATTTTTAAATTAAAAATTAAATAATTTTTACTAAGGCATCACCTAATAAACTCCCCATAACCATAGCCAAGCTTTTTGACAATTTATTTTCCTCTAAATTCAAAGAAATTTTTTAGTTAATTTTTCCAAATAATTCCAAAATTTTTTAAACAATTTTTTCGTTTTCCGAAATTAAATACCTATTAATAAAACTAAAATAATCCCCTTGTATATAAAATTCACTTTCAAAATGTTAACTGTGTTTTGCTTACAAAATTTCCATAAAAAAATTTTCATCTTTTTTTTTTAAAATATTTTCATAAACTTCATTTATTTATTTTAAACTTTATCTTTATTTTTCTTGTTTATTTTATAATAATTATAATTATAATTTTATTTCATTCATTTAATTTTCTTTTCCTTCTTTTGTTTTTATAAACTTAGCGCTATAATTAGAATCAAAATATTTACTTTTATCCACTGTTTATCCACTTTAGTTAATTTTATTTATTCCAGAATTTTAGTTATCAATTTCTGATTTTTCTTTTATTTTCGTACTTTTATAAAAATCTTAAGAGTCAGGGGTAACCTAAATATTATTTGTTTTTTATATTTTCTAAAATCCACTGGTATTTTCGGCAGAATCTAAATTTTATAATTAAAATTCTTATGAATGAATACTTTTATCTCCTTTAAAATAATAACTTTCAGAAATATTTTAAATATCATTATTTCTTTTTAAAGAGCTTTTAATTTATGATTCCTAGGTCATTTATTCCCCGATATTTTTTTTAATTTCTTTTTATAAATGCATTAATTATTAACTATAATAAAGATTTTGATTAGAGTCAAAGTAAAAACAAAATTCTTGATAGTGATAAAATACTTATTTGTCAAATCCATATAATACTCCACACAATTATCCAACTAGGACCCCCAATCTGCTCTAAAATTTTTAATTATAATGAAACAATAATTTTTTTATATATTGATAATATAGTTTTGTTAAAAATTAAAAAAATTACAGCTATTTCGCCTGCTATAGGTACTTTTTCCATAGCTTCAATAGTATTATTTGAATTATAAACTATATGAAAAGCAAGATATAACAATTCCATAGAATATAAACCTATTACATGTTTTTCCTTATTTAAATTAATTATATCTTAATTAATTTTAGTTGCTTTCCAATCATAATTGTACTATTCTACTTTAAATCTTTCTACTTACAAACATTCTGATTTGATAAAACTTTGAATAATTGGTAATTTAGTTGTAAATTCTTTAATTTTGAAATTAAAAATTGCGTTTTTCTTATCACTTGCATTGGTATTTAATAAATGATATAATGTATATGCTAACAAAACACAAGCTTCTCTTGATTCTTCACTATTTAAAAAAATATTAAAAAAAATAAATATTAGTTATTTAAATTTTATATTTCTATTTTAAATTATAGTTAATTTTTACCCATTTTAAGTAATATCATGCATTTTTTAAACTTCTTCTTTTACTTAAAAATATTAAAATTAAAAATAAAAATGATAGTAATTATATTTTATATTATATTAAATAAATATTTTTTATTTAAAATAAATACATATATCAAAGTCATGCTAATATAATATGACCAAAGACGCAACATTTGTTAATGGAATAGAACCTGCTCCGGTATTAAATTAATCTTAAGGATTTTTAGGAATTTCTTTAGATTTTTTATCATCAAATTTAAAATAATCTTTTAATGTTGAAAATATGCTCTAACCTAAAACAAATTCATTTTAACCATATTTTGGCATTAAATAACTATTATTTATAAAAGTAAACAAATTTATTTAAGTTTATTTTATAAAATTAATAATACAAAATGGTTGATTTTTAGATAACTATAATTTAAAATTTTTATTAAAAAACATAAAATTATAAAATTAATAATAGCTTATATTTTAAATATAAATTAGTGTAATTTGATAGATATTGAAAATGAACTAAATTAGTTATATAGCGATTTTTTTTCAAATATAAATAAATTTCGAATTTTTCTTTTAGTATAGTACACGATCCTTAATCATTAATTAAAAAATAATTAAAAAATCAACAAATGTCATAGTAATTAATTTTACTATTTTTATATTTTTAATTTAGCTATATATAAAATATTAAAAATTAAATTATAATTACTTTAGAGAAATACAAAGTTGAATTCTTTTTAAAATATCATCTTTAATAAGTGCACCTTTATTGGCAATTAAACTTTCTATAAAGCATCTTTCCTTATTATTTATATTATATCAAAATTTAAATATAAGTAAAATTTTATTCAACAATATTAGTTAAATCTTCTGAAATGAATGATGAGAATAGCATTAATACGAATAAATAAAATTTGAACTAATTTTAATATGTAAATTAAATGAATTTTGTATTAATTCACGTATTTAAATTAGTCATTTATTCAATTTTTTAATAAAAAAAATATATTAAACAATATTGTTAGGAAATCAAGCAATGTTTATTTAAAATATATTACAACTTTTTAATTCCCAAAATTTAAAAAAAATTATAAATTAAAAAATATTAATAATTATGCTTAATCTTTTATTGATTAAATATTTAAAAAAATAATAATTTTATTACTATTGTGATATTTGGAGTATTTGAATAAAGATAAAGTTTGTAGTAAGTATTTATTTATTTTTTATCTTATAATACAGTTTTTAAATCTTTTTAAGTATCTTTGAAATTAATATTCCTTTTAGAATTAAATTTTTCTCCATCTTTAAAATATATTCTATAAAATTTTCCCTTTTTTATTAAATTAATTATAAGTATTATTTATCATAAATGTAAAATAATATATAATTATTACTATTTAATCTCCAACATAAGCGTTTAAAAACATAGCATATATTTAACTTTCTTTTTTGGAATATTGCGATCGATAAACTTTATTATAAATTTCTTGCGATTCAGGGGACTAATCAATCAATTTAAATTAAAAATAGTCTTAAAAAAATCTTTAATTTTCATTTTTTAAATTTTATATGTGCAAACATTTTTTTCTAAATTCCTCCGGATTTAATTTCATAAGTTCTTAAAATTCATTTAACTATATTTATTTCAATTAGAATTCTTCTTATTTCTTTTAATAAATATTAACTGACATATTTGATTGTTTATTTTATTTGTTTAGTTATAGATAAGAATATTTTTTTTTTTTATTTAATAATAATTTAAGATTTTAGGAAATTAAAACATTTAATAATTAAACAATTATTAAATTTAAAAATTAAGTTAATGATAAAATTTTATTTTAGATTTTATTTTAAAATATAGAAATATTTATTATAACTATATATTTAAATTTTGATTTTATAAAGTATATAATTTATATAATTATGATTATTTTTTAACAAACAAATTAGTAAATAAATCAAAAATCAATATGATTTAAAAACACATTTAAATTATTATTTCCATATACTGACGTAACTTTTCAAATTTCTTTAATTTTTTATTATATATTTTTTATTTTATTTTATTTTATTAATATTCTTTTAAATGACATATTTTTTTATAAATTATAGTTACTATCCTTCAAAATTAAAAGTATATACCCTAACCATCTTCATAATCATCTTCATCGTCATCATCATAAAAATCATCATCATCTTCTTCTTCATCCTCGGAATCGGTTACCCAATTTTCTTCTTCATTATTTTCTTACTATACTTTTTCATTATGTTAATTAACTTTTTATTCATTTGCCTCTTCTTCACTATCAGTTTACCAGTCTTTTTAACAATTTAATTAAAAATATTATTATATATTATTATTATTTAAAAGAGAGTTTAAAAAATGCATAATCATATATATTATATATTTTTAGATAAAATAGACATATTAAATTAAGTAGAAAAATTTGTTTACTTTCTTCTTATTCTTGTTCGGGTTTTTTTTCATCTTTTTATTCATTTTTTTATTTGGCATTCTATGTAATTAAATATTTTATATTTTATATTTTAAATTAAAATTGCTATTAATATAAATTTCAATTCTTTATTACTTTTTTATTTTTTTTAGTTTTTGGCTTCATATCATCAAATGGAAAGAAATTCTTTATTCGTAAATTAAATTAATAAAATATTAAAATAAAATAAAAACGTAATTTTACAAAAAATTTCATATTCATTCCTCCAAAGCCACCCATATTTTACCTACTTCTGGCTTTAAAATTTTTTCTTCCTTTTTCTGGCTTAAAAGCTTAACTGAAAAATTACATCTATTAAAAATTTTCATTTATAACAAAGTATAAAATTTAAAGTTAAAATTATATTTTAAAATATACAAATATTAAAATATAACTATTATTTTACATCTTAAAAAACAGACCCCAAAATATCAGATAAATCTGTATGACCCATAAATTCATTAAAATCAAATTAAAACCCTTCATCTTCCATTGTTCCATATTTATCGTAATGATTTTTCTTTTTTTCATCACTTAAAACTATTATATAATATTAAAATTAAGATAAATTTAAAAATGGGAATATTTATGTTTAAAAAATAAAACATTTTTTTTAAAATTAATTTTTTATAAATTTTGCATCTATTATAATTTGTATTTTCTTTATTTTTCTAACTTTATATTATGTTATTTTTTTATGAAAAATATGGTACAATATTAAATTTAAAATTACCAGAATAAGCCTCGGAAATTATTTAAAATTATTTTTTTGCCTCTTCACTTGGGTTTTTATCTGGATGCCATTTCTATTTTTTTGTAAAAGTTTAATAAATTTTAAATTTTGTAAATTTTTATTTTTTCTCAATTCTAAAATTTAAAATCATTGTACAAAAATAGTTGTAAAAATTATCGTTTTATACCAATGCTAATTTTCTATAAGCCTATTTAATTTCTTATTATGATGCTTCTTTTTGTATTTCTAAAACTTCATAGTAACATTTTTAGCTTTTCTCCATGGTTTATGATTAAAATGACCCTATATTATATGTTATTTTTTGGGGTGAAATTTGTGTTTATTTTTATAATTTAAATTAATTTTTTAGCTTTGTTATTTAATTAGAATAAGTTTAATTAACAATTGTGTTGAATTTATTTAAAAAAGTCATAATTATTTTCCAACTTATGTTCTTTCTCGAAATAACAAAATTATCATTTAAATAATATTAAAAATATTAGCAATTATAAATATAATTAAAATAAAAATATTTTTTTCACAAAATTATTATTAATATTATACAAAAACGCATTAAATAATTATGAGAATAAATATGATTTTTTTAAATGTAAAAATAAAAAATAAACTTGCATTTTTAATCTTTTAGAAACACTTAATTTATTTCTTTATTTTTTATCTACAAATAAAAATATATGTATTTAAAAAAGAAATACATTATAAGAATAGTGTGACCTGCCTATTATTTATATTATTATAGTATGTAACAACCTCTTATTAGAAAAGATCAGATAATACATAAATTATTCAGAAATTCTGTGTAAAAGTTTATTCAGCATTTATGAATTATTTATTTATTTAATTAATTATAATAAATACTTAAAAATTACAAAATCAAAATAAATATTTAAATCACCAATATTATATCTAAAGAAAAAAACAAAAAAAATAAAAAATTAAAGTATAATAATATTAGTTTTTTACAATAATTACAATAAAAAATCAATAAAATGAGTGAAACTGGAACTGGAATTAGATCTTATTTTTTAAAATAAATTGAATAATTAGAATTAAAAGTTTAAGATAAATAATAAAATTTTAAAAGGCTTGAAGCCCAAAGAAATGATTTAAATTAATAAGGTAAACAATATATACATATTTTCTTAAATTTTAAGGTTTTTGCTTTAATTATTAAATTAAATTATATGCATATATTTTAATAATTAATTTTAAAATAGTCAGATCTTTAAAAGAGGAACATAAAGCTTTATTAGGTGCTTACTCTTATGTTGCTGAAATTTTGAAAATTATGAGCAAAAAGAAAATATTAATTAAAGTAATAAATTAAAGAAATTTACATATATTAAAAAAACATAATAAAGGAAACCTATAGAAAATTTACTATATTTTATTAATTAATATTTATCAATATAATTTTATATTTTTAAGATTAATTTATTTTCTCTTAATAATAAATATGCTCAAAAATTACATTTTTTTTATATTATTTTTAAACAAATAACACCTTTATATATATCATCATATAATTTAATTTTATTATTAATTATTTTAATATATTTAGTTAGAGCCTGATGGTAAAATGGTTGTTACTCATGATAAAGATAAAATTAAATTAGAAGAATTGAAACCTGGACAAAGAGTTGCCTTAAGAAGTGATACAAAAGTTATTCATAAAATTTTACCTTCAAAAGTTGATCCTTTAGTAGCATTGATGAGAGTTGAAAAAGTACCTGATAGGTAAAAAAATTAATTTGATTAAAATAAAAATTTAAATAAAATAATATATCTAAAATAAGCTTGTTTGATTTGTTTATCGAAAAAAAATTCCCTATATATATAATATAAATTATGATATTTAAATATATAATTTGCAATTTAATTAAGTACTTATGATATGATTGGAGGTTTGGAATAATAAGTAAAAGAAGTAAAAGAAGTTATTGAATTACCCATTAAACATCCCGAAATTTTCGAGTCTTTAGGTATTGCCTAACCTAAAGGAGTTTTATTATATGGTCCTCCTGGAACAGGAAAAACTTTATTAGCCAGAGCCATTGCCCACCACACTGTAATAAATATAATAAAATAGACAAAAACTAATAAAAAATACCTTAATACATATTTACATATATATAAATACATAAATACATATATAAATGATTATATTTATTAATTTATTTATATATATATGTAAAAAATTTCAGATACTTTTTTATAATAAGTTTAAATATTTATTTTAATTATATTATATATTTTAAATAAATAATTAATTAATAATATTGGAAATTAATTAAATACTTTTAAATAATTTAGAATTGTGAATTTATCAGAGTTTCTGGTTCTGAATTAGTTTAGAAATATATTGGAGAAGGAGCGAGAATGGTTAGAGATATTTTTGTTATGGCTAGATAAAAAGCCCCTGCTATTATTTTCATTGACGAGGTCGATTCCATCGGAGGAAAGAGAATAGAAGGATCATAAAAAGGAGATTCCGAAGTACAAAGAACCATGTTGGAATTATTAAATTAAGTAACTTTTATTAATTTATAAAATATATAAAAAAAAATATCATAAATTTATATATATTTAAATTTTCTTATCAATTTTAAACAAAAAAGTAAAAATATTTATATTATAATATTAATATGATAATTTTTAATTTAGTTGGACGGATTTGAATCAGTTAATAGTATTAAAATTATTATGGCTACTAATAGATTGGATATGTTAGACCCTGCTTTATTAAGACCTGGTAGAATTGATAGAAAAGTTGAATTCCCAAATCCTGGAGTAGATGCAAGAACTGAAATTTTAAAAATTCACTCAAGAAAAATGAACTTAGTAAGAGGAATTGATTTAAAAAAAGTAGCTGAAAAAATGTCCGGTGCTTCTGGAGCCGAATCCAAAGTACTTTATTTTTAAAAATTAATTAAAATTTTATAAAAAAAGAAAAAATATTTAATATTTTGCAAATTTTAATCAATTTAATTAAATAATAAGAAAAAATAATAATATTTTTTTTTATTAACAGGGAGTTTGTTAAGAAGCAGGTATGTTCGCTTTGAGAGAAAGAAGAATTCATGTAACTTAAGAAGATTTTGAAATGGCTGTTGCAAAAGTAATGAAAAAAAATATCGAGGAAGATTTAGCTAGAAAAAAATTATGGAATTGAGTTATTTTATCTAAAAAATATATAAATGGTTAAATAATTAATTATTATATTTATTATTAAAATGTAATATTAACAGTTTTTAAATTTATATATACATATATACATATTTATAATTTTAACTATTTATTAATTCCATAAAAAGGCCTTAAGACATAAATTAAAGTTTTTGAGTTTATCATTATATATTCATGAACTTTTTAATAGAAAAAATATATTTATAATTTTTTGGATTATATTTATAATTAAAATCCTTTTACTAATAGTAATTATTAAAAATTCTAAATTATTAGTATAGTATTTTTAGTAAATAAAATATTTATTTCATTATATAAACAATAGTAAAAAAAAATAATTAAATTTAAATTTGAAATTATAAGTAAAATTAGCCATAAATAAAAATGACATCAGGATTTGTAAAATCTTCAGTAGTTTTCGAGCAAGATGGAAAATTACAAGTAATATATAGATTTTATGATTATACTTAAATTTTTTAAAAATAAAAATAAAAATTAAAAAATAATAATTTTAATCAAAATTAAAAATAAAGGAAAGTGAATATGATAGAAAAATTCAAGCAAATTTAAAAGGACATATCCCTTTAAGTAAAGATGACTAAACTTAATAGGATGATATTGACGCAGATAAAAAAGAAATGAAGACATTTGAGGGAAAATTACTTAATGGTAAAAATTAAAAGGCGAAATTTATAATGTTTATATATAATAAAGATAATTAAATAATTTTATATTATAATAATAAGATAATGGATAAAAAGGTGTTTTATATAATGAAGAAGATTTTGATTATTATTAATATTATGGGTCGCTGCATGAATAATAGCAAAAAGAGGAAAGAAGAACGCAATAAGAATTAAAGAAATTGAAGATAAGCATAATTAAAATTTAATTTACTAATGTTTTATATTTTTTCAATTATATAAATAGTATAAAATATCATTTTTTATTATTATAGCACGCATTACAGAAGAATGTAGTCATACCTATAAATGACTAACCGTAAATTATCATAGAAAAAGATAAAGAAGAAAAAAAAGAAAAATCTTTATTATAAAAAGTATAAAAATTATAATTTAAGAACATTAAAATTATTCATATTTAATTTTTCAGAGGAAACTAGTTAAATTGGTTAAATAATCTTCATCAACAACCAATAAAAATAGTGAAAATTAAAGTGAAATAAGTGGAAAAAATGAGTAAAAACAAGAAGATTTAGATAATATTTAGAAAAAAATACAAAAAACAAATAGTCTTATTGGGTACGGAGATTCTTCTTCCGATGAAGAAGAAAATACTAATAATAAACAAAATTAAGAAAAATAAAAGGTAGAAAAAAAATAAGATTCTTAAAAAGTTAATAGCATTAATAATTTATAAAATATTGAAAATAAAAAATAAATTACAACTTTGCCTAAATAAAATGTTAGTTCATTGCTTTTGGGGTATGATTCAGATGATTCTAATTGATAAATTTTCACTATCATATAATATTAATAATAAATTATTTATTATAGTAGTGGATTTATAATATCATTTTAAAATTTTATAAATTTTATTCATTTATAATAATTATTTACCAGTTTTTTTTTCTCAAAAAATTTGTTAAATAATAAAATCGCATTAAAAAATATTTGAAAAATAAATTTAAATTAAAAAAACTTAAAAAAAAAAAATATGATTCTAAATACAATCTTCAAACAAAATCTCCTTTAAATTATATAAGACAATGAAAATTTATAATTTTAAAACTTACACCAAGCAATGAATGATAATTTAAATTTTCAATTAAATGAAAATCATAATAACAATTATAATCATTCGTAACAATATGATTCTAATCAATCATTTCAAAAATAATAATTATAAAATTAAAAAAATAACTAAAATTTGACTTAATAAAGTTTCAAAACTTAAAAAAATAAAGCCGTAAATTCATTAAAAAAGTCCTAAAAAATAGACTAAAAACAAAATTCTAATATTCATAAAAGTATAAAAAACCAAAATTTTAATTAAAATTTATAAGATTATGAGAAGAAAAGTGATTAAGATTACAATTAAGAAAGTTTAAGTATTAAAAAATAAGATTAAATAAGCTAATTTGAACTACTTACAACATAAAATGGCATTTAAAATTTAAATTTATACCTGTAATAGATTTTATTGAATTTAAGTAATTTAGAAACTTAATTTTCAGTTAATTTTTAATATGATGAAGAATTACAAAAAAAAATATTATAGTATAAACCCAGTTTTATAACGTAACAAGAAATTAGTTAATAAAAAGAAATATAAGTAAAACAATAAAATTAAAATATTAAAATTAATAATTAAAAAAATAATAAAATATAGAATTTATATAATACAACTAGTTATGATGAAAGTTTTTCGGAAATGTATAATAATTATAACGTAAATAGCTTGGGTAATTAATACTATACCTTAAACAATAATTATAATAAAACTTAAAGTTAAAAATAAGGCATATTTTAATCTCCAAAATCATAGAAGTAAAATATGCATGAAACTCAAAAATAATTACAGAAAAATAATAATTCTTCGTTCATTTTAAATCCACAAATAAATTAATAACACTTAAAAAAGAAAATTGTAAAAAAAAAAAAATAAGGTAAAAATTACAGTAACATTGATATACCCAAAAATAATATTCAAGCTTAAAACAAATAAATATATGAATTTTAATCTTAATTAAAAGTGGATTAAGAATAGGATAACGATGATAATTTTTATCAAAGTCCTTAAAATTAGGCTTATCAAATTCAAAACAACTCTATATCAAATTAATAGTATAATAAAAATAATAACAATTCTAAATTAAAAGTCCCTACTAAACTATAAAATAATTATTTACTTAGCTCACCATCTAATAAAAAAATTTAAAAAAATTAAAATTTGGACCAAATAACAAAAAAATTAGAAAATATTAACATTAATTCTTTCAATATAAGTACCAATAGAGTTACAAATAGTAATAATAATAACAAATTAAGTAATATGCAGTCTATAAATTAAAAATTAAATTAAAATAATAGTGTTACTTCTAAAAAAAGACAGCAAAATAGCTTTAATATAAAGCAGACGTAAAACGAAAATCAAAGCTAAAAAAACTCAATTATAAGCTAAAATAATAATATATAATATCTATAATAAGAATAAAAATATATATAATAAAAACAATAATAATAACATTAATAGTTTTAAAATTAAAAAAAACATTCTTAATCAAGTTAAATTTATAACAACAACAATAAAATAAATTAAAATAATAATAATATAAGTTTTAATTATTCAGATTTGTTATAATAAAATTAATAAAATGTAATATAAAAAAATGAGCTTGATAATTTTTATTTATAGTAACAAGTTAGACCTATAGTTTTGGACGAATATCAGTTTAATCTACTGGCTTCAATTATTTTTTAAGAAATGGAAGATTATGAAAGTTCAGAAATTTTTTACCTTTTTCAGAATTTATAAAAATAAATAACTTTTCAAGAAATTTATTTAATTATATGTTTTGCATTTAGCTGTGAAAGTTTTAGTTAGTGCTAATTTTTACACAAATTTGGAAATATATTATACTTTATATTAGGAGGAAGAAATTAAGGAGCCTAAATGACTACAGCTAGATTTAATATAATTGCACAAGTTTTAGGAATTTCATAGTAATTAATAAATCAAACTCAAGAGATATTGCAGTTTGATGATTTAATGGATTAAAATCTATAAAATTTTTAGATTTATTTTTATATGATATTCAAAGAAATATACGAAATTAATATGAATTATATATAAGCAAGTTCACTATCCTATTAAGACACATAAATATAAGAATAAAAAGGCAATAATTAATAACATATTAATTAAAAGAATAGTGTGACAAATGATAATAATACTAATAAAATAAAAGTCATTAAATAATAATAAAAAAATTCCGGCAATAATAATTATAAACAAAAAAATTTTACCTAAAAAGAATCAACTTTTCCTAATTAAAATTAATAAAAAATGTAACATGTTTCATAAATCAGTGGTCAGGACTCTATATAAGACTCTGTCCAAAATCTTAACACATATATTAATCAGGATTCTATCTTATATAATATAGACGAAGAAACCTGGAATTAATTACCTATTAAATAAGAGTGTTAAATATTTTGATATATTATAATATATAAAATGAAAAATAAATAAAAAATATAGTCTCTATTTTTGTATTCAATATATAAAGTATAGTGATTTAAATATTATATATTCAAAGGTTCATTTTATTCATGTTATATATATCTTTAATTTACTTTTATCATTAATTTCAGTCTTATAATTATTCTGTAATAAAAATATGTACCAGATTTTATAAGATTATAACTTTTATTTAGAAAAAATAATAATAGAAAAAATGATAAATTTATTATTAAAAAAAAAACCTCTCCAACAAAATTTAAATAAATTAAATACAAAAATCATTGTATAGATTTTTTATTATAATAAAAGTTAATGCAACGACTTTAATGTAGAAGATATAAAGAACTAATTAATTAATGGAAATATTAACTACATATCATTTTTAACTGGTGCAGGTATAAGTGTATCCAGTGGAATTCCAGATTTTAGGTCATAAAATGGAATTTATAAACTTTTGGAAGGATAAAATAATGAATATAGTATAGATACCCCAGCATAAATTTTTGATATATAATATTTTCTCAATGGTAAAAAAAAATAAATACTTATTACTTGAATTTTTTTTTAAATTTTAAATAATTAAGTTAATATAATTTGATTTATTTATAAGAATTAATTTTTTTTATTAGAGAAACAATATCCTTTTTACCAATTTTACAGCAAATTTTTTGGAAAATTATAAAATTTTTAACCAACGATAACACATAAATTTATAAAATAAATAGAAGAACAAAATAAATTAAATATTTGCTATACATAAAATATTGATGGATTAGAATTAGCTGCTGGAATTAACTAGGATAAAATAGTCTAAGCTCATGGACATATAAGAACTTGTTTTTGCATAAAAAAGAATCATTAAATAGATATTAAATATTTTTAAGAATAAATTTAAATATTTTAAAACTTACAAAATTTAAATTTAAAAAAAAAGTTTAAAATTATATGTCCCTTATGTAAAAATTAAGGAATAACAAATTCTCTTATAAAACCAGGAGTTACATTTTTTGGTGAATTATTACCGGCTTAATTTTAATAGGTAAAAATTTAAAATTTTTCATTAAATCTATTTAAATTTATTTATATAATTATTTTTATATGTTTTAGAAAAAAGAAATGCTCAAAAAATCTGATTTATTATTTTTAGTTGGTACTAGTTTTTAAGTTTTTCCTTTTGCAAGTTTAATTTATGAAATTAATCCTAGAACTCCTATTATAATTATAAATGATCATTTTCCAAATAATTTAGAAAATATAAAAAATCCGAAACTTTTTTTACAAGGTGATATCGATTAAATTATAAAATAATAATTTTTTAGCCAATTTAAATCTTATTGAGAATAAATATATTATTTAATATTAAATTTATAATTAATATATAAAAATTACAAACTTTATAAATATTAATATATATTTATATTAAAAATTTGAAAAAATTATTGTTTCTTATGATAATTTTACATCTATAATTATATGATCAAATTTTATCAAAACTTCAAGCCAAAAGTAAATCCAAGTCATCATTTTTCTTTTCTTCTTTTTATTTTTTTTATTCCTCTTATTAATTATTATTTTATTATTATAATAATTCTTATTATTATGGATATAAATTAATATTTTATTAATTTTAACCGTTTTTTTCACCCTGTATGTTTTCTTCACTTTATTATTTATAATAATCATCAAATTCCTTTAAATCATTTTCATTCATATTATTTTCATTGTAGCCAATATCTTACCAGAATTTATCGCTTTGTTCTTAATCTGCCTATCTATCTTACATATCTAATTATATATTTTATAAATCCTCTATATTCACTTTATTATCTTGTAAAACTTTATTAGCAACTTTCATTAAATCAACAGCTCTTTTATTATAATTTAAGAATAAGAATTTAATATTTAATAAAAAAAATATAATAAATAAATAAAATTTTTCATCTTATTTATAGAAGTAAAGCTTTAATCATTTTTTTATATATGATATATAAAAAAATATTTGTATAATTATAATTTATAATATTTATTTTATGTATCTTTGTATTTACTCCGAATCATGAAGGTGCATTTTTAATTCTCCAATCATTTTATTAAAAACACCTATTTTATCATATAATACATTAACTCTGTCTTTTATGATTTTTAACAAAGGAAACTGTCTTTTTGCTTTGTCTCTTTTTCCTTCAGCTATAAGATCTTTTAGTTCCAAATCCAATTTTTCTTATTTATTTTCTTGTTCATTTTTAATTTTATTTAAGGCTTTTTCTTTTCTCTCAAGATCTCTAATAATTTATTCATTTTTCCATTTTTAAATTAATTTTTCCTATTCCCTTTCCAAATCTAAGCTTTTATTCAATTATAAATTATAAATTAATACGAAATCCTCAGTTTTAAAAAATGTTTAAGCTTGCACGTTTTCTTCATCTAGTGATATTCTTTCAATCTAACCGTCCTTATATTTATTTTTTTAGTTTAGATTTATATAATAAATAATGTTGTATTTAAATTATAATTAATGCTATATTTTATTTTAATATTTTAAACAATTAATAAATATTTTACTAAAACTATTAGGTCTATCATATACTCCAAATCTTTACTAGAAATGTTTTATAATTCTTTTTATTTTCCGAGTTATTTTAAAAATTAATTTTCGCCACAAATATTTTGATATTTATTTTAGAATAATTCTTCAGTTTTTTGAACAAATATGCCAAAATATTACTCCAATAATGGAAAATAAACTAAATTAGCATCATAGTTAGGATTAATACTGAATTTTTTCGGTTAATTTTTTAAAATAAAATCTCTATTGCTAGCATTTATTTGATCAGAATTTTATGTTGTAAACTGATTTAAAAAATTCAAATTAACTTAAAATCTTTTAATTTTTTATAAAATATTATAAAAAAATCCATCCTTTTAATTTTAGGTTTGTTGCTAAATATTATTTTTTTAATTTTCTTATTTCTAAGAAGATTCCAGGTTTTTCACTCCACTTTTTTTAATACTTTCTTTTTGTTTCTAAATTATTTCCGCAATTTAACTATCATATTATAATTTTAATTTCTCTACTATCTAAATTTAAATTAATAATTAATATTAAAATATTAAAAGTAAATGATTCAATTACTTAAACAAGTTTAAAAATTTAAAATTTATTATATATATGGTAGAAAATCGCCTAATTATAAATATATATAAATTAATTATTAATTAATTACAATTTACTATTCATCATCTTTTGAAAAGTATTCCCTTTTTGTGAAATGACCATCTTTTATCATCGTTAATTCTTTTACAACCAATTTAAAACCCAAAGGAATAAATTTGTCTAAAGTAAAAATATTATACATTTCTTATAAATTAAATAAAGCAGATTTTTTGTATTCTCTAAGAACCAACTTAATAACTGAGTCCCAAAATTCTATTTATTTCCTTTTATTTTATTCATTTTCTATTTTAGTATAATAGGGAATAAGTTTGTGTTTATCATTAAATTGAGGGAAATCTCTTATTAAAATATCTCTTAATTGTTTGTCTAAAGATCTTAAATGGGGTTTATCTTCTTATTCCATATATTTTGTATAAATTAATTTATGGTTATTATTTTAGAGCAGTAATAAGAATTCTTACTTAAATTTTTTATTTTAATTTATTTATATTTTTTTTCAAATTTTATTAGAAAATAATAAAAAAAAAATCATAATAAGGGATTTTATAACAATAAATAATTGAATGACAAAATTTAAAAATTGAAATAAATAAAATAAAGTAAATAAGATATAAATTCATAATTTTCTCTAATTATAAAATCCTTACAGAAAAAATAAAATAATTAAATATATTAAATTTTATATAGTTTTTTTTTTTTCATATAAACTTTTATATATAAAATTCATAATTTAAAAATATAGACAACTAAATAAATTATTAAATAAAATGCAATTAATTATAAATATATATTTATATAATAAACTATTTTTTCAAACATATTATGATAATAAATCATTAGAAATAGAGAAAGAATCAGAATCTCTAACACTTATTGTATGAGCTTTTGTATTTATATGGGAATTTTCAAGGCTTTTATATTACTACTAATGATTCATTTGACAATTCTCAAATGATTATTAAGAATGATCAATTATTTCTTTAGAATTATTTTCTTTACTTTCTATATTATTATTGTGCTTATTTGCATTGTCATTTTAAACTTTTTATTAACATAAAAATTCATTGTTTTTTATTTATTATTATTAACATTATAAAAATTCATCTATCAAATACCAATATTTTTCGGGAATTTCTTTTTAGGAACACCAATTAGCTGATTTTAGTTATAAAATTATTAAGTTGATTACAATTATATAAATATTTATATTTTTACGATCTGGCGTTTTATGCCTATATTCATTAAAATAAACTAAATATTCAATTTAATTATTTATGCTATTATATCTTTATTGAGTTATTTGATATGGTGTATGTTTGGTAAATGTGCCTTTATTAGTTATTTTTATGTTAAAAATTTCACCTTCTTATATATTAAACTGTATCACTAAATATTGAAATTTTAAAAAAATATAAACATTGAATATATAATTTTTTTAAAATAATAATTTATAATGTAATTTTATACCTTTTTCTTCAAAATCTTTAACCATTAATTAATCTTTTTTAACAGCCATCGTACTGGTTATCCAACTATCTGCATCTTCAATTAGATTATACCATTTTATCAAGTAAAATTTCCTGCCCTTTTTAATAATAAACCCTCTTATACCTTCCATTACCAATTCTTCACCCCAATCGTCTTCATCAACATAACTATTTAATTTTATTTTTTAAATATATATATATAATAAAATAAAACTAAATATTTTAATTAGAGTAATAAAATTTAAATAAACTTAATAAAAAATTACACAGGATGTTGTACATTCATATTAAAGCCTCTGAGTAATTACTTACTTCTTTTGCTCAATTCTTCTTCTGAAAACTATTTTTTATTTAATATAAATATACATTTTTAAAAATTAAATATTATATTTTAATATAATTTTATAATTTAAAAAGTTTAATTTAAAAATTTCATTTTCAAAGTCGAAATATTTTATTATATATTTTTATGTAAATATATATATTATATTATGTATAAATATATATTTATTATATAGTTACCCACTCATTATACTCGTCTGAATAGCCTACCCATGAAACCAAATAATAGTTAGTTTTTTCTTCTTTAACATAAATTTTTTAAATTATTTTATCAACTTCATAAATTTCATTTTCCAATTCTTCACTTGTGGCCATTGAAATATTATCGTCTATATTATTATCATAGTTTAAATCTTATTATAATTTTTTTTATTATACCTTTTTTTTTTTATTGTTTTTTTTTTTCGTATTTTGTTTATTTTATTCCTAATTTTTTCTAGTGAAATCTGCTTGATTATTTTTATTTTTTTTTAAATTTTTTTGAATTTTTGACTTTTTTTGTTTTGTTTATAGGTCGATGGGATCGGGTTCGCAGGAAAATTATTTTTTGGTGTATTATTAGTAATTAGATATATTTTATTAATTTTTTATTCGGCCACTTTTTCTTTTATTGGTTTCTTATAACTCATTTTATTTTTCTTTTTTTGCAGGTTTCTATGAACTTTTTTTTTATATTTTCTTTTTATAAAGTTTGGAAAAAGGTTATTAAGAATTTAATTATTAATTATAAGTGGGATCATCTTCTTCTATTTTGACAATATCACGAAGTTCAAATTTCTATTTTTTCACTTAAGAACATTCTTGTATTTATTTTGAAGACTTAAAGAAATCTGATATTTAATTTTCATTCTGAATTCTAATATTTTATTTATTGTATTGATTATTTTTTGGCTAGACTTAATATTTTTAATTGATTTTTTAATTGGTGTTTATAAAGGAAATTGTTTTTTAGGTTTAATTTTCTGTTTTTATTAAATTTAGGTCATTTTTTGGTTAAATTTTGCTAAATAATTCATTAATTTTACTTTGTTTCATTTACTATTTTATTTGAGTATTTTACTCATAATTTAATAATTGCTTTTTTTAATTAATTTTATTTAATTAAATAATTTATGCGGGAGCTTATAAAAAAAAATGGCACAATATATACTTTATACATATAAATATAACTATATAAATTTTATATAAGCATTTATTATTTTTGTAAATTATTGAGTTCATATCAATTATACTTTAATTTTAAAATTAAATTGTTTTTTATACAATTTAAAATAGTTTTATTTCATAATATTGAATCCATTAAAATAAAATTGTTATTTTTAGATTATTTAGGCATTATTGTAACAATCTATAATTTACAGAGATAATAAATTTTAATATCGTTTACAAATTTTATTTACTCAAAATTAATTCATTTCAAATTTAATTAAATAGTTTTAGGTATATTATATTGAAATAATATCATATAAAGAAATGAAATTATATTTTTTAGAGAATTCATAAAGTTTTATTAAATTAATTAATTGATAAATAGTCTCTTTGTTTAATTTTTAATTATAAATAAAATATATATATATAAAAATAAAACCTTATATAACTTCTTATACAAAATTCAAAAAATAAACAAAAAACATAATTATGAAATCAATAAGGCCAACCAAAAATACCTTTAAAAAAAAAACAGGCGTGCAAAAATTAGTAAATTAAATATAAAAATTTAATCATATAATAAAATAACAGCGCATAAATATAT
Organism: Pseudocohnilembus persalinus; assembly: GCA_001447515.1. Lineage (NCBI taxonomy): Eukaryota > Ciliophora > Oligohymenophorea > Philasterida > Pseudocohnilembidae > Pseudocohnilembus > Pseudocohnilembus persalinus. The sequence goes on from LDAU01000127.1 coordinate 106,979, forward strand.
CTAAAAACATTCTTAAAAAGATAAATAATATTAAAAGGCTTCATCTAGCAATAAATATTGTTTTTATTTTTAAATATTTAGAGCTCGCCTAAAAAAATAAAATAAAAAAAAATCCCAAACAAAATTTAAAATTTTATCCTCAAATTAAAAAAATAATTTATAAACTGTAAATTTAACCTTATAAATTTTATAAGACCCCAAGTCAATTAGTGTAAAAATAATTGCAAGGCGACGTTTTAGAAGAATTTCACGCAAAATAAAAAATAGTTAAATTTTGTAACCTAGCAGATTATTCAATTTATACAGACACTTAGGTTCCCGTAGACGAACCTTTGTTCGAGGCCATTCCTAGCGTAATTTCATTTACTGATTACGAGCCTTTATAATTAAAAGAAAAGGTTTTTAAACTTAGAAATAAAGATAAAGTAGCCAGAAGAGTAAAAATTTTGCAACCCGATTCCAGATTATTCTAGGTAAATTTAAATGATAAAAAATCATTTATTTGAATTTAAAATAATAAATATCTTGCAAAACTATAAGATTTAAAAAAACATTCAATTATACTAATGAGAAGAATAAAAATAACAAATAATTAATGTGCAATATATAAAATAATTTAAATTAGAAATTTTATTTTTTATATAGTTAATGATTTATTTTTATTAATTTTTTTAAAACTTTTTAAAATTAAAAATATTTATAACAAGGTTGTTCCCGCCCCTTCAAATGCAAAAAACAGAACAAAATCAATGAAACAAGAAACAACATAATAAGCAGATTAACACTATGCAGGAAATAAGGTAAGATATATATAAAAAAATTCTCATATTTTAATATTTTAGATATAAATTAAGAAATCTTTAGTTATTATAGCGCTATAAGCAAAAAAATTATAAAAAATTTACTAAAATAATTAATAAAAAAGATCTATAAAAATTAACAAAAGCTAAAAATGCTTATATAAACTTGAATTTTAAAATTAATTAATATATATATATAAAAATATAAATTAATATATATAAATGTAAATTTATATATAATATAACTAAATTTTTTACGATAAAAAATAAAGATCGCGCCTGGAATGGAAGCTTGTTTTTATATAAGATTCAGCCCCGAAGCTAAAATAGATTATAAGTATGATTTACAAGTTGTTACTGAAAGAGAGTAATTTATTGTCCCTATTTATTGTGTGGGAAAAAGAGCTATGATTGATTTTCCCGACGTTTTGGACTTTGAATCATGTCCCGTTAAATATGTCACCGAAAAACCAGTTATAATCAGAAATTTAGGCGAAAAAACTACTAAATGGTTTTTGAATTTACCTAAGGGATTTGATGCAGATAAAAAAGAAGGCGTATTAGAATATGGAAAAAATGAACAAATATGCATCAAGTAAATTTATTAATTATATTATATATGTAAAATTTAATATTTTATTTTAATTTAAAAATTCATAATTTAATATTAAATATTAAATTAATTTTTATATTTATTTTTTAAGATTTTATCCTACGGAAGCTATAACTTATAAAGCAGAGGCGACTTTAACTTATGATAAATTAACTGCATATATCGCAGTTATGGGAAATGCCTTGAATTCTAATGTTTATCTTTCAAAGTCATTTATATAAATGGATGACGCCTATATTGGATTATAAACTTAATAAACACTTTAAATTATTAATAAATCATCAGTTAAAGTAGATTTTGAGTGGCGAGCTTTTGCCACTGAAAAAGAAGAATTTTAAAAAAAAGAAAGACTTAGACTTCAATTGCAACAGGAAGAAGACGAAGAAAAAATGTTATTGAAAGAAATTGTTAACAATGAAGGTATATAAGAATAAGAAGAAATTGAAGATCACGATGATAGTGATGATGATTAAAGGGATGAAAAAGTAAAAAAATTAAAAATTATTTAAAGAATCTTAATATACAACTTTAAAAAATATTGAAAATAAATTTAATACTTACTTTGTTTTTTTTTTCTATTTTAATTTTTAATTTATAAATTATAAAATTTTAAAGGCGATCCTGTTAAAAAGGTAAAGAAAGGCAGAATTAATGTTAGAAAGAAAATACAAAAACATAAGGAAAGCAATAGAAGATGATTTATTATTATTTTAAGATGATATTTTTTCAATTGAGCCTTAATAAGGTTAAATTTGGCCTGGGAGCGAAATGACTATAACAGTTACTTTTGTGCCTAAAGGAGCTTTATAATATACATGTGTATCTTATTGTAATATTTCTTGTTATTAAGAAAGATTGGCCTTAACTTTATCAGGGGAAGGAATTGGACCCAAGGCTTCGTTGTCTTAAAATGAGTAAACAAAAATAAATAGTTATTTTAATTATTATTTTTTTTTTAATTATAAATTTTTGATTTTAAATTTTTAATTTTAAATCTTGAATAGAAAAAAGTTTATTTATTTATTTGTTTATTTAAGCTTAATAATTAATTTTTTTTTAAAGAATTGCAATTGGTAACAAGTTTGTCAACGAAGTTTTTTAAACTGAAATTACTATTAATAATAATGGGGAAATTGAGTGCAGATATGAATTATTACCAAATGAAAGAATTTTCGGGAAAATGTTTAAATTTGAAGATGCAAGTGGCGTGATTCCAGTTGGAGGAAAAGGAACCATAAAACTGTATTTTTGCTCAACTATTCCAGGAGAATTTAAAGAAACTTTTAGATTTAGATTAGAAGGTTCTACTGAATTAGCTACCTTAACTTGTTCCGGACATGTTATACCTCCAGCTTTTAGTTTTAACACCGATTTAATTGATTTTAAAGAAGTCAGTTATTAATTTACTGTAGTTAAAAAAATTGAACTCACTAACGAATCTTCCGTAGACTTTAGATATAGATTAAGGTAATAATTATAAAAATAAAAAATAAATTCATTATTATATACTGGCAATTTTTGCTAATATAATTTTCTTTTTTTTTTGCTAATTAATTTGGTTTAAAATTTATAATCAAAATTTTTTTTAAAAAAGAATTCCTGGCGACGAGAAACTTTCCGAAAGAGAGTTCGAAATAACTCCCTCGAGTGACCTAATTCAAGCCAAAAGAACTAAAGAAATAGAAATAAAATTCACTCCTAAAAACGCCATAAAATATGAAACTGTGTTACAATTAGACATAAAAGGAGTCGGAGAAGACATGTGTTCGCTTCCCATAATAGCAGAGTGCCAAGTGCCTTAAGTAGACATAAAACCGAAAGACATTCTTGATTTTGGGGACGTTTTTTTGAGAGATCCAGACACAAAAGGCATAACTTTAATTAATAATTCTTCACACCTGGACGCCAAATTTGAAATTTTACCTTAAAATGAAGAACTTAAAAATTACGCCACTTTTAAAGTCGACCAAGACCGAGGCATAATTCCTGCAGGAAAAGAAGTCACAATCAGAATTACTCTTTAAACTAATTCTTTGAAAATTATACAGTTGCCAGTCCATGTAAAAATTATAGGCGCTAATAATAATATTCCAAAAATAGTGACAATTTAGGCAAATTCTATAGGACCAATTGTGGAAGTTGCAGCTGGTTAAAAAGAAATAGATTTTGGAACTTGTGACGTTTTAACTCCTTACAGTTAAAAAATTACTATAAAAAATATGTCGAAAATTATAGCCGATATCCACCCCTACACTTTTAACAGAGTTTCTGTTTTTAAACCTGTTTAGAAACATTTTATTTTATAACCGAAAGAATCTATGGAAGTCGAAATTATTTGCTGTTGCGACGATGCAGTTAAATTTAATGATACTTTGTATTTTAAAATTTAAGAGGGAATGGACAAAGAAATTTAACTTAAAGCGAAAGGAAGAGGAAGCACTATTTCTTGTAATGGAAATTTATAATTAATTGATTTTGGAACTTAGTACACTCACAGAACTGCTACAAAAGAAATTTTTGTCGAAAATAAAGGCAGAAAACCGCAAACTTTGGTTTGGTAAAAAAAACCTTTGGATAAAAAATAAAAACAATTAGAATAAGATAAAAAAGACAGAAATAAAGGTATATATTATATTATATATATATATTAAAGTAGATATTATTTAAAATTATATATATTTATTTTTTTTTAGAAATTTAATATCGATATCAATTTAATACCGATATTATTTAAAATTATGTATATATATTTATTTTTAAATTTAGGAAAAGTTGAAGAAGAAGAGCCTGAAATATTTATTATTAAGCCTATGGAAATAACTTTACCTCCAAAATGGGGAATTTTATTCTAATTTTTAGCAAATTCGACCAAAAGAGGAAATATTTAGGACCAATATATACTTAACGTAAAAGTTGGAAATGAAACAAAAGTTAATTAGCTTTTCGAAAAGCCTACAATTATTTAGGGAGAATTTATTTAGCCCACTTTAGTTTTTTCTGAAAAAAAAATGTATTTCAAATACACTTGGGAAAAAAATGTTCCATTTTAACCTATTTCTAAAAATTTATAAATAACCTGTGGATCTGCCCTCCCAGTCAACTTTTTCATTAAATGTTAACCTCCTTTTTCCATAAATTAAGACCAATTTTCTTTAGAGCCTGGAAAATCTGTCACATTAAGGGTTGATTTCGGTATAAATAAATAAATAAATAAATAAATAAATAAATAAATAAATAAATAAATAAATAAATAAATAAATAAATAAATAAATAAATAAATAAATAAATAAATAAATAAATAAATAAATAAATAAATAAATAAATAAATAAATAAATAAATAAATAAATAAATAAATAAATAAATAAATAAATAAATAAATAAATAAATAAATAAATAAATAAATAAATAAATAAATAAATAAATAAAATTTGACAGAGTAAGCGGCGAACTTAACGGAAAATTGCAAATTATACACAGCGAGCACCCACACAAAGAAGCAGTCGACTTAGTCGGCGAAGTCTGTTTTCCAAACGTAAAATTGGACACAAATTTGATAAATTTCGGGTCAATTTTGAATGACACTTCCAAAAAAATGCTGATAAATATGGAAAACACTTCGGAAATGGGCTTGTACTACGAATGGACCTTCGTCGAAGAAGAATTAATTACCAATTAAATAGACTAATCTGAAAGAAATTCTTAGTCTTCTAGAAACTCTTTGAGGGAATAAGGCAGGGCGATGGTGCCTATTAACGAAGTTTTTGATATTTTACCTCTTTCAGGGTATTTGGAGCCAGGTGAAGTTGAACAAGTTGAGTTTGTTTATAATGCTTTCGGTGGATAAAGGTAAAAATTAAATAAAAATATTAATAAAATTTAAAAATAAATAATAAGATTTAAAAAAAAAACTTATTAAGAAAATTTAAACAAAAATATTAAAATTTAAACAAAATTATTAAGATTTTTTTATTAATTTGATTTGATATTAAAGTGAAAAATTAAAAATTAACATTAAAGGATGCTTTTTTAAAAATTAAAACCCTTATCCTATAATTTCAATATAATTCAATTTAATTTAATTTTAAAAATAGTATTTGAAACTAAAAATCTAAATTAATTTTTTTTTTCAAGATTTAAAACTACTGCAGTTTGTCATATAGAAGGAGGCCCCTAGTATGAAACCACTTTAATAGGAGATAGTTCTTTGATAACTTACAGACTTTCTACGAATAATATAGATTTAGGAGAAATTAGGTATTCTGATTGGATGTCAAAAGACTTTTTCATAGAAAACACTGGAAAAGTGACTTTCGAGTATAAAATTCTGTATTTTTAAGTAAAAAGAAAAGGTTATATTTAATGTACTCCTGATTATGGAAGAATTTTAGGGGGAGAAAAACAAAGAATTAACGTTAAAATTTGTCCAGTTATGCCAGACACTTTTAAAGAAGTAATAATGATATAGGTGGGATATTTTGAGCCCGAATAAATTATAGTCTAGGGAAAAGGAGTTTACCCAGCTGTATTGTCTAATTTACCTAGAACTGAAAATCTGTTTTTCAAAACTAAATTTTAAGCCGAATTTGAAAAGAAAAAATTAGAAAGAGAAAACACCTTGAAAAGATAATAATTAATGGCAAAAGCTTAAGAAGGATAAAAGAGCTAATAAATTGTGGGAGCTGGTGTCAAATCTTTGGAGCAAATTTAATAAGAAATTTAAAAAGAACTTGACAGATAATGGTTTTGTGAGCTTATTTAATAAGCTTTAGATTAAAAAGAATAAGAAAAATTATTAGAAACTAATAGAATGGAAAGTAGAGAAGTAACTATAAAAAATAAATAAATTAATTATTAAATTAATTAATTAATATTTTGATAAAAATAAATATACTAATATTTTAATTAGCTCTTAATTTATTTTTCTAATCTAATTAACTAAATATATTTTTATTTTTTGACAGGGAAATTCTCAATTTAATAACAACATCAACAACAATTTCCAAGACTTCAAGCCTAACCAAACTCTGAACACAACCATGGCAAGCAAATTCCACGCCGGACAAGAGACAAAGCTGTACGAGAAGATAATTTTAACAAGCTACATCTGCGACTTCGGAAACGTAGTTATAAACAAGCCTCGAAAAATGACCTTCAAAATCCAAAACATAAGCAATTCGCCCGTAGATTTGCACTTCGACACCATGTCCTACAGAAACAAAGGGTTTTCAATTCAGCCCGAAAGAGTGATGAAACTGCCTCCTAACGAAGAGTCTACTATAACTGTTAGTTACGTGGCGCAGGCCAAAAAAACCGGCACATTTTTCGGGAAAAATGAAGTCGACGTGCCTATTATTCTTAGTAATGGACCCAATTACAGTCTAAAATTGATTTCTAATATCACTATTCCTGAAATTTTTATGGAGGGAATTTCCGATTTTGTCAATTTTGAGAAGGTTTTGTGCGGACAGAGAAAAACCGTTTTTGTGAGACTTGTTAATGATAAGGAAATTCAGTGCGACTGGAAATTGCTGCCGCACAGAGAAATGATGGGCGAAAAAAATAAAGAGCCGATTAGGTTTTAAATGACGCCCACTTCAGGCTCGATTCCTTCCGGCTAGAAACAAATAATTAAAATTTTTTTCGCTCCTGGATTTGAAAAAGATTATTCGCATAAATTTGTTTTGGATATTGATTAAAATCCGTAAAAATTCCCAATTTTGTGCAAAGGATCTGGAACTTCGATTAACTTGTAATTTGAGCCGATGCACTGTAATATCGGGCCTACTTTGCCCTACGATAAATTTTAATACTGTATTTTATAAGTTAAAAATCCGACAGAATACGACACTGAGTTAATTAGCGTCGACTACGACCAAAAATACCTAGAAGATGAATAAATTTTAGAATAATACGACGAGTTAAAAAAAAATGAAGAAATTTTCGTAGACGTGCGAAAACCGGGGCAAGATATTTGGCCTGAAATTAGAAAATAAGTGGATAAAAAAAAGTTAAAAGAAGAAATTTTGGCAAAATTAAATTACCAGCCGCCTATTGGAAACGAAGAAGGCGACGAAAGTAGCAGAATTTAAGTTTAAAATCCACTTTCTCCCGAAGAAAGAGAAGAACTTTAAAAATAACTAGATTAACTGAATATTGTGCACGTTTAGCCTGATTACCCTGAAAAAGTCGACCCTGAACTTCTTCACCACGTTGTTATTTACGGCCCAGAAGGCTGTGGAAAAACTGATGCCGTAAATTTTTATTTTTTATTTTTTAATTAAAAAAAATTAATTATAAAAATTTAGATTCTAAATTTATAAAGTTTTGCTAACATTTTTTTTAAATTTATAAAAATGTAAATTTAATTAAATATTTTGATAAATTAAAATTAATATTTAATTAAATATTTTGATAAATTAAAATTAATATTTAATTAAATATTTTGATAAATTAAAATTAATATTTAATTAAATATTTTGATAAATTAAAATTAATATTTTTATTTAAATTTAATTAAATATTATAATAAATTAAAATAAAAATCTTAATATATTTAATATTATATAGGCACACGGACTTGCCAAAGAACACAAAAGACTGGTTATGAACCTCGGTGACTACGTAGACTGGTGTATCGAAAATCAAGTCGATTTCATTCAAGAAATAAGAGATGAACTGGAAACTTTAAATATAGAAAAAGATAGAATTTTAGAAGAAAGAGCTAAATTAGAGAAAAAAGCTGGCAAAAAAGCTCCCGAACTCCAAGAAAAGTGGGGACCAGTTAATGAGGCCCAATTTTACTATTTATCTGAGGATTTATTAGTCAAATGTCTTTAAGCCAGATTAGCTCACCCTGACTGTGGAGCTGGAATTATAGTTGACGGATTGAAAAGTAAATATTATGTAGATGAAGCTATGGGACTCAAAGTTTTAATGAGAGCTGCTGGAAATTAAGCCATATAATTTATTCATATGGCTCCTTAGTATGAAGGTAACAATAAACTATTTAAAAATTGTTAAATTAAAGTTATACTTAGTTTAATTTAATTTAAAAATTTAAATTTTTTATTTAAAATTTTAAATTTTTTGTTTAAAATATTAAATTTTTTATTATTTATTTTAATAGATAAAAATCTCCCTCTTTGGAAAGTTATTGAATGGGAAGGCATGGAAAATAAACCCGAAGAAGAAGTAGTTTTACAGTAAAACGCTACTTAAGAAAGTGCTAATAGCAATAGAAATAAAAGAAACAGTAAAGTTGAAAATAAAGCTGCCTCTGCAAAATAAGGTGGATTAAAAATTAATACAAAAAAATCTGGAAAAAATGGCGAAAAAAAAGAAAAATAAAAAAAATAAGTTGTGGAAGAAGAACCTGTTGAATCTCCTCTCTTATTTGAGGTATTTGAGCCCAAAGAATTCCAATAAGAAGAAGAATAACAAGAGGAATAAGTTGAAAAATAAGAAGAAAAAACTGACAAAAAGTCTAAATAACAGCAAAAATAACAAGAAGAAGAAGAGGAAAAACCCGCCCCTCTTACTTAAAAATAAAAATATGAGCAAAATTTAGAAAAATTAATTAAAGTTATGAGAAATGAAGTTAAAGAGAAATGGGAAGTTCCTGCCGTTTACGACCCTGTATTCGAAGAAGGTAAAAAAGAAGAGAAAAAACCTAAAAAAGACACCAAAAAAGGCAAAAAAGACGAACCCGAAGAAGCTCCAGTAAAAATAATAACTTAAAAATTTAATTTCTTTATAAACAGAATTTAAACTAAAATTTTATTTATTTCTTATTATAAAATAACAAAATTTTAATTAGATTCATTAATTTTTTAATTTAATTCATTATTTTATTAATTTTTTAATTAT